>CM041639.1:11012387-11038854 GCA_023333625.1 Bothriochloa decipiens | reverse complement strand
CCACCGCCATTTAAACCCGAAAACAAATTAAAAACACTCGGCATTTTTCGCGCGAAAATCGCGCGCTTCGCGTCCGGTGGGATTCGAACTCGTGACCTCTCTCTCGCGTGTCTTCTGCCTTAACCACTGCACTACTCTGTCACATGTGTCTATAACTAGTTTCATTTCCTCATATTCTATACTAAACCGAGAGTAATTAGTTTGTTTAAGGGCCTAAATGAATTCAAATCCAAAAGTGGTCAACTATAATATTTCATAACTTTTCGAGATCTACACTTTTCGTTTAGGAAGTTTTTTCATCCGAGGTCTTTTACGAAATTTGAATTTCAAATTTAAGATATTCACATATGGCTTTAGCATGGTAAGATAAACTCAAATGAAAAAGTTATCAACTACAAAGTTTCATAACTTTTCGAGATCTATAAACTTTGTTTTGGGTATTTTTTCATCCGAGGTCGTTTACGAAATTTGAATTTTGAATTTTGAAATTCACGCGTAGGTTTAGCATGGCAAGATGAACTCAAATGAAAAGTGGTCAACTATAACATTTCATAACTTATTAAGATCTATAAATATTATTTTACTTGTTTGATCATTTGTTCATCCGATGTGGTGGTTCTAACATAGTTCACAATTCTTATGAAACTATTAGTGAGATGTAGGTTTTATAAACAACATTACTATCGATTTATGAAATGAAAAAATGACCAATATAAACTTTATAGATTCTAAAAAGTTATACAACTTTGTAGTAGAAATTTTTTTTATTTGAGTTCATTTAGTGCCTCGAAATGTAATATTGAAAATATCTTTGCCGAGTGCCAACAGGAAGACACTCGGCAAAGTCTGCTCTTTGCCGAGTGCCGGTGACGTGGCACTCGGCAAAGAGCTCTTTGCCGAGTGCCGGTGACGTGGCACTCGACAAAGAGCTCTTTGCCGAGTGCGAAGTCTGACACTCGGCAAAGACTTTCTTTGCCGAGTGCCCGAGATTTAGCACTTGGCAAAGAATATTACACTCGGCAAAGTCGCGATTTCCGGTAGTGATAATTATGTGTGATTTGACAATAAGGTCTAAACAATTTGTTAATGAGAAGATTAGCCAGAGATTGAGTTATCTCCCTTGCTCCTGTGTGTTGCGGCCTCTTGCTAACCTCACGGACACCGGGAAATCAGACCTGGTCCTCCCATCAGGCAAGACTAGTTCCTCCGAAACGCCAGTTGCTCCAACTGGGCTTGCAGTCTGCCCCTCTCGGTGACCATTCCAGATTCTGGAGGATCTCAGAGCCCCAGTTATAGTGTCCCTTTTTTTCATGAAAATCATCATTCTTCTCTGCTGGAGTATATGGACAGTAAGAAACTCATCTTTAGAATCCAAATGGGGTTTTGCTCGTGTGGAGCATCTTTAGAATCCAATACACGACCACCGACAATATCAGGAGTCAAGCAGAGCTAGCTATGTAGATCTGGTGCGTGTGCTATAGCTAGGAGGTGGTGGATGTAAACCACGCGCATCTTGATGTACAGAAACTGGTAATTAATATCGTGTACAGAAACTGTGCCTCATGACGTGGTTTGCCTGTCAGCCAGACTGCTAGGCAATTGATGTTACGTAGATGCATTAGTCACAGACCTCAAAATCTTGAGCGCTCGTGCTACACATATAACACTTACCAGCGAACCTAGAAAAACCTGGCTAAACTGGTATTGGAGAAATGTCGCGAAGCCCACAAATACCTGTCCTGAAGAACCATGGGGAAGACATACTTGTGTAGATCTATGATCGACAAATCCACCTACATCATCCACGATTTCTGTCAACAGGAGTGTGGAACAGCAAGATATAGAATTGGAAAAGTAGGAATTGAGGGATAGAGTAAAATAGTATATTCATTTTATTTTTGATTGATTGAATACCTCATTTGCCCATAGATGTCTCATAGGGGGGTTGGCCTTATCCCTGTAGGTAATGCAGATCAAAGTCCTAAATGCAAGAGAGATAAAATCAAAACCCTAGTTACACACCAATCTACCACTAGAGCCTCATAAAGATGGTTGCAATAGAATTTATTTGCCTTCTAGCGACTTCTCCACTAAATTAATCAAAATCAAAATTAAGCTTACCCCAATAGAATTGCATTTTTTGGGAAGTAGCGCAAGGCCCCTCCCCCCTTCCTCCTCTGGTTGCAGTAAATGTCACCAAGAGAAGATACCTGGTATAGATGCATGGAGGATTTTTAGACGTGGCTTCATATCCAGCCAGCTTTACAAATGCATCTTCTGAGGTGGTTGGTGTTATCATTCGTTCAGGAAAATAGTGTGATTTTAAAGGGCAGCTGCTAGTAATACCAGCTGCCTCTAATGATCTATTTGTTGAGACGACTATCTTATTGTGGGGTCTTGAGGTGCTTGTACCCTAAATGTCAGATGTCTCTACAAATCATTTGGGAGCTACTGATACAAAATTAATACTAGTACAGGATTAGAACCTAACTTGATCTCTTTTTAATGATTTTCTCTTCCTTTTCTTCTTTGGATCTCTCTGTTTATATGTTTTGACCACCGTGAGAAAGGAAGTTCGTACATATTTATAGCTTGGCGATCCTTGTTCTTTTAACCAAGATCAGAATCATATCGTTTATTATTTTGATTCTCCCTTTTACTTCGTAATGTACCTCCTTATCTACTATATCTCAAAGAAATATCACTTATTGTCCCACCTGGAGAGAAATTTAAAGGCACTGCCAGGTTAAGCATGTGCACTGTCTGATAATTGTGCCACTACAATGTTGCTCTTTGCTGTATGGAAGCTTCAATATTAGGACAACTTATGAAAAAAGGACACCTAACATGAACCATGCGTGATGGAGCCAATAATATTTTCCTTATGTTCATATTCAGTGTTTTTGGCACAAATCCAAGATTATATGTCTATAAGGATGCAGTGGACATGGGAGGCTGCAGGATATTAAAGGTTTTGCATCAGTGAAAATCACCTTCTCTGAAGATGCTCTATTGCAGCAGAAATGCTTTACAGAGGCGGGTGTTTGCTTGAGACTGATCTGACTATTTATTGGAAGGCAGCTTCTCAAAAGTCCACTGAGGGGAAGGTCTGGACATGGACGTCGAAGGGGGCTGCAGAAGGGGCACCCACTGCCGCCACTGGCTGGACACCGGTTTCTGGCTCCTCGGCGTTGGGAGGAAGCAGCAGGGAAAGGGCAGGGGTCGAAGAGATGAGGGTGGGGACGTGCTGAGTCGAGGCTCGAGAGGAGCGGAGTGGGGAAGCAACTGGCAGCTGGCAGCCGCGGTGGAATGTCGCAGCAGCGAGGCTCTATGACTCTGTTTGGACCAATTGTCGTAGTCTATAATGGTTTGATCATAATAGCAAAAAGATAGCAACTCTTATTGTATGCTCATCAAAGGAAGAACTGCACTGCAATCCCAGAAATCAAACGTTTGTCTCGGCACCTCCCATTACCATTTGCCACAAGCACCAAAACCTGCAACTTGAAATAATAAAAGAAAAAGATGTGTACACAAGAGATAAATAGGGAAATTTGAGTAACTTGAATCGCAAATGTTGGATGGGACATCCAAAATTAGTCAAAGATAAGAAATTTAGAACCCATGTCCTTTCCATTATTTTCTGTATTTATCTCGTTCGTATTGCTCGCAACTTTTCATTCAATGTATGAATCAAATAAAGGAAGCTGATACATATATATACCGTGCCTGCACCAGCTTTTTGATTAACCATTATCGGAGTCATATTTTTTAGTTTCTTGTATCTTTTACTTCATATTGTACCATCTTTTCTACCGACACAATAATGTAGAGAAAATTAAACTGCAATCAAGTGTCTGCTAGGCGAAGCATGTGCACTATTCACCTAAAAAATAAAATAAATAGGTAAGGCATTTGCAGTACAAGATGTGCATATTATTTGCCTCCAGAACAAGACTATAAAAGATCAAGGCATGTGAGATGGTGTGAGTTACCATCACTTGTTTACTGATCTGTTGATCAGTGAACAAACACGTCCTGAATTGTGCCTGAGAATAGGCAAATCACTCAAAATAGAGAAGTACGATAGTGCACAAGTATATGCTTTGACAGTTTGATATATTTTCCATGTGCTTGAACAGTTCGATAATGTGGCTTGCTAAGTCCAATTGTCCATGTAGGGGAGGCATAATAGTGGAGCTTATTATTCCAATTACTGCAAAGCTACATATGGAAGTCAACACATAGTGGCATCCCAGCTTCTGCCGTTCTCTGCAGTAGTATGTGAAAATAGAAACAGTGCATGTTGCTATTGTCTGTTCAGATTTTTTTAGCTGACAGCTTCAGAATAAGCTTTTGGATTAAACACATTTTTAAGCAAATTAATAGAAATGTGCTTATCCCGAAGCATGTGCGGGATTTACAAAATGAACTAGTCAATGTGACAACGGAAGACATGTTCAATGTGTGGGCATGTGTTCTGTGTGGCTTATAATTCAACACACATAGATTTTTGCTCCTGCTAATGTTTGTGGCCTGCCATGTTTGACTTTCTCACAATGGTATCAAAGAAAACTTTATTTCTAGATTTTCACATGATCAGCGGCAACTTCGTTGATGCACAATATGATCACAATGGTATTAGGACAGCATTCTTCGTTGTTTCTGAAAGAAAAAGGTCATGAAGAAAGGGAGGAATTAAATAGAAGGTCTCTTTGTTGCTTGAATAGCTTCGACGCTACCACTATTTTTGTAGATAAGGGAACAAAGTTCAAGTCTATACTCTGTGAAGATGGTTTATAGCTGATAGTCAGAATACAGATCAAAGCCATAGGACTTGGATACTACGAGTAAAACAAACTTGCCCATTGGACTGGAATTCTGGTAGAGTTGTTCCTCATGTTGACTCTTGGCGATGTACAGAATCATCTGAAGAATGTCCCAACACCTCCCATTGTCATCGTTTTTCTGATGCAGCCACGATCTAGCTCTATCTAAAACCAAATTAAATATTAGACACAACAAAACTGAAATTTTGTCCGGGTAACTTGAATGCTAGATGTAAGAAGAAAATGCATACATCATTAATTAGATGATTAGTACCAATCTCTACTTTTATCAATTCCTCTAGAAGTTTGTGTTAGGGGTGCGCCCCGGGACTGGAGACTTGTTACCTCCGGCTTATGTCTAACTGATAGTTCTGACTATGTCAACCTGGCTCGTTCTTGCAGGTCCTGGAGAGGAGCTGCTGGAGGCGAGATCTCCGGGAGGAAGCCTCCGGGAGGGGCATGGAGCTGGTCGACGGCGGAGATCCAGTGGCGACGACTGTCGCTCAGGCGGAGGTTGATTCTCTGCCCCCGGAGGCTAGATCTCCACAAGGAAGCCTCCGGCGGAGGCTTGAAGCCGATCAACGGAGGAGGCTCGGCGGCGACGACTGTCGCCCCAGCGGAGGCTAATCGAAAAAGCCTTGCTGGCCCCGGAGGCTCTGCATGGAGGAGGCGGTGACCTGAGGCTACCTTTACCTGGACGGCACGCCGAAGCTAGCTGGGGAGCATGAGGACAGTTGGGCCTCTTGCGGGTGGTGATGGGCCACGGTCCGCCGTCGTGGCCAGAAAATGGTGGCCCAGCCTGCCCCTAAGGGACCCACGTGTAATAGGGTCAGTGTCTAGAGTTTCGAAACTCCCTTTGGGGGCACGCTTGTACTTTCAATCTTGACCTGGGGAGCCACTATAAAAGGCCATGCCCCCTGTGTAATAAAGAGGATGGTCCACTGGTGGCTGTAGCTCCACCCACCATCGGGCGCACACTGTAATTTCCCATTTAACAAAGAAGAGACTGTCTGGCCTGGTTGTTCCGACCTCTGCTCTAAACCTGCTGGGTCTCGGTCCCAACAGTTGGCGCCCACCATTTGTGTTTGACCGGAGATAACACCCGTAGATGCCACCCAGAAGAAAGGCCCCCGTGAGGAGACGTACTGCCGCCGAGGTGGAGGTACCACAACCCTCCGCTCGTGGGAGGCCAATAAGAAACATTCGAAGCACTTATGCCTCTGCACCAGAGGACGGAGGTAATGACGAGAACAACAACGCTGCGCAAAGAGGGGAGCCGTCTGAGCATCATTCGCCAGCCCAGAACCAAGAAGACGAATTGGCCAGGCTGAGAGATGAAATGAACCGCATGAAAACCGAAAGAGACAATTTAAGGGCGCAGCAACCCGCTACGCAAATAATGATACAGTCATCGTGTCAAGCGGACAAAATGAGGTAGCAAATGGCCATCCTGCAAGCAGATATACAGAGCATGCAGCCTCTGGAAGCAAATCCATCGGAGGTCACTCAACCATTCATGGTAGGTCGTCCCCCAGCTATGAACGCGCAAGTTGTGCACACCGTAATTCCAAGCCTACCTACACCATCAAGAGTCTTTGACCCAAAATTACCATTGTCCGAAGACCTGCAAAGCTTACCATGGCCTTCAAGTTACAAACCTATGTCTCTACCGAGGTTCAATGGCAATTCAGATCCGAGACAGTTTATAATGAGTTTCGAAGCTGTAGTAGCCTCCGCCGGTGGCAACGATCATGTAATGGCCAAATCATTCGTGATTGCAGCGGAAGGAGACGCACTGGCATGGTATTCAATGTTAAAGCCAAGCACTGTATACTCATGGGAGAACCTACAAGAACAGATACTGGCAAATTTCAAAGCTTACGTGAGTGAGTCGCTAACATCATCAGACTTGTTCAGCAACAAACACCTCAAGGGCGAACCCCTCAGAGACTACTATCAGAGATTCCTACACCTCCGGGCTAAAGCACGAGACGTCCCTGATGGAATATCCATAGAAGCAGCAATCAAAGGACTTAGGATCGGTCCATTCGCTAATCACTTAGCAAGGAAAAAGCCAGCCACAATGGCCTAGCTGCACAGGAGTTTGAAAAATACTACAGGTCCAACAATGACCTCCACAAAAGATTAGAAGAAGCGGATAGTCAAACTAAATAGTTCTCAAATAACGGCAGCAGGAGAGATAACAGGAACCAGCAAAGACAATAATATCAGAACCAACAGAAGCAAGTCTTCAATTTGCAGAATAGCCAACCTCCGAATGATCATAACAAAAAAGAAGCCAACCACGAGCAAAGAAATCAAGGAGGGCAGGGCTACAGCAAAAGCAACAAATCCAAGAACTGGAGAAAGAACCAAAAACCAAAGAAGCTATATTGCCTCTTTCACGGAGTGGACAAAGGGCACATTACACGGGATTGCCTGGAAGCCCAAGAAACATTTGACAGGATGAAAAGTAAACAGTCACAGCTATAGCCCCAGCAGCAAGGTAGCAGAGAGGTAAATCACACTCACGGCTCACAAATTCATCAGCAATACAACCCAAGCTTCCCAGGATACGGTCCAGAGCCAATACCGCAGTGCAACTTAGCTCAACAGTACTATCTGACATCGTTACTAGCCTGGAGACCAGTCTATCAGCAAATAGCATAGCACCAGGGTTACACCCCAAGCAGAGCAAAAAAGGTCTAACTTACATCAATCCAAGACCTCTGCACATAACATTTATTGAATCAACATAGATGCAAACACCTCCGGTGGCACAGGAAAGGCAGTATAAAGCATTACCTGCACCTCCACAGTATACTTTAGCCCAATCCACAACCATGAAGGCCGAGCCTTCGGCGGAAAACCAGTTAAATCCGCATTTGTCACTACCAACTATTGGCATGATACTACCTATAGCCGGAGGTTCAGCATTAGAGTTCAAAAACAAAAAGCAAAAGAAAGATCACCTCTGGCACTAACAACGTGGCAGTCCAGGGTGCTTACAGATCAACAAAATGGTGCAAGATGCCAATAGAGTTTATAGAGCAAGACCTCTAAGTCGAAAGTTATCCGCATGCAGATGCCATGGTCATAAAGGCAAATATAGTAGCCTGGGAAGTAAGCAGAATACTAGTTGATTCCGGGAGTTCAGCGGACATCATCTTCGCTAATGTATTTGACCAAATGAAACTCAGTAGGAGCCAGCTACAGCCACCAGACACCCCACTGATTGGATTCGGTGGAAAGAAGATCAACGCCCTAGGCAAGATATCACTACCAGTATCATTCAAAGATGGGGACTGTGCTAGGATAGAGTACATCACCTTTGATGTGGTCGACATCTACTACCATTACAATGCAATACTGGGAAGAGGATTCACAAACAAGTTCATTGTGGCAATACACATGGGCTACCTCTGCATGAAGATGCCAGCATTACATGTAATCATCACAGTACGGGGCAGTCAAAAAGAAGCAAGGAACATAGAGAAAGCAATCTACAAAGCACATAGAAACATCAACACCGTAGAAGCAGAGGAGCCTCCGGACTTGCCTGCGGTAAAAACAAACATGGTAGACCAAGAGAACACAATAACATTACCACTAGAACAAGCAGTCCCTAATAGGAAAGTGACCATAGGTACCAACTTATCGGAGGTAAAGAGAAAAGACTTGTTAGAACTGCTAACAAGGAACAAGGACATATTTGCATGGTCAGCCTCAGATCTACAAGAAATCAGTCGGGATGTGATTGAACACACCCTCAACCTCAACCCAAATGTCAAACCCAAGAAGCAAAAGTAGAGAAAAATGTCCGAAGAACGCATAATCCCAGCGAAAGCAGAGGTGCAAAGGTTATTAGATGCCAAGGTCATCAGAGAAGTCAAGTACTCAGACTGGCTAGCAAATGTTGTCTTAGTGCCAAAAAAGAACGGCAAAATGAGAATGTGCATAGACTTCACTGATCTAAACAAGGCCTGTAAAAAAGATCCTTTCCCATTACCCAGAATAGACACATCAGTCGACAAGGCAGTGGGATGCAAGCGCTTTTCTCTATTACATTGCTTCTCAGGATACCACCAAATATGGCTAAGAATGGAGGATGAAGAAAAGACAAGCTTCACAACCCCCTTCGGCACCTATTGTTTTTCTAGGATGCCAGAAGGTCTCAAAAACGTAGGATCAACATTCTCAAGAATGATTCAAATTGTATTGCAAGTTCAACTCTAGAGGAACATTATAGCCTATGTCGATGATCTAGCAGTAGTTAGCAAGCAGACCGGAGATCATTTGGACGACCTCCGGGAAACATTCGCCAGTCTCAGAGAAGCAAGGTTAAAACTGAACGCAGAAAAATGCATCTTTGGAGTAAGCAAGGAAAAAATGCTCGATTACATTGTAGGTCCAGAAGGGCTAAGAGCAAACCCAGATAAAACAAAAGCAGTGTTAACAATGAGAGAGCCAAAAAACAAGAAAGAAGTACAGCCACTGACAGGCAGAATAGCAGCACTCGGCAGATTCATCTCGAAATCAGCAGAACGAAGTCTACCATTCTTCAGAACACTCAAGGTCTCGGACAAGTTTGAATGGGGCAAAGAGCAGTCGGAGGCATTCCAGCAGCTCAAAAACTACATGACAAAAGACCTTATGGTCATAGTGCCAGAAGCGGAGGCAACCTTGCTACTATACATTGCAGCCTCCGCAGAAGCAATCGGCACAGTGCAAGTTCAAGAAAAGGAAGTTGACAACAAAAGCGTACAGCACCCAGTATACTATGTATCAGAAGTGCTGTAGGGAGCAAAACTGAACTATTCGGAGGTCGAAAAAATAGCATACGCGGTAGTCACAGCATCAAGGAAGCTTAAACACTATTTCAAGAACATGAAATCCAGGTACCAACAACACAACCGCTAGTTAACACCCTGGGCAACAAAGAAGCATCAGGGAGAACCAGTAAATGGGCAACAGAAATATCTCAGTTCAGCATCAAGTTCATCGCAAGAACAGCAGTCAAGTCACAAGCACTCGTAGACTTTTTGGCAGAATGGACATCTTTGAAGCACACAGAAGACAAAGTGGAGGCTTCAATATGGACACTGTACACAGATGGCGCATGGGGCATCCAAGGTGCAGGAGCCTCTGCAGTACTAATATCACCATCGGGCATGAAAACAAAATACGCAGCAAGACTGTGCTTCGAAGCAACCAACAACGTAGCTGAGTACGAAGGAGTAATTCTAGGACTCTACAAAGCCAAGGCACTTGGTGCAAAATACATCATGGTCAGAACCAATTCTCAAATAGTAACAGGACAAGTCAAGAAAGACTATGTTGCAAGAAACCCAGAGTTAGCCGCGTACCTAGAAGTAATCAGGGGTCTAGAGAAAAGATTCCAAGGTTTTACCCTAAAACATATCCCAAGGGGGACAACATGGAGGCAGATGAGTGAGACAAAGCAGCAGCAAATCAAACGGAGGTGCCCGAAGGAACCTTCTTCCAAGAATTGACATTACCAGCTACCGCAAAAACAACAAAGGTATTTGCGGAGGTACTCCTAGTAAACACGAAGGATTGGAGGAAACCTATAATTGATTATATCAATGGAGTCCATGTGACATCAGATGAAATAGCTGCATCAAGGCTGGCCGTACGGGCAAGGAATTACACGATAATAGAAGGAGTTCTATACAAGAAAGGAATAGTCCAACCATTACTCAAGTGCATCACAAAATCAGAAGGCAGAGACTTCTTACACGATATCCACTCAGGAACATGTGGATCACACATTGGCACCAGAGCACTTTCAGTGAAGGCAATCAGACAAGGGTTCTACTGGCCAACTCATATCAAGGACGCACTACATGTAGTAAGAACTTGCAAAGCATGCCAGAAATTTGCACCACACCAAACATCTCTGGGAGCACAATCATAACTAATACCTCCGGTCCAGCCACTTCAGCGATGGGGAATGGATCTCGTAGGCCCATTACCTCCGGCTCAGGGCGGAAGTAAATATGTAGTGGTAGCAGTAGAATACTTCACAAGATGGATAGAAGCTAAACCACTCACAACAATCACCTTCGAAACAGTCAAAAAATTCTTCAGGAAAAACATAATTTGTAGATTCGGGGTTCCAAGGACACTCATAGTTGACAACGGAAAACAATTCGATTCTGACAAGTTCAAAGAATTCTGCAATAGCATCGGCACACAAGTAGCCTTCACTTCAGTCTATCACCCAGAGAGTAATGGAGTAGTGGAAAGGTCAAATAGAATCATATTCTCAGCAATCTCCAAGACATTGCTGCATCACAAAAAGGGAAAATGGGTAGAAGAGCTGCCGAAGGTTGTATGGTCTCAAACACCAACGTATCAAGAGCCACCGGGTTCACTCCATTCAAGCTACTGTACAGAGAAGAAGCAATGATGCCAGAGGAGATCAAATACTAGAGCCTCCGCGTAATAAAACAAAACCTCACAAAAGATGAAGAATACACCAAAGAGATGGCCGAAGCATACAGGCTAGAGGCAGTCGACAACATCGAGAAATACGAAGACCAAACCAAAAAATGGAGGGACGGAAAAGTGGTCACCAAAACCATAAAAGATGGCGACTGGGTATTGAAGCAGAGGCCAAATGCTCAAAACATAGGGAAGCTTCAGCCAAAATGGGAAGGACCGTTCATTGCCGAGCAAGGTGGAAGAAAAGGGTCATTCTATCTACAAGATGCAGAAGGAACAACGTCAACTCACTCTTGAAACATTGATAGCCTTAGGAAATACTACACATAGAATGTAAGGCCTCTGTAAAATTATAAGCGGAGGTCTGTAGATTTAAATTCCTGCAATTTACTTTTGCAAAAATGGCTTGCACTCTTTTCCTCACAAAAGGGGCTCCAAATCAGAGGTGAGTTTTTTAACGAGGCAAGACCGCTGTAATTAACCTCTGAGTGTATAAAGAGGACCCCAAAAAATGATACCTAAAACAGTCGAAAGCAGCCACCAACGCGGCTGCAATATTTGATAACTATTCACAATTTACAAGGTCACTTCATGCCACCATTAAGAAAAATGAGAAGGCATGAAGCAACCTCCGCAAAAAGCCAAAAGCCCACGAAAAAGCCCTGGCATATCAGGCATTGAGGTAGGCAATAGCAACCATAGGTTGCGAACGAAATAAGAAGGCATGAAGTAGCCTCCGTGAAAAGCCAAAAGCCCTCGAAAAAGCCCTGGCATATCAGGCATTGAGGCAGGCAATAACAACCACAGGTTACGAACGAAATAAGAAGGCATGAAGTAGCCTCCGTGAAATGCCAAAAGACCTCAAAAAAGCCCTGGTATATCAGGCATCGAGGTAGGCAATGGAAACTACAAGTTGCAAAGCGAACTAGGGAAAACCTGTGAACCAACTAAGGCACCAGTACCACAAAAAGCAAGAAACATCACGTTAACCAGCAGTCACCTCTGAAATAAGATATTAAATCAAACGAAGGTAACATGTCAGGTAACCTTCGCATTACACAAAGGAGGCAATATAATCACAAAAAATAATCATTCTAGAACGAAAACAAGACATAAAGCAATATCATTTATTATTCAACTTCATACGTGCAATAGACAAGGCTCATTACACCTTACTCATAACAGGAACAATGTGCAAAGCGCATAAAATCAATTGCTAGACCAAAATGCACAAACTCCGGATCAAGATATCTAACCACTCCACCCAGTTAACCTACTACCACAAGACATGGAAGTGCTCCGGAGGTTGCCAACACTTTAACCTCCAGCACTGGCAATGACAGAGACAAACCCTGATCAGCTACAGTATATCCCCTATCACCTCCCGGCTACATACCACTGTGCCTTCAGGAACTCAGCCACTTGAATCAAGTCCAATAGACGCTCGGTATGAAGAAAAGGAGGTGAACCTCCAACGCCATCTTGTACATGGCAAATTACATAATCATCTATCAGGACACCACTTTGCACCTTCCATCGGCAAGCAACCACCGCATCCAAATTCCTTACATCAACCATGCTAATTAGCATCACAGCTGGCCACCATCTCCGAGGAAACAAAGGCAATACAGGTAGAGTATTGTTGACAAGTAGAGGCATCACCATCTCTAACCATTGGCAACAGGTTCACTAATGTGGCTTTTACATTACGAGTCCTCACATAGTGCCAGCGCAAAGACAACCCCTAGAAAGCACCATCAGTATAATCCATACAACAGTGCATCCTAAATGATCAAGGGGGGACAAATCTTTTTATAAGGAACTCCCAACCATCATTAAATCAGCTGCAACTACCTATCTTAAAAGGAGACAAGCACCTACGTCCTTTTGCCTCATCAAGCAATCGATGGAATCAAAAAATAAATAACAAAGATACGCAAAGTACGTAAGGAGCACTATAAAAAGGACAGAGCTCAAGGTCCACGTGCCTAAGCATTAGGAAAGGGCCAACCACAAGCAACTCCCCATAACCAAACCCGCTCAAAGGAGATGGAGGCAGATGTGCGCATACGAACGAACAAAAGTAATAAGTTACCGTGCAAGAATTTGTAATGAGGTTGGCAAAAAAAGCATTCCAGAGACAACTATAGTCTCTGGGACAATGCCAAAAAAGTTAGCCGAGAGAGCAAGACAATCAGGATCATCGCCTGAACAGAGATAAGGAGGGATACCGCGTAAGAACTTGTAACGTCCCCCCGCCTCCGCTAAGAGCAACCACAACACACCTCCACAGATCAAGCGTCAGGATGCGCTGGTGGTTGAATGGACCACCGTAGCTCAGGCCCGCGCCGCCATTGCGGGCTTCCAGCGCCACTGCAGGACCAGCCTTGTCCAGGGGCCGCCGGGGTGGGGAAGTGCGCGCTCCGGTGGTGGGTTGGGCATGCGCAGGTGGGGGGAGGAGCCGACGTCGAGGTGCTCGGCCAAGGGAATCACGGGGAGCACATAGGGAGGAGGCGCAGGGAGCTCACCGGACCCGAGCGGAGAGGAGGGGCTGCGGGAGTTTGCACGATAGCATTTTGCCGAGACGAGCAGGGAGGAGGGAAACACGTGACGGGTTTTGTTAACTTGGGCCTGCCAGGTTTCCAGCCCAATCCATTGTTGTCCTACCTCTCCTTTTATTTTTTTTACCCGTGACTTTTCTAAAAAAATATCCGTGACACGTTTTGTCGAGACGAGTCACTAATATGTCTTCCTATTAGTGACACGTCTAGATAAAATGCGTCACATTCTTTATCTGTGACGCGTCTTATTAACCCGCATCACCAATAGGGCCATCTATTTGTTCACGTGTCACTGATACATTGTTATTTTTGACGTGTCTTGTTCCCGGGGCATGGGCAATAGCTTATCGGTGACGCGTCTCGTGAACCCGCGTCACTGATAGATTGTCTATGACGCGTAAGCTTTTCTGGCATAGTGGTAGGAGGAAGCTTAGGGAAGATAGTAGAGGGAGGGAGACACAGGACGCGCAAGAGGTCGCCTTGTTTAGCAGCATTGCTGTAACACCCCGTATCCAAAAACTGCTTATATGGCCTACTCTGCACCTGAAACGGGCCTGCATACGCGTAGCACCTCGCTTACACTTTCGTCCTCGCTTCGTGTAAAAGGGTTAACCCGGAGGTGCTAGGTTTGGAACAACAAGGATTATAAGCTGGCCCTCACCCTCCTAAACTTTCAAGATGGTAATAAACCCACCAACTACAACTCCACATGAGCCAAAGGGCTACATGGGCCAACTTCACGACTACTACAGGCTTCTAACGGGTTGTGTATTACATTCACCCCCCTTAAGGGCTGACGCCCTCGGCAGCTCACTACATATATGTGGCAGATGTCCAGGATCAACCCTTGGTACACCACTCCACGGGCAACGTGTAGCAAAGGTTGATGCTCCGATACCATCTGTGACACCCCGCGTCCAAAAACTGCTTATATGGCCCACTCTACACGTATAACGGGCCTGCAGGCCACCGACACCGCTCGTTGGCGAGCAGCGACTGCGACAGAGGGGACTAGCTATGGGGGCGGCAAGCGCGGCGATGGCGGGGAGATGACACAGGGCCAGGCGTCTTTTGTTTGAATACGTCCAGCATATTGACTTAACTAGTTTCTCTGAATCCCATTTATTATTTTATTGTCCTTTAGATACATAAGTCCTGAAAAGTATATTGAGATATATTCAATTTACATTTTTATGTATCGTTGCAAGAGTATTAAATTCCTGGTTCTAACAGGATTATATAGTGCAGACCGTAGGTTATAAGATGCAGTTCGCTTAAAACCTTGATTGTTAAGGCAGTGCTACATATCCATATATGTTTAATTGTCCCTTCAAATTGCTTTGGACATTTTCATCAATAAGGGATGGACAAACAATAATAGAATTGTTGTTTCTCATTTTTTTGTCCATATAAATTTTTTGGTTCTCTTGTCCCTTGAAATCTTTTTGGACATTTTCATCAATAAGGGATGGACAAACAACAATAGAACTATTTGGCAATGTTACATTTGAGAGTCGAACATGATGAAATCAGTGTTCTTTCCATGGAAACACTAACACAAAAAGTTCTATATATGCTCCTAACAGGGTTCTTGTTAGCTCATTAAACTGTTTTAGCTGATCAATGTTAAATCAGTGTGCTGCAAATCTAATGGTTCGATACACCTCTATCTGTCTATCTTGTCTCTCTTTCTCTCTCTCTCTCTCGTTACAATTAATCATCTCTTTCGCTGTACACATCCTTTTTCCACCCCAGGAAAAGAATCGGGGGAAGAGAATGGATCACCAAATTAGTGATACACTTAGATGTTACAGTTACTGCAGCAAAGCAATTTATTGGTATCAGAAGCATGGTCAAGTTAACTAGTAACTCTTATTTATTTTAATGAATAAAAGCACAGAAGGGGAGCTCCCCCTCCTGTTTTCCCTCAAAAAAAAAAAGTTAGCTAGAGGGACTAATGAAACACGATGTTTGCTGATCTATGAACCCCCTAATTCCTTTATGTTACACAGAGATACAACAATATATTTTTCAGTCTAGGGGGCGTGCAAAGATAGAGCTTGATCGATCCTCGTCCCATCTACCCATACCAGAGAGCAGAACAGGTTGTGGAACCTTCCTCAACGTGGCACTAGACTGACCAACGGAGCTGGCGGCAACCTTGCCGAGGCATGCCAATGCGCCTTTACCCTCTAGGTGATCAACCCCAACAGTGGGTGAATATCCTAATACCTCCTATGCCAATTAAAAACCACAGCAGCACATTTTCTCTATATATCGTTCTCTTTCAGCTCTCTTGAACATGGTAGGAGGAAGACATATGTTACCATGGTCTGCAATACATAGGCTTTATAGTCTGCCTGCCTTCTTTATTTTACCTATATATGACTATATTTCATATCTTTGTACTTGCCACATTTACTTCTTATAACTTACCTTGTGACACCTATCTCAAGAATAAATAACCTTTATACGCACCTTTGAAAATAAGAATCACTACTACACAGATGATTTTTATCCTCTCGTATTGTTCCAAAGCGAAGGTTGTCAAGCACATCTATAATTAAATGTTGCCATTGTATATATAAACCGTCCCTGTGAATCATTTTTCAGTGAGCCGTTGCTAGAATAACACCACCCTTTGACCAAACAAGATCAGATCTGGTTGCCACCATCAACAATCCTTCTTAGGAGACACAGCTGGCGCTAGCCCTAAGGCTGGGGCGCCTGCCTCCATTAAAGGCGGCCATGACCACATCGACATCAGCTACACCAGCCATGATGATGACCATCGCTGTCACCGTCAATGATGACTCTGTGGCAGAGATACAATAGATCGACAAAGCAGTCATGCACACCTTGTTCCCAATAACGGAGATACAACTTTAGGATCACCAACCGGATAGCTCACCGGTGATCCCCGATGTACAAAAGCTAACTCCGCGGGGCGCCAACCTCCTGGCCCCGATGGTAGTTCTGCACAACGGCATCCGACATCCAACGCCCTCCTATATAGGAGAAAAGCTTGCTGGCACCACATGCACCCCCTATACTGCCACAAGATCTAGTTTCGACAACTGTGGTACAGCATGCTTGACACCACCAGCACTATGGCTCCATTAGAAGCAACTCCTCATGACACATTGAGTATGCTGCTTTTTATCTAATACGGGTTTCTCACCTTTGGTTCATGCACTCATTGCGCCATGAAACTCTCAATGATCCTGCTACTCCATGAAACTCTCGGCGACCACGCTACTGATCTGGATCATGACGGCAACTTGAACAACTACACCAACACCTCCAACTCCCAAGGGCTACGATCCGGCATCACCAGCACACTTCACCGAGTCCATCTCTTCATCGTTGGACTCAAGGACAGTTGTCGCCCAGCATCACCTTGCTCACTCATCGTTGAATATGGCCCCACAACACCAGCACTACTACGCGAATCATTGGATGACGAGGCCAGCACCCCCCTCAATGACAATGTCACGGCCTCTCTGCGACACGATGCTGATTTGAACATCTACATCCATTTCTTCATCGTACCCATTTGGCATGATGGCCTTACCAAAAACCTCCACCACATCCCACAACCGAACTTCAGCAGCGGCCGTTTTCGATTTACCACGGCGGGCAAAGGTGTCCGTTGCCACTGCCACGGCTTTGCCCACTGTGGTTAATTGCATTTTCCGCAGCGGGTACAGAAGGAAGCCTACTGTGGTAAAAAATTTCCGGGAAAAGTCCCACACAAGCTAGATCTGGGCCCATCTAGCCCACCGCCGTTGGGAGCTCACTAGATCCGCCGTCGCCACCGGAGCTCGCTCGATCTGCCGCCTGGAGGTCCTCCTCGCCGCCGTCGTGGCGCCTCCTCGTCGTTGTTGTTGCCATGCTGTGGTGGAGGGGGCCCGATGCCGACACCGCCGCAGCCTGGAAACCCACCATCGGACATCCACCGGTGCCGCATGAACCTTCATCGCAGTCGTGGACGAGAAGGGGGCCAGATCCACCGCCAACGAGCAGATGGAGACCGGATCCGCCGCTGCCTGAGTGATGGAGGCGAGATCTGTCGCCTTGCTGAATGAGGCCGCATCCGCCGCCGTCCGAGTGAGAAGGAGGCCAGATCCACCACAGCCCGGTTGAATGAGGCTAGACCTGCCACCACCCGAGTGAAGGAGGCCGGATCCGCCACCGCTTGAGTGAAGGAGGCCGGGTCAGTTGCCCTGAGCTGAAGGAGGTCAGATCTGCCGCCACCGAGCTAATGGAGGCCGGACCCGCCGCTGCTCGAGTGAAGGAAGCTAGATCCGCTGCCGCTTGAGTGAAGGAGGTTGGATACTCTGCCCAGCTGAAGGAGGTCGGATCTGCCGCCACCCAAGTGAAGGAGGCCAGATCCGCCACCGCCTGAGTGAAGGAGGCCAGATCCGCCAACGCCTGAGTGAAGGGAATTAATCGAGGAACAAATGTGATATTGAGTGCTCATCATCAGGCTATATAAACTATGCTGTTAGCCTGCTCTCCATGGCTGCTGCATCGTTTTTTAAAAGTCATGTCTCCATACAAGAACCATGGAGCCCATTACCTGAGCAATCGATGAGCTGGCTCTGTTAGGTTGCAATAGGCATGGGAAGCACCAGGATATTCAATATTTTGCCTCGGCAAAAATCAGTTTGTCTTCTGTTGTCATGTGGCCACCTAACTGATACCAGGTCAGCATCCCCACACAATACAGCAGGAACAAGCTACATCATTTGGCTGGAAAATCTACTGCTCGTAGAAAAGAAAGTTGTGTTCTGCGCCCACCAGTGTTACTCGTCATAACAAGCACATAAAGTGGATCCCAGAAAGAGACCCCATTGTATTGTTGGTCATGACAACAATGAAAGTGGCCCAAAGACGAGCAGTGGCGGACCCATCATGGTAATGGACGTAGGGTGAATTTATACTAGAAGATTTTAGCCAAAACAACGACATACATACCATGTCGTCAACATGGCACGCAAGTCCAAAATCCAAGCTGCCGTGCCTACCGTAGCAAGACCTGTGAACAATCAGGGAGTTAATATGAACTAGAGAATACCCACATGTGACGGAAAAAAAACTTGGAGCAGCTCTTTTGCGCACATAAACATACAATATGGCTTATACATGATTGACATGAGTCAATGTGATGTCCGTTTCAGAGGACAGCTGAGATAGTACAAATGTTGAACGAGGACAGTCATCAGGCTATATATAAATTATATGCTGCTAGCCTGCTACTATATATATTCCTCTTTCCTGTATCGATGGAGCCAAATAGTATTTTTCCCTCTGTTTTTATTTAGTGTAGTTCTTGGCACATCGCCTGGATGGTCGATGGGGTGTACAGTACTGTCTCTTAGGATGCAATAGGCATGGGATCCACAGGACGTTCAATATTTTGCATGGGCAAAAATCATTTTGTGTTGTGGCTTAGTATGGCACCATAGCAGCGCCTGAGACGAGGGTCGGCAAGCGCTAACAAGAAACCTGGAACCAGCTGTACCATTGGGGTGGAGCTAGTTGGTGCAATGTTCTTTGTATCCGCGGAGTGACATCACACTTCCGTATACTGAGCTAGCTGGTGACCTGTGTGACAGCTGGTGTTTTCGGTCATGACAACCACACGAAGAGAGGATCCAGGAAGAATACCACACCATGTCCCCATTGTATTTCTGATACACCTCAAGGGGCCTTGACTGGAGTTTTGGTATGGCCAATAGGTGATGCCGAAGGTCCCCTTGTTGTTCTCACTCACCAACATGGTGATGATTTGGCAAAGCTGCGCCACTCTTGCCGTGATGAACTGCTACCGAATGAGGTGCCAATATGGTGGCAGGCTTGGCAGCTTTAATACCAGATAAGAAATTTGCAATGATCTACAAGATTTGTTATAGATAAGAGGAACTGCTGCTCATGAGCTCCAGCAATTGTCGCCACCAGGCTCGGTTCCAAATGACAAGAACGTGTTTGGTTCATTCATTTTTTTGTCTGTATCTGATTATTTTACAGTCTTTATCAGATGATGTTGCATCTCGTTTGGTGGGAGTGTGGCCCGTAATCGATCACATCCTCAACATGTTTTATCCGATCCCGTCCCGCAGCGAGTCCTCCCTACACCTTAATAGAAGACTTGCATCCCCTTGGAATTTGTGAACTCAAAAAAAGAAAAAACTCGGCTGGTGGTGGAAAAACTACCCCCACGGTTTTCACATAAGAATAAACTTCTCGGTTCGCCCCTCCACGACACTGGGAACATGTCACTGGGGACCGCCACCTGGGCTGATCCATCCGGCGGGATGCCGTTGCCTGCAGGTCGGGTCTCCGCAGCACGGATTATCGTCGCCAAAGGACGGAAATGGGCCGTTACCACCAGTGCTTTGGCACATAGGGCCAGCGAGAATTTTTTTTAGCTCTAGCCTGAAATTCACTCCGAACCCAGGACGTGGAGGGTGCCTCCAGAATACAAGACCAATTAGCACGCTGGTAGGATCCGAACTGGAGTGCTGGCAGTCGATTCCATTACTATTCTGTTCTCGTACACAACATTGAAGCAAATAGAATGCAAGTTCGGGTCCTCCTAGTAGGATAAAATGTAGAGAGATGCAAAAATGAAGTCCAGAGAGTGCCAGTAGAAAATGTTCCTGCTACTATCCAAGCTGCCCTCCGTGTTTCACAAACCAAGCCCAAGCTGCCTGAACCAAGTAAGACATGAATGCACTAGAATATCATGAGAATCCTATTTTCCCATTCATATAAGAAGAGAAGACAGGGGTCACAGCAAGCGGCTAAGTCATTGGTAGTGGCTAGGAGAGAGAGAGGGAGAGGAGGGAGAGAGCGAGAGGAGCCAACAGCTATCTGTGGTCACCAGTATGAAATGTCTAGCTAGAGTGGAAACTTGGAGAAGCAAATGAGGGAGGGCGCTCCGTTTTGTGCTCCTTAGTCCTTAGAATTGACCCTAGTGCGTCGACCATTTTACGCGACAGGTTTGTGGTGTGCTTTGGTAGTTGGAGCAGTATAAGGGCCCAATTAAACAATTAGATGCAAGTATATATGACATAGGAGACTCTCCTTGCCCTTACTTCACTTTATTAGCATTTAGCAGAGGCGATTATGCTGGCAGCCTGAAACCCCTTCGTGCTAGCACTTAACTCAGGTTGCCAGACTTGTAGCCCGATCTAACTTTCCTTCGACTAGTCCATCAACCCGTGCTCTCGCATGGGTTAAAACTTGAGGAGTAAATATTTGTATTAATATTTATTTTTAGGTATCATAATGACATAGGTAGTTAAATATGTCAGTGGTATTAACAGTGCCGAAAATATTTTTTGAAAGAAAAAGTCCAGATAGTTAATAAAATATGAAAATTTCATTTTAAAAATTTAACCTTACACCATGTCCCTTAAGATTAGTGATGGAGAGATTAGTAATGGAGTTTGGTGTGAGATTACAATGGGAAAGACATAGACACCTTCGTTTAAATGATAAGTCATTTTGACTTTCTTGGTTCATAACTTTTGCTATGTATTTAGATAATATTATTATAATAAAATATATAACAAATAGATGTAATGAAAAAATTAATGTGAATTATAATTCATGGAGGGAGTAACAATATCCTCACTTCTAAAGATATTTTTTACCAACAAAATTTCATGTAGTAGTAGTTATATTATCAATATAGATATGTCAATCATTTTAATTAAAATTTAAAAATATATATCTTAAGTGTGTATGTGAGAGAGATTTGCATGTTGGCACAATATGTATGTTTACTTAAAATAATTTTATTGTATTATTTTTATAAAATTAACAATGAAGAAATATACTGTGCTTTCAATATTTTCTATAAGCTAATAAAATAATTGTAAGATGTAGATAATTAGTAGAATATATTAAATTAGCAGTAAATCCATATAGGTGGCCTTATTCATAACATCGTGAAATTTTGGTCTCCTATTTTTTTTAACATTGTTAGCATATACACCAGAAATAATCTAACGATATTATATCATAGTAAACAATAAAAATCATACTGAGACTTATTTATTCGCCACTACCATGCTAGATTACATCCCATGCTCTGGAATCCACTGGATAATTTGTTTTTTCATAGTTCCTTCATTGGCTTAATCAATCTCAGTTAAAGTTTGCTGATTATCACAACGCTAAACTAAAATATTATAATGACGATGATATTAATTTACCTTTTTTATATAAAATTACTACACAAAAAGCCATGGTCATGGTAGACCACAGAAATAGATTTCTATTTGTGTGTTGTTGATAAAAATTGGAGCTCTTAGTTTTTGTGATATATTTCCTTTGAGATTCTATTAATAAATACAATAATTAACTAAACGTGGTAGATATGACAATCTAATATTTTTTATTTTATACTTTGTATTAACCAACTATGAAAGAATATTTGTAATGTTATTCAATTTTTTTTCAATTTTTTATTTTCAAAAATATTTTGTATAATAGTATAGGTGGGTAATTTTTATAAAATAAAATAAATCCAATGGTTATTTCAAGAGTTTCTATTTAATACCAATATGTTTACGATTGATATGAGATTATCTAGTTTATTTTTGTAACACACTTCTAGTGTATTGATACATTAACCAAGTGACATGATTAGTTGGTCAATCTAATATTTTATATTAACTTATCTATGAATAATTATATATAAGGCAGATTTTTTCTCCTATCTGTATGACCAAGCGCAGCAAAAATAGATTTACTAATCTAGTTACAAATATGGTAGCTACAAATAGTTGTATTAATATTAAGATATATTAACTAAGTCAACATGATAGATAAGCTAATCTAATATTTTATATTAACCAACTATAAGACAACGTCACATTTTTTCTTTTGTTTTAAAAATATTTTTTATTTAGTATAATAGCAAACATAGATAATTTATATGCAAAATAGTTATAAATATGATGGCTACAAATATTTGTATTAATATTAAAATATATTAACTAAGTCAACGTGATAGATAGACCAATCTAATATTTTATATTCACCCGACATAGATACTCCCTCCATCTCAAATTGTAAGTCATTTCAAAAATCTTGAAGAGTCAAAATAATCTAAGTTTGATCAAAATTTATGATAATGTAATAATTAGGATGTCAATTAAGTATCAATGGATTCTTTGTTAATTATGTTTTCGTCCTATACCTGTTTGATGTTATAAATATTTGAAATGTTCTCTATAATTTTGGTCAATTATGAGAAACATTGATTCTCCAAGAATGACTTAAAATTTGAGACGGAGGAATTAATTTATATGCAAAATAGTTATGAACATGATGGCTACAAAATATTTGTATTAATATTAAAATATATTTACTAAGCCAATGTGATAGATAGACCAATCTAATATTTTATATTCACCAACTACTTCGTATGAGGCAATGTCATAATTTTTTTTTAAAAAGTACACTTTTAGTATAATGGCACGTGTCGGTAATTTATATGCAAATTTAGGAGATTATTTTATGTATTTTTCATAATGGCAAAGATGGGTAATTTACCAACTACGAGGCAACGTCATGATTTTTCTTTTTTTTGGAAAATAGGGTTTATTTAGTATAATGGCATATGTGGGTAATTTATATGTAAATTTAGGGGGTTACTTTATGTATTTTTATAATGGCAAAGGTGGGTAATTTCTTTATAAATTACAATAGATCCAATAGCTATTATCGAATATGATGATTAGAGTATAGGAAATTAAAGGCCAGATGTTTCAGATTATTGTGAGATTTTCTTGGATTTATTTTTTTTCTTAGCGCATCTGGTGAGAGTTAACGTGATGGCTCCGTTGAAGCCTCTAATTAGTGAAGCCTTTAATTAGTAATAGTAAGATATACGTATAGCGCCCATCAATTCCCCAGCCAACCTACTACTTGTTACAATGACCAAGATTTAACATGGACCGAAGTATTCGGACTCTGCCAGAGGGATATCTGACTCTAATAGACCATTGGTTAGATACAGAGATACAGACATTTAAATCTTGATTGCAAGGCAGTGCTGTACATATGCTTATAACAGGGTTCCGGTAAGGTAATTAAATTAGTTTAGCTGACGGCTTAGTGCACTGCTTAGCAAAGCTACTTCGGCCTCAATGATGCTCAAATCAATGTGCCGCAAATGTAACGGTCTAGTACTCTCTCTCTCTCTCTCTCTCCATTCCCAGGAAAAGAGCACAGGAAGTGAATGGATCATGAAATTCGTAAGAAATTACCACCAAAACAATTACTGCAGCAATTGATTCATTACCAGAAGCAAGATCAAGTTAACTGGAGGAACTAATTAATGAGAAAACAAGAAGTTTGCTGATCTATGAACTCCCTGAATACTCCTATATGTTACATGATGATACAGTGGTTCATCAGCCAATGATGCGTGCAGAGCTATACAAGAATGCATCCCACCAAGATTGGGAAGCTACTGCACCTGATATCATGGCTTGTGCTACCTAGTTCAATGTGGTGCTGACTTAGCAATTGAGTGGGCAGCGATCCCGTTGGGTTGCGGCACTTTATCTTCATCCTTCAGAGTGGCTGAATATCCTAATGCCTCCTATGCCTATTGAAGAACCACTATAGAACACATTTTTTCATCTTTGTATCCTTGTCCTTGGCTCTATTGATTCATTGTTGGAGCAGGACATATATTACCATGCCTTGGCACACATAGGCTTTATAACCGGCCTTCTCTTGTTTATTTAACCAATACATGATTATGAATAATTCATACCTTTGTCCCTGCCTCCTTTACTTAATATATCATTCCTCCTGCCACCTGCCCTGTGAAGAGAAAAATAATACTTTATCCACATGATTGAAAATAAGAATCGCTACTCTGCAGATGACTTGACAATGATCTCTTAGTTTTGTAGGAGTGGATAGTGGTAAAGTGCCCAGGGGCGGATCCAGGCAAGAGTCATCAGGAGGGCTAAATGATCTCTACCACTAAAAATCATGCATCTATATACTAATAATAGTAATACATGTTGTTTTCTCCTTTCATTTTTAGATGTCGCCCCGGGCTGCAGCCCCCTGGCCCAGGGCGTGAATCCGCCCCTGAAAGTGCCTCTATAATAATGTTATGATTCTATAACTGTTAGCCGGCCATTGGCTTAATAAAACCGCCTTCAATATACCTACAAAACAAATAAATTCGTAACAATTTCAATCAGCGTGTAATTAACGTTTTGCCGAACTCATCCTCCCAATAGCCTTTAGACTTTCTTCTAATCTATAAAATGCATGTTACAAACTTTTTGGATTAATAATTCTCGTGTTCTAGTACACTCGATTTAATTTTATGGTGTCTACATCCTTGATATTTTGTATTCGCAAAGAGCGTACATGTGCCTGCTTCATTAGGCGTGTGGTAATTTCCATCAAGGGGATAATAATGTTCTTAATCAGGCCGGGTGCGCTTGCATCTTCCGTGATCAGGCAGATGAGACGATGCCTAGCGGCTATGTCTTCATCAGAGTGGTCTGGTCGCTATGCCTAGCGGCTAGTTGCGTACCACTTGCACGGGCTCATTCAGCTGTGCGAGGAGAACATCATGGCAAGGTGGTTGGAGGTCAGGCGTCCATTGCCAATGGTGATCCGGCGAGCTTTCGACTCGCTGCTCTTCTTGGTAGCAGGAGAGAAATGTGCGAACGTTTGGTGGGCTGTCGAGAACACCTTCGGAGCTGCTATCGGCGATCTTGGATGAGGATGTTATCTGGACGGTGGCTGGCTTCTGTCCTCTAAGGGCATTGGAGGTTAGATGGGCGGGAGCGGAGTGTGCCATGGACGCCTTTTCAAGCACAATTTGGCTAGGGGGTGTGTGTGTTGTGTTCGGTAATCTTCGGCTTACCGTGTTTGGATGCTAGAAACTCTACTTCTACTTAATGAAATACATGTCGTTGCATGTACCCGAAGAATAAAACAATTTCCATAGCAAGAGAGAACTCGGAGCTATTCTTTTCTGGCTCCAACTCAGTAGCTTTGAATTTGAGGGCCAGTATTTCCGCCGGGCTGCCACAGGGATGAATGGGCCAGTGTACTGCGTCCAAGGAGCCATCCAGAGTGGGCCAGAATGCCTCAAAATGGAGCCACATCTTACTTGCGAGATTGTCACTAAGCTCCACGATTAAAAGGCTGTGTTCTGAGTCATCTGAAGCTCAGCTCTGTAGGACAGTCAGGATACTTGTCCTCCCAATCTAATGAACAGAACACCGTGTCTAACTTTACCGTGTAGTGCTAGAAAAGAAGATGGTCCACGTAAACTTCAGTCCAGGGAGAGGAATTTCATTGACCATATTCATCCAACTTCTTAACCAGCTAGCCCATCGTTGCCCTATATATTCAGAATTGTATACGTATTTATATCCTCGCGACCCTTGTTCATTTAACCACGATCACAATCATATCATATTAAATAACCGGGCTGTTTGATTCTCCCTTTTACATCATATTGTACCTTCTTATCTACCATATCTCAAAGTGTCCCACCTTGAGAGAAATTTAAATGCACTCTAGCGTCTGCTAGGCTAAGCATGC
>CM041639.1:10902315-11007387 GCA_023333625.1 Bothriochloa decipiens | reverse complement strand
GCCGCGCTGTCCGCCGCCGCGCCGTCCGCCGCCGCGCCATCCGCCGCCGCCACGCCCTCGCGTTCCGCCGCCGCAAGGCCAGCGCCGGCGGCCAACCTCGACGCCGGCGAGCCTCTCCTTCCGCCCCTCGCCCCCTCGCCGCTTCCACGCCCGCCGCCGCCGGCGCTGCCAGGGCCGTGCCCCTCCACCACCGCTGGCGCCCCTCCGCCACCTGGCCGCGCCGGCGCCCCAGCGCTCGCCACGCCACCAGGCCCGCGCCTAGCCCCGGCGGCCCCGCCCCTCGCCGGCGTCCCGGTCGGCCGGTCCTCTGCCCCGGTGGCCCCACCCTCGGCCGCGCCCCGTTTCGCCGCTGCCCCTCGCAGCGCCCCTTGGCCCGCCTCCGAAGTGCCTGCAGAGAGGAGGAAGAGGAACCAGGGGAGAAGAAAGGAGAAGGGAGAAGGAGGAGGGGGGAAGGAAGAAGGGAAGGGAGGAGAAGGAGGAGGGGGAAGGAAGAAGGAGAAGGGAGAAGGGAGGAAGGAGAAGGGAGAAGCAGGAGGCTGGTCGCCCTCACCGTTTGCCCCCGTAGTCGTACCCGTGCGTCTCCGGAGAAGAAGGTTGCCGCAGCACCGCGTCACTCGACTCCACGGCCACCTAAGGTATAAAACTTCCCCTCGGTTGTCGGCCTTCGTGCCATGTATGTCATTGAAGGTGTTCGTGCCGTATGGGTCGTTGACGGCCTTCGTGCCATGTATATCATTGGTGTGTGGGCCATCATGCCGGAAATGTGGACGTCGGTCTTCGTGCCGACTTTTCTTGCAGGTTTTGGAAACCTCCCCGTACAGGAGAGGTTCTGCCAAATTTTTCAACTAATAGTGATGTTTTTCTTCTTTTGTAGAGCAGGACGTGTTGGAGGGGACTCGGAGCTGCACCGACTCGCCACTGCACCGACTCGCCACTGCGCCGCCACCTTAGGTATAATTGAGCTCTCTCTCTTACCGTTGTCGTCGTAACCAAGTTAGGCGTCTCCCATCCAAAAGAGATACGGTCATTGGTATGTGTGCATATCTGCGACGGTATCTCTTTTGGATTGTCCATATTTTTTGGACAGCCCGTGGATGCGTAGATGGGTTAGCTTCCATGTTCTGCTCCCGTTGGAGTCGGAGTTTCGGCAGTACCTCCCCGTTGTTCTCCGGATACACACTCTCCCCGCCAGGACGTGTATCGGGAGAACAGCGGGGAGGTGCTGCCGAAATTCCATCTCAGATGGGAGCGGAGCATGGAAGCTAAACTTATCTATGCATCCTCGGGTGGGATTAGGACCTATCCTTCACCTATTAGATGGTAGGTGCCTTGTATATGCAATTGCTAGTTTTATTGCTTGCTTATATTGGCACATGATAGAGGATGGATGACCGTGAGTGGATGTACACAGGCTTTGAAAGTAAGAGCCGTGAATGGGTTAGGGGGACCAATGCTTTCCAGGAGCATGCATTTGGCCCAGTTGCTAAAGGGTCGAGTCGGATGCCGTGTCCCTGCAGCAAATGCAAGAACAAGAAAAAGAAACGAAAGAGGGAGATGTACAGAGATATTTTCAAGAACGGATTCGTTCTGAACTATACCTGCTGGAACCACCATGGTGAACGTGCTCGTATGAGGGAGGAGGCGGTGAGATCCCTCCTCGAAGAGTATGATGCAGATGCCGGGATGGCTGACATGATGGCCGACTTTAACGAAGCAATGGAGGTGGAGGATGATCCAGAGGAAAGCGCAAAGGCGTTCTACACCATGATGGAGGTGGCACAGAAGCCCCTTCACGAGAAGACAACGGTTTCACAACTAGATGCAATTTCGCGCCTAATAGCGTTGAAGTCGCAATTGGGCATTAGTCGAGACGGCTTCGATCTCGTGTTGACAGTTTTTGGCAAACTGCTTCCGGATCATCATATCCTGCCAAAGAACACGTACGAGTCACAGAGACTCCTTCGTGCACTTAAGATGCCTTATGAGGGGATCCAAGCTTGTATGAATGGGTGCGTCCTATTTAGGAGAGAGCACGCGAAAGCAACACACTGTCCAAAGTGCAAAGTCTCTAGGTTTGTGGAGGTAGAAGGTAGTGATGGTAAAACGAAACAGTCTAAGATCCCCGAGATGGTCGTACGACATCTTCCTTTCCTACCGAGGTTGCAACGGCTGTACATGACAGAGGAGTCCGCGAAACAAATGACTTGGCACAAGAATGGAAAAAGATACAGTAATGACAAGATGGTACACCCATCAGATGGTGACGCATGGAAGCACTTCGATAACATGAATCCTCTCAAGGCTATGGAGGCGAGGAATGTACGCGTAGCGCTGGCAACAGATGGGTTCAACCCATTTGGAATGATGGCGGCCCCGTACACTTGTTGGCCTGTGTTCGTGATCCCCCTCAATCTCCCGCCCGGCATCATGTTCGAACCCAGGAATGTGTTCTTAACGCTGATGATACCTGGACACCCAGGAAACAACATGGGTGTGTTCATGGAGCCAGTGTGGGATGAATTGCAGAAGGCTTGGGAAGAGGGGGTACTGACTTACGACCGAGCTACAAAGAGGAACTTCATAATGCATGTGTGGTACCAGTATTCCATGCATGACTTCCTGGCGTATGGCTTATTCTGCGCGTGGGGTGTTCACGGAAAGTTCCCTTGCCCAATATGCAAGCAAGCTGTGCTGTTTACCTGGCTGAACAAGGGTGGCAAGTATTCTTCCTTCGACAAACATCGTCAATTCCTGCCTGAGGACCATGAATTGAGACGAGATAAAAAGCACTTTACGAAAGGTGTTCAAGTCACCGACCCCATTCCTCAGATCAAGAGCCCTGCTGAGGTCCTTGTCAAGATAGAGGCTCTCCAAGTTGATGAGAACAACGGTGGTTTTAAGGGATATGGTGTTGACCACAAGTGGA
This sequence comes from Bothriochloa decipiens, assembly GCA_023333625.1. Classification (NCBI taxonomy): domain Eukaryota; kingdom Viridiplantae; phylum Streptophyta; class Magnoliopsida; order Poales; family Poaceae; genus Bothriochloa; species Bothriochloa decipiens. The sequence continues at coordinate 11,004,461 of CM041639.1, read as the reverse complement.
CTCATATATCGGGCTTGACTAGGCTTTCGTACTTCAAGGACCTTCTTCTTCCACACAACATCGATGTAATGCACACAGAAAAGAATGTCGCCGAGGCACTGTTTACAACACTCTTGGACATGAAAAAGTCAAAGGACAACGTTAAGGCCAGACTAGACGTGGAGACGATTTGCGATAGACCAAAGCTAGTGATGAAGACCCCTGCGCCAGGCAAGAGATGGAAAAGGGGCCCGACCGATTACATTTTGAAAAGGGAAGATAGGAAGGAAGTACTACAGTGGATGAAGACGATACTGTTCCTGGATGGGTATGCGGCGAATCTGAGTAGGGGAGTGAACTTGCAGACTATGAAAGTCTTAGGGATGAAGAGTCATGACTTCCACGTGTGGATTGAGCGGATCCTTCCCGCCATGACCCGGGGATACCTCCCCGAGCCAGTATGGCGTGTCCTGGCGGAGTTGAGCTTTTTCTTCCGCCAGCTTTGTGCCAAGGAGTTATCTCGGGACATGCTTGTAGACCTTGAGAAGGCTGCACCTTTGTTGCTCTGCAAGATGGAGATGATATTTCCACCCGGCTTCTTCCTGTCGATGCAACATCTGATTTTGCACCTACCGCGAGAGGCACGGTTGGGTGGCCCCGTACAGTTCCGTTGGTGCTATCCAATCGAGAGGTGTCTAAAGCTTCTTCGAAAAATGTGTCAGAATAAAGCCAAAATTGAGGCTTCTGTGGCAGAAGCATTCATTCTGCAGGAGGTGTCGACATTCACACAGGCGTACTATATTGAGAAACTTCCCAGCCGCGTGCATAATCCAACCCCTCGTTACAACGCCGATGAGAATTCATCGAAACTCAGCCTTTTCCAAGGGGAGATGGGAAGTCCAAGCGCAGGTACCACAAAGAAGTTGTCCCATGAATAGTGGCACGATATCATGCTCTACTTGTTGTTGAACCTTGATGAAGTGATTCCTTATCAGAAGTAAGTTCTCAATGAGCTTGTTACATACGCCATCACTATCCTACACCTATCAATCTGACCCCTTTGTTTTTTTAGGGAATTTATTAATGAACACTGGCGAGGCAATAGGGCTCCTACCGAGCAAGAAGAAGACCATCTGTTTAGACATGGTGTGCCCGATTTCATTTCCTGGTTCTGTACAAAGGTACCATCCAAGTAACCTCGTTCTGACTTTGAGATTCCACTTTTGCTCCTAGGAGCTAGTAATGTAACGATCTACCGGTCCTGACCTTGCAGGCCAGCACGGCTGCGGAAATGAGTGATGAATTGAAACAGGTGGGCAGTGGCTTCTCCCGTAGGGTCCAGTCATTCAACGTTTATGATGTCAATGGCTATCACTTTCGCACGAGAAGCTATGAGGCGAGTCGGGCCAACCTAAAAACCACGTGCACCGGAGTTCGTACGCCCGGCACGGATGATAAGGACTATTATGGTATAGTCGAAGAAATATACAAGCTCAACTTTGCGGGTGCCAAAGCTTTTAAGCCAGTGGTATTTCAAATGCCACTGGTTCGATCCTGATGTCACTCGAAAAGACCTAAAGATTGGGCAAATCGAAATTCGACAGGATTCCGTCTATAAAGGAGATGATGTCTATATTGTGGCTAACCGACATGCCACGCAAGTTTATTACCTCCCATGGGCGTGCCAAAAAGACGAGAACCTGGCGGGATGGTCCCTTGTGCAGTTGGTGTCGCCGCACGGTAAAGCGGCTGTCCCAAACGATGATGATTACTACTTTGACCCAAACATAGATAACGGCGAGTTCTATCAACCCGAGGGGCTAGAAGGGAGTTTTGAGATAGACATTCTTTCTCTCATGGGCATGGAAGTAGATAACGACATCGATGAGGACGAGGGTGTTGAAGTGCAGGATGCTAAGGACTTGCAAATCCTTGAGCGATGGAGGAAGGAGCACGATGATAGAGTTGTTGAGGTTGATGACGATGATCCTGACGATACAGATGATGAGGATGATCTCAGGCACTTAATTGAGCTCGACAATATCGATAGTGCTGACGACAACAGTGATGATGAGTACACGCCAGCCATATTGCCCTTCGTGGGCATGGTTTCTAATTCATGTAATACTACATTGTTGTTATTATTATTATTATTATTATCTTGCAAATTATGTTTCTTTTACAAGTACTTGTCATTTATTTGTGATAATTGTTTCCTTTTTTGTCATTGAAGGCACTCGACAAAATGCCAGGCGGACGGCGGCAGCGGCAGCGGCCGCTTCGACAGGTCCAGTCGCTGTACCAGCGACGGGACGAGGAGGAGCCGACCGTCGAGGAGGAGCCCGCCGCCGAGGAGGAGACGACCGCCGACGAGGACCTGTCGATGAGTAGGCGGGGGAGGCCCCCGTCTACGAGGAGGCTGGAGTTCCAGGACTCCCAGCAGGGGGCGGTGATGATGACGACGGCGACGATGACGACGACCGGTGACGGCGGCGAGGAGGACGACGGCGACGACGGGAGCGAGGCGACACCAGGCTCGTCGTCGGGTACGAGCAAGGTCTACCAGCGTGGGCCCTCGTCCCTCCCTGACCGCCGGCCGCTCCCGGCCCAGCGCCCGGTCATTCGACCCGTGGGTGACAAGTAAGTAACCAATTCTGTTTTCACTACTTGTTCGTATACATGTTGAAAATCGAACTGCAGACTAAGAATTGTTCTTTATTACTTGTGCAGCACCTGGCTGGTTGTGAGCAGGAAAGCGCACCATGTCAATGGCATCCAGGGCCTACTGATTCGGCACCACTACCCCGGCCAGGTCATCCACAATGGTGAACTGCAGCCTCCCATGACGTGGGAGCACTTCTCCAGCATCTCCCAGGAGGGCGAGACTGTAGCGGCGAAGATCAAGAGGGAGTTCTGGGTGAGTCTTTTCATCGCACAGCACTACTCGATACTATGTTCTTGAAACACTAAAATGATACATGATATCTGTGTGCAGGAGTTCTTCAAGTGCGATGAAGGGCACGAGGCCCATGCGGCGCGAGTGCAGGAGAGGGTCTGCAGAGAGCATCTCAAGGACCTGTACCACGAGTACCACCTCCAGTGCATCATCACCTACAACGCCGACGTGCTTGGCCGGGTGGTGAAGAAGCCGCAGGCGAGGGAGATGCTGTTGAGTAGGGAGACCGACCTCACCAGGGACCAGTACCTCCAGGTAAGTAGGAAAGTTTAGTTCTGATTCCTTCTTTTGAAACATTCAATTCATTTTCTTGCAGTTAACTTGCTTGATGTCATGCAGATGTGTCCGGAATGGTGCGACAGGCACAGGGACTGCTGGGCAGCCATTGTGGATAGGTGGACCAGCGATGAGGCCTACGAGACACGCAGAGGCCGCCGGGAATGCCGCCTGCAGATGCGAGGGGCACCACACCACCAAGGCAACCAGTCCCTCCCAGTGTACATGGAACGATGGGTATGCTTCAGTTGATTTATTTATTTCATCGCGCAATTGTCATTACTTGTGATCATCTTTGTATTTTTTCTCACAGGCCCAGTCCCATCCAGGGCAGCAGGTCAACGAGTTCACGGGGTATGCCCTGGCTCACAAGGGCAAAGCGACAGTGGTGGACAACGTCTACAACCCGCAGGATGGGCCCGACGCGTACACCAACGAGAGCGCCTACTCCAAGCTCGCCGAGTACACCACCGCGGCTCGCCAGCGCCATGGGGAGGAGTTCGACCCCACCATCGAGCCCCTGGACATAGACCTCCTGATGAGGTTGGGAGGAGGGAAGAAGCACGGCCGGTACTAGATGGCCAACAGTGCTATCGAGTCATCCTCAGTTCCCACGCTGAGCGAGGTTCGAGCCAGGTCCACGAGCTCCTCCGACATCCCCATAGCGCCTCGGCAGCCGAGCAATGCGCAGGTCTTGGCACTGTTGCAGGCCCAGCAGGTAAGTACACAGTTTCATTCGTCGTTCACTCGTTTTACACATGTACATTGCCTTTAAACATGTATCTTGCGGGGTAATATTGCAGGCCCAGTTGGCAGCGTTGCAGGCCCAGCAGGCGGCCCAGGAGGAGACCTATAGGCGATCGCTGCAGGCTTTCCGGGAGCAGTCGGCGCGTCAACTGGAGGTTGTCCAGCAGCACTCGGCCCGTCAGATGGCGGACGTGGCGAGCTACTTCCAGGCCCTTTAGATCCCAGGAATGACCCTGCCTCCGTTGCCTGCCTCGCTGTTCGCTCCACCCCCTCCTCCTAGTCCAGATCCTACGTCGCCTCAGGTTTACTCTTGTTAGCCTTGCTGTTACTTTACTCTTGTCACTTTTGCTAGCCAATTTGTTATTATATTCTTGGGCAAAGCCAATGATGTAGACATGTGTTTAAATGTTAGGTGGCTGCCAAGATGTTTTATATCTCATGTTAGTCATCAAACCATGGGACACATCCATGCCCAGCAACACTTGGGCCTGGTTTCATGTGATGGCTGGGATGGATGTGTCCCGTGGTTCCATGGCTGCCATGAACTTATCTTGTGGCGTTTATATGGCAACCACCAATGATACATTTTCCAATTGATACAGAAACACATGTCACAAACTGAGGCTGCTGGTTGCTAGACTTACTCTACTACTACTACTTACTCGAAAATGGCCATTTTTATTGTACTAATTAGATTGCTTCTCATTTGTGCAGCCACAGTCGGCGGGTTCGAACCCGACTCCTACAGGTGGACCTTCTCCACAGTACCTTGGCCCGCCTCCACAGTACCCGCCTCCAAGTGCCGTTCCTCCACAGCAGGGGTACTCCGAGTGGATAGGCGGCCCTCAGCTTCCGCCGCCGGGGTGGACGTTCTAGGGTGCCCCTCCGCAGCCAGGGTGGAGCTCGTGGCCTGGGCAGCAGGGGCCTGGGAACTCTTCACACTCAGAGGCCCCTGGGGGCGGCGCCACGTCTTAGGTATGGATTTATGTATGGACTTGGGCAGCATGGATGTGTATGGACTTGCATGGATGACTTTATGTTTTGGATGGACTTGCGGCTTCGACCGTTATGTTGGATCATGCTTGGATGTGTGGATGGACTTGTATATGCATATTTGTGATAATGGCTTCGACCATTATGTTGGATCATGCTTGAAATGTGAGATATTTGTGCCTTTATGTGAGATTATGTGATATTGGATACATATTTGTGATAATGGATGCATATATGTGATGTTTGTTGAATATATGTGATATTGGATGAATGAAATGAGAGAAAACAGTAGAAAACATGAAAAAAATCTGTTTCCCAGCTTTGCCGAGTGCTAGCACTCGGCAAAGCTGGGAATCATACCCCAGGTCAGCAGCTTTGCCGAGTGCCAGCCTGCCACTCGGCAAAGTGACCATAACTTTGCTGAGTGCCGGCTCTCGGCAAAGGCCTTTTTCCGAATAAAAATAAAAAAATAATTAAGCTCTTTGCCGAGTGCTTGCCACCTCAGCACTCGGCACAGAATTTTTGGGAAAAAAAATAAATAATCTTTGCCGAGTTCCCTCCTTGTCAGCACTCGGCAAAAAATTTTTAAAAAAAAATATAAAAAGTCTTCGCCGAGTGCCTGCCACGTCAGCACTCGGCAAAGATGGCCTGGGGTTGACGGCGGCCGTTAGGTTTGCCGAGCGCTGACATGGCACTCGGCAAAGGCTTTGCCGAGTGCACGACACCTGGCACTCGGCAAAGAACCCTTCGCCGACGTATTCTTTGCCGAGTGCCTTTTGCCGAGTGCGGCACTCGGCAAAGCCTTTGCCGAGTGTAAAACGGCCTTTGCCGAGTGCTTAGAGCACTCGGCAAAGACCCTGATTCCTGTAGTGAGTATGCACAGATTATCTGCTACGAACACAGGTGCTGAAACAAGCTAGCGAGCAAGGGTACACAGATAAAAAATGTAGATACAGATAAAAAAATGTAGAGGGGGCTGGTACATCAGGTTCCTGCTACTCTAGATCATGTTTACTGGTCCTCGTAGCATATCCAGGCTGCCCTCCGTGTATCACATACTCTGCAGTCAAAGCTGCCTGACAATGCTCACCTAATTTGCTGCTAGATATGAATAAGCTATTATCCATCATGAAAATTTTAAAGGACCAAATTATAAAAATAATAAGTACTTTTCATCAGTACTCTGAACTTCTGAATATTTTGCAAGATATGGTCCTGCATGAAAGCCATGACTCCTGGTTTTATAAATGGGCTTCTCCCATTTTCACATCAAAAAATGCTTATCTACAGTTTAACAGGAACTAAGCAAGCCTACAGTTGTGTCCTTTGTGGTCATGCAATTGAGGAATCTCTTATTCATTTATTCCTTGATTGTCCTTTTTCTACTTCATGTTGGGCCACCCTGCAGTTAGTGATTCAGCAGCCAAATGATCCCATTGCCACCTTGGTCTCTTCCAAGAAACAGTTGCAGCTTCCATTCTCCATGGAAAAACAGTTTGGTTATGAACAACACGGGGCCCTGAATTATTAAAAAATAATAACTGGGGGTGCTGAAGATCCTTTGTGTCCCACAGCATATTGACCATGTGGTTAACATGGCACGGAACTCAAAGTTAAACTCCAAGCTAGTAACTAGATAATTGGAGTTATCTGCATGAGGAACAGATCAAACTTATTGAGATAGACTTGTGATACACCTGTCTAGGCTTTGCAACAACAAATTGAAGTCCTGCTGCTTCACATGCACGTTAAAAATAAGTTATTACCTTGGCATGCAAACACTAACAGACAAACATGATCTCACTTATTGTCCCACCTTGAGAGAAATTTAAAAGGCACTCTGGCCATTGCTAGGTTAAGCATCTGCACTATTATTCACCTCAGAAAAAATGTAAAAAAACAAAAACAAAACAAGGCCAGCGTTCATAGTGTCCAATCATGTAAGCGAGCGAGCTAGTGTAAATTACCAGGCAAGTTCACTAATGTGCTATACTGTGATCACAATGTCACAATAGAGTAGAAGAGTGCACATGGATATGCTTGTTAAAATAAATTCCAATCCATTAAACTGTTCAGCTACTTGGCCTGCATGCCATCTCCATGTAAGAAGCACGCATAGCTTCCAAAAGCTAAGGACCCTTATTCCTCTATTTCAAACACCTTATTGTAGCTCGCTTGCTGTAGCAAATCATTATGAGCTGAAGATCGCCATCAGAGTTTGTTGATTTCCTATCGCGATGCTTCTAAAAATTCTTTTTTTTTAGATAATGGAATAAACATCCGGCTTCATCCTCAAAAGGTGTGGAATCAGACCACATTATTACAAAGAAGCTCTCAATTTATAGGTGTCTTAAGCTTTGCACGGTCTCCGTTCTGATTATTGGGTCTTCGGCTTCTTATGAGGATATTGTGCGCAGCCAAAACTCATTTGGCTGAAGGGGTACGGCTGTCCTGTGCAAGAGAGAGCTGCGAGCTGATATTTCCACCGGCTGCCACGGGGATGAATGGAAGACCATATGCAGCAGCCACGTGGAACCGATGGGCCGTTGTACTGCATCCAAGAAGCCATCCAAAGTGGGCCAGAATGCCTCAAAATGGAACCGCCTCTTACTTGAGAGATCGTCAAGTCCCGGGATTAAAAGGCTCTGGTCCGAGTCATCTGAAGCCGAGCTCTATAGGAGACAGTCAGGAAACTCGTCCTCCCGATCTAATGAACAGAACACCGTGTCTAACTTTACCAGGGTAATCGAGTAGGGGGTAAGTGTAGAGCTAGAAAAGGAGATGGTCTATGTAAACTACGGTCCAGGGAGACGAATTTCATTGGCCACCATGTCATTCATCCATCTTCTTAACCAGACCATCATTGCCCCATATATTCAGAATTGGAGTGCACGTTGGCCAACTGACGGCTGTCATGTTGTTGCCAGTGATATCAGCGGTGGGGGGCGGACCCCAGGTGGAGCTGGCCGAGCAGGAGATGCAGCCGTGGCAGGACGTGATATCGGAGAGGCCGCCATTTCCTGATGGTCCTGCAAGCCACGGGGTACCTCCTCCACAGACGACTCCAGCTCGGGCTACCTGAGCCCAGCAACGAGTGACATTCATTAACCTACACAGTCAGCTGAATATCCTGGCACCTCCCATTATTACTATACTTTTCTAATGCAGCTCCACAACCTAACACTACACACTGTAAAAAAGAAAAAGATGTATGCACCACAACGCACAGGAAGAGACATACAAGAAACTAATACTAGTAGAAGATTAGAAACCAAACACGCTTTTCCAGCATTTTCTCTACCTCCTCTTCTTTCAGTGTCTCGGTTCACACACGTTGTGACCATTGTAAGCAATGAAGGAATTCTATACATATTTATATCTTGGCAACCCTTGTTCATTTGACCACAATCAGAATCATCTCATATTATTATTTTGATTCTCCCTTTTACTTCATATTGTACCTTAGCTTCTTATCTACCATATCACAAAGAAATATCACTTGCGCGCGGTCCACCTTGAGACAAATTTAAAAGCAAGCACTCTGGTGCCTGCTAGGCTAAGCATGTGCATTATTATTCACCTCCTTTAAGATTTTATAAAAATAAGGAGGCAAACGTGCATAGTCAAATCATGTCTGAACAACAATATCAAAGGTACATGGCAGTGCTGCTGCGCACGGCTTAGGTGCCACGATTTCATTTCTTTTAGAACAAAGAGTACAAAATATCAATGCACGCGAGGTAGTGCAAATTACCATGCCTAGTTCACTGATCTACTCAACTCTGAGCACAATGTCACAACAGAGTATGACACTCGAGACTAAGTATACGTTTTGAGCCAGTCAATTGGGAAAACTCACACGAGCAAAGCGGAACTACTATCAGAAAAGCCATGCAGTTCATGATGAGCCATATATATTTGGCAAATCAAAGGCAACATGTGAGTTTCTAGTTATTGATGGCACCTATGACTGTTGGCACAAACAGGGTGGGGTATACAACCACAAATCATGTGCTCTGGTGTTGAGTCGCTTGAGTGTCATAATGAAGGCCACTTGGCCAGGAAATTGCCTCATAGCAGGACACGACTCCAAAGAAGTGGTGCCCGATGCCTCAAATCAATAGTTTTCTCTTGTTCCAGATTGAGGTGAATGATTGCGAACCCCTGCCCCAGCCAGGAAGAGCATTCTTGGTGTTGTCACCGATTTTGTTGATTAACGTGCTCGCTGAGCATTGAAGCCCACCTTCACCATCCTTAAGTTGGCCACAGATTCTTTTAGCTACACGAGACACTTGTTGTTCGATCTTGCTTAGCCTGGGAAGGATTTGGCCAAAATGCGTCTCTGTCGTCATGAGCTGCACAAACACTGCCTATTGTCATCGTCACCGCCACCGCCTGAGGGCTCGATTCAAGATTATAAACAAGTTTAAGTCAGTCACTTTGTGGGGAGGTGGTACAAAAAGGAGCCGCTCAAGCTGAGGAAGTAAAAAATTGCCATATATATATATATGCCTATCTTGTTAGGCCATTCTGGCGTAGTTCCAGTTCCACAATCCCAATCGTGGCCGCCCTCTCCTGTCAACACCGTGTTCGCCCTACTTGCCTCCCTGGCCACAGGGCATCTCCCTGCCGCCGCGGCCATCGCGTGCAGCCTGGAAGATGCCATGCGGCTCCCTCTCACCATGCATGGCAAGATCGCGTGGTGCCCTGCTTATGGTGATGGAGACTGGGTGCGTAATAGAACAGTAATGATGGACACCGCCGCGCGCACGTCGCTGAAAAAGGTAACCCGTCTTCCTCGACTCCTCGATGCAGGTAAGCGTTGCTGCCGGCACTGGACATCCTTTGCTATCTTCAGTACCACGGAACAAAGGCACAAAGCGACTAGCGCCCAAGCAGCTGCGGGCGACGCCCAACGCATGCACGATTAATTGAGAGTTATTGCCGTACACCTTTGTTCGATATAAACACGTATGCTATTGCAATTCAGTTAGCTGTAAGTAGTAATTACTCCAAGTCCTGAAACATATTAATTTCTGTGACAACATTCTGAAGCTGAATACCTTTTACCTTCAGGATTGGCAGGCTTTCCCAATAATAAATAATAAATCACAAATATTCCTCTTGCATCTATGTCCAATTGCATCTATGTGTCCAAATTCCTAATAAAGGCTTGAATTTTCCTTCACACTTCCTCATCTAAGGTTTATGAATTTTCAGTATTCTTATCAAGTTATCATAGCTGATTTAGTGTAAAAGTTGCTCGACCTGAGAATAACAGCAACCGATATCAACAAAATGAATTTTAAAACTAAATTTTATTGTAACATTCTAAATTGAACTCATAAATTGAGCTAGAAGCAAATCTGAAGAAGCATGTAAGCTTAACCATTCCTTAAATTATTCATTACATTTTCATATGTTATATTTACTAATTATATTACATATGCTTTCGAATTGAGCAATCCATCGAGATATCTATGGGTCTGTGTTCCAACTTTTAGCGGACCCTCTCCTCTCTCTCAAAGCTTTTAATCATCCCCTGTTCTTTGTAATTACGTGCCTACAGTATTCAAAGTAGTAATAGCCAGCGCTGAGCTCAGCCCTCATAGTGTTATTTTAGTATTAATAACAAATTTTTCTTTATTTAATGTTAATATTATGTTTTATCCGAACTATTGTCATCTTTAAAAACTTTCATTTACGAAAATATTCTCTACGTACATGCTAAAATCAAAAGCACTCTCATCTGTCAATTTGTATGGATATTTACTGGATGACAGTATAATTGTAAATTTAATCACAAATATATAATTAGTTTTATATTCTCATCCATACCGTAAAGAATATACTATAAATATAAACTGGGCCATATATCGAACTTATAAAACACTGGCGATGGTACGAACAGCGGCAACAATCAAAATGTTGGTGCGGCAAGGCCGTGCTTCTGTTTCTAGTAAATAGTCAGATGAGTCTCAAGCAAACACCCGCTCTATAATATTGTTGATACACTCAACACTCTGCCACTTTCAAATATGCTTAGCATCTTTGCTTGTGGACATAACATTTGCAGTAATAACTATTTTTTGGACCGAACTGGTCGGGGAGGCCCCGACCTACTTCTTTTTTGCTTTTCAATTAAATAAAAGAATAGTATTTACAGGGGGTTTTACAAGACCTTCAGGTCCAAAGAAAGAAGAATAAAGCTAGCTAAGGCCACCTCTCCAGCTACTAATAAGGCTACTTTTATTGGGCTTAGCTTTGACACAAACTAAGCCGAGCTCGTGCAAGAAGGAGGCTTTCCAAGCTTCTAAGCTTCTGCTCCCATTGTCAAAAATAATTTTGTTGCGTGTGCACCAGAGGCTCCAACATGCTGTAATGAATATCTCTCTGAAGCTGATGCTATTGAAAACCTGTCTTGCCCTGAGCAGCATGTCAATTGGGGAGAGGGAGAAGTCCCAGAGGATGGATAGGTAGCTCCAGGAACTCTGACTAAAAGAGCATTCAAAGAGGAGATGGAAACGGGTTTCCTCTGTGCCATCGTTGCAGAGGACACAGCTATAGTCAGGAAGGTGCATTTGTTTTCTTCTAAGCATGTTTCTCGTTTTTAATCTATCTCTCATAGCCAACCAGAAGAAAAATTTGTGTGTACTAAGATTGTTGGATGCCCAGAACCATTTAAAGATAGGGGAGACTGTTGTATCTTCAGTTAGAGCTTTGTAAGCCTTTTGACTGCTGAATTTTCCAGTCCCACTGTTGAATGTCCAAGTGTCATGTATGCTATCATCCCAATCCCTGGAGGACATCAGATTCTGGGGTTCTTGTAATTGCAGGGAGGCTTGAATGGAGAGAGTGGGGCTGAAGACTCTGTCCTCTGATGATCAAGAAGGAATCTAATGAAACATTTTGGTTTTTTGCAGAAGAAGAACAGCTGAGGATATTTGTCCTTCATTGCTTGATCAATCCAGATGTCTGCCCAGAATAGTACTGAGTTGCCTTTCCTTAGATTACAGATGGTCATGGATTAGAATTTTAGGAAGAGTTTCATCACATCCTTCTACCAGAAGGGACCAACTGGAGACCTGCCCTAAGGAGGAGTGGTGTTGTTGTTGGAGTAAATCTTGGACCATGTCAATGACACCCAAGGAATGTTTGCATTGTTATAAAACTTGTCTAGATGTTTTAAAAGAAAAGCATCATTTTGCCTTTCAATGCTGATGATTCCAAGGCCTCCCTATTGTTTGATTTTGCATGCCTCTTCCCAGGCTACCAGTGCCTTCCCTCTACTGCCATCCATCACGACATGTACACCGTAGCAAGATGATAATATATCAGCAAGTAATTAACTTTTTTGGTGAACTAATTGCCCCAATAACCTTTGGATATTCATATAACTAAGGTTAGTGTATATTACAACTTGAAATGTTACCTTTTGTATCATACTGATATGTAAACATAGCCTTAGAGTACTAGCACTACCATTTGAAACAGTATACACGCACTGATCATTCTCATATTCTTGTACTTGTTTTTATTTTAGCGACTGCATACCATTAACAATTTGTGCTTCAAAAAGAGTTTACATGTGCATGCATAGGCATGGTAATTTCCATCATGAGGTAAGCTGTGATATAAAGTAAATGATACAAGGTACAAATATTATACTCATGGCAGTTCAATTAACCAGAGAAGGCAGACCATGTATTACAATTATTATTACTCAGAAAAAACTCTGCGCAAATTAGGAAATGGAAAGGTGTAGGTGAGTGATGCTAATAGTTTTTTCTATGCCTCTATATATTGTGCCTGTGAACTGATAACAAGTGCCAAACTAAGATTAATTTTTTTGTTTGTCACTAGACAATCAATGGTGGAGGTGTATGAACAACTAAAATATTGATTGCAGCAACATAAGGCAAACTAGGAGGATTTCCCGCACGTTGCCGCGGGTGTGAAGAAGGAATATACGTGGTTAAAATGTTAATCACTAAGAATTAGAGAGGGTATACCTATAATTTGTGAGCTTAAAGATTACATGTGGTTTCAGTACAAAAAGGAAAAAGAAAGACAATCTCCATCTCAAATACTTGATTTTGTAGTATTTAAATTGTCACCCTGTACCATCACTCCATCAGCCATCAACGGACGTTCGTTCACTCAGAGTTGACTATCATATAAAGGAGGGGGGCCATGAGGCATTACTGAATATGAAAAAAAAAAGGAAAAAAAATGTACCGGTGATCTAACCAATTTAACAGGTGTCGGCCCATCTGAGCCCAGGCACGGACTCATGCGCGAGGTTGTTATCTCTGCCGCTGTTGCAAGTCGCTGGGATCGGCTCCCTAGACGATCTGGTGGCATCTCTTGTTTGTGCTCCCACACGCATATCTACAACCGGCACGGATGTCGAGTAGGCAGGTGAATGACCAACCCAGAAGCAAAGAGGGCCACAACACCGAGGTGGATTCAGCCGATGTCGATGCAGAGGCAAAGAGGGGCGACACGGAGAGGGTCACAGAAGCGGGAGGTCTCCTCTCTCTCTCCTGTCCTCGGCGTCGATGGACAGGCGAAGGAGGTAAGCAAAGGTATTTAAACACAAAGTTTTGCCATGGTTCAGTTTCTCCCACTGATTGCGCTCGATGATGGGGTGGAGTTGGAGGCGGACAGTCGGCAAGAACCCGCTGGAAGACCGGGGAAGTTGGGATGGAGGCCAGGGGTCGGCGGGCTGCCGCACTTAGAGGAGCGGAGGCGGCGCTGGTGTACATGCAGAATCCTTTCGGCGATAGCGCAGAGGGTAACTAAAATATGCTGACGTGGCTCAAGGAGAAGGCAGAGAAATAGGTAAGTAGGGTTTGTTCTTATAGGAGTTATAGATATATAGCTTGATGAAGTTAATGTGATGTCTCTTTCAGAGGGTAGCTGACAAGGTACAAAATATTGAAGTGAACAATCAAGAAGCAAATGTAATGTTGACTGCTCATCAGGCTATATAAACTATGCTGCTATACTGCTCTCCCTTTCTGCAACATTTTTTGAAGATTATATGACACCTGACAAGAACCATACATGGACAGCCCATAGTATTTTCTTTCTGTTTCTATCTAGTGTTCTTCTACATTGCCTGGACGATCAATGGGTTGTCGCTCTGTTTGGATGCAATAATAGGCATGGGAAGCAGCGGAACATTCAATATTTTGCATCTAGGAAAATCAGTCACTTGTGGTTCATTTGATACCACTTATACCATTTGGGTAGCAAGGCGCAAGCTACACCATAGGTAGAATGGCAACAGCTCCGATGATATTGCACTTCTGCATAATAAGGTAGTTGATGAGCAGATATACTGTGATGCAAACATCAAAGAAGATTTTACAAAACTCAATCCAATGTATTGGGTTTGAGCCAATGAATTGGGAAAAACACAGTCGAGCAAAGCAGAGCTAATAGCAGACAAGCCATGCAATCTACCATGAGCAAATCAAAGGTAATAACATGTGAGAATTTTTTAGTCATTGATCGCACCTATGACCTGAGGCGGAAAGAGAGTGGTGTATACCACCTCAAATCATGCGCCCTAGTACTTCATTACTGTCTTCCAATGGTGAAACATGTGTGAACAGGGAGACCGAAAGAAGTAGAGGTAGTAGAGAAACTAATGAAAAAGGGTGTTGGATTCTTACAAGGATGACTCCATATAAGAGGTGTCTGACACCTCAATACTCCTATATCCTGCCTTCTCTGGATCTCGAATAGGGTTATTGATGGTGACCCCCCTCCCCCAGGATGCGAAGAAGTGTTTTCTTGCAGCAGTCACTTATAGGTTGCTTGATGTGCTCCTGAGGCTCATTATGACATGCTCTACCCCTGCAACGTGATGTTCAACTCTTGACCATACAAGTGTCAAACCCACCCTCACCATCCTTAATTTAATTTTGCCGCTGATTCCTTTAGCTGCACGGGACCCTTGTTTTCACTTAGCATGGCAAGGATTTGGCCAAAATGTGCATCTCTCTGTCGTCGTGCGAACTGCAATAACTCATCGTGACTGCCCGCATATTCAATACATGATGATAACCAAGTTCAAGTCAGTCAATTTGCACTTTGCAGGGAGGTTGTACAAGAAGTAGCTGCTCCAGCTGTGGAAGTAATGCGCCACACAGGGTCCCTTGCTGACAAGGACCCACGCCTAAGATGCTCTAATAAGTTTCCTGATCTTCACGGTGCAAAATATTTAGACTATGTTTTTCCTGAATTTATATGACTAGATAAGAAGCTAGGTGAGAGGGTACAGCTCTAAATAATTCCTCCAAACGTCTCTTATGGAACAACTGACTGTCCAGGCACCTACACAATGTGCTGAATGTCCAGGCACCTCCAATTACTATACTTTTCTCATGCAGCCACAAACCTAACACTAAACAGTGTTTAAGAAAAGAAAAAGATGTTTGAACAACAGAGCACGGGAAGATATCGACATACAAAATTAATACTTGCAGAAAATTAGTACCCAACACCCTTTTTCATTAGTTTCACTACCTCCTCTTCTTTGGGTCTCCATGTTCAAATATGTTTTATCATGCAAAACAGTAAGGAAGTCTACATATTTATAACCTATCGACCCTTGTTCATTAACCATGGTCAGAATGATATCGTAACATTATTTTGATTATACCTTTTACTTGATACTGTACCATCTTATCTAACATATTTCAAAGAAAAGGGAGAATTATTTATTTGCCCCTAAAAAAACTTACCTAACGTATTTGGCTTTTTTTCCCTTCAAATTTGTGTATATGGCCTCAAAATATAAATTGTTTACTTTTTTGTCCTTCCGTCAGTTCTGAGCACTTAACGGTGTTAAGTGTGGGTGAAAAGGCCGTTTTACCCCTGGACGGAAAAAGATAAAAAAATATGTGTGCGGCTATGTGCTTGAAATATATACTGAATATATATGTTTGCTTATGTGCCTCAAATATATATATACTCAAAATATATTATAAACAAGTAAAGCTCTATTTTTTTACTTTTTTCAAGATAGGGGTAAAATAGTCTTTTCACCCAATACTTAACACCATTAAGTGCCTAGAACAACGGAAGGCCAAATAAGTAAGCAATTTTATTTTGAGGCCATATACACAAATTCGAAAAAAAGGGCCAAATTACGTAAGCTGATTTTTTTAAGGCCAAATAAATAATTCTCCTCAAAAAAATAGCTTAGGGTGATTCGAAAAAATCTAGGATCAGATCGAATGGTGGAAGAATAGGGAGTATCGAGAATAATATACCAGAGTTCAAGAAGGTACTAAGAAAAATGTTAGCCTTCCAGAAAATAAAAAGAAGCCAACTGTTGGGTAAAGAAATCGCACGCACGTGTAAGGTGAGAATAATGCGCAGGTTGCAATTATATTTCCTTCTGTTCCAAATCTTACATTATAGAGGGTATTTATAGGCCTCTCTGGCTTCGCCATTCTAGGAATCTCACAAGATTAGCTAAGGGACCTCCTATATGTTTAACTAGAAAGCATATCGACAAAGTGGTGAAACACACTTCGTCTTTTTCCATTTTTTCTTCTGGGGCAACTTTGGACTTGATCGTGATTTCTTGACTTAGCTGAGAACCTCATAGACTTTTTATGCGAAGCCGCCACATTAGCTTCCCTGGTCATCAAGAGTCAGGCGAAGTTGTCTTTCGCCGGATAACCTGAATCATGTGAAATCATATGAGCATAGTTTGATATTTACAGCGAAGTGTCCACATAGTCTTCGTTGATCATCCAAAGTGTGGCGAAGTCATCTTCGCCAGTCAACTTAAAATATGCAAAAATACATGTGCGAAGTTGGAAATACGTGCAAAGAAGTATCTACGTTATCTTCGCTGCACACGTTAGCATCTTAAATGTTTGTAATGAAATGCTTATCTCCAAAGTTTGGAAAGGATGTTTGTATGTCAAAGTTGTTCCCCAACAGCAGCCCCTCGCGTGCGAAGACCTACTCCAAAGGTCTGAATCCCGCGAAGTTTGTATGGAACTTTGCCTAACAAACACCGTCCAATCTTTGGAGTTGGCCTGTTTGAATTTTGAAATCTACGGCTAGTTTTGACTGGTTGACTAAGCTTTGCCTATAAATAGCGAGCCCCCTCCCCCTGAGGCTGTCGTTTTCAGAAGAAGGGAGACTCTGCCGAAATTTTTCTTGATCCTTAAAGTTTGAGGTAGGCGGTTTTTGTTCATCTCGTCTTGGATTCTTGGACGAAGTCTGCCTGACAACTTCGGCAAGGTTTGTTCCTTTTGATTTTTATGACTTTGTGATTTCATCGGAAATTGTTTTGATTGTTAATTTTTATAGATGTCTTCGCGAGATCTACAAGATCAAGTTCAATCTCAAGAGAGCTCAAAAGTTGATGATGATAGTTTTCCTATTGATTCTGATGAAGAAAATCTTGATGATGTTGATGCATCTATCGAGGATTTGGTAAAGGACGAAGAGGGTTTCACCCTGACTTTTGGTAGGAGTCTGTTTGAAAAAAGTCATCTTGATGAAATGGTTCGTTTGAAGTTTGTTAAACGTGACCAAGTGAGAGTTCCTGATCATGAGGAGACTAACCTGAAGCCTTACCCTGACGAATGCATTATTTACCAGGAACTATTTACCGCAAGCCTTCGCTTCCCTTGTCAGGACTTTGTTGAAGACATGCTCAAAGCTTTCAACATTCAGATGCATCATTTGACACTAAATGGTGTAGTTAGGCTGGCACAGTTTGTCTGGGTTGTGAAATCTTTGGAGTGCAATGCTGATATTGCTGCGTTCTGTGAACTTTTTGAGATACACACTCAGTTCAAGGAATTTATACTTGAAGGGCGAGTGAGCACTAAGTATTTTGCTTGTTCGAGTTTTAAGATGGCTCGTAATGCCGTTCAAGTTTCTCCGGTGACTAGGAACAAGTGGGGTACTGGAGATTGGTCTAGATACTGGTTTTATCATAAAGTGCCCATGGTTGAGGAGCGGGACCTTGTTACGAAGAAACTGGTGAAGAAGTATCCGATGGCTGCTAGAATGGAAATTGAGAAGTTTAAGCTATCTCTATCTTTTTCTTCTTCCATGATCTCGAAGACTGCTGTGAAGGCGTACAAGTGCACAGCTTC
The DNA here is from genome assembly GCA_023333625.1 of Bothriochloa decipiens. Lineage (NCBI taxonomy): Eukaryota > Viridiplantae > Streptophyta > Magnoliopsida > Poales > Poaceae > Bothriochloa > Bothriochloa decipiens. Next base: position 10,986,368 of record CM041639.1, on the reverse strand, counting down.
GCTGCAGTGTGCTAGGGATCTTGTTGAAGAGTATGCTGCTGCTAAAGTTTGGCCGTTGAAGAAAGGTTGGACTTTTCAATGGTTTCATGCTAAAAAATTTTGAGGGGTGAACTACAAGTTCCCAGATAATGATTTTCATCGCCCTAGGAATTTTGCTTGTGATGAGGATTTTATGAAGTCTGTGGAGAGTCGTGCAGAGGATTTGCTTGGGAAGTATGTTTTGAGTGAGAAAAATAACATTGATAAAATACTTGGTGATGGTTATAAACGTTTGAATAGAGTTTTTGAAGTTGCGCAAGTTGAGTATAGTGAACGGCCTCCTTCTGCTTATCGGCGTCAGAAGAAGCAGGGCCAAAAGAAGGGGGCTGCTAAGGGTACTAAGCGCAAGGCTGGTCCTAGCAAGGCAGTTGCTAAAAAATCGAAGAAGGATCAGAGTCCTTCATGTTTGCTGGACTTGGATGATCTCGAGGCTGTTCTTAAGCGGAGTTTAGATATAGAGGGTAATGTGGTTATAGGTTCAAGTGATGCTAGTAAAGATGGTGTTGGTGCTTCAAAAAGAGCTGATGATGTAGTTCATGTCGAAGGCGAGGTGAGAGAAATTGTTAAGGCATTTTCTTCTGATGAGTTAGCTTCTTTTTTGCTTACTCTGCTGGATGATAAATTACAGGATTTGCAAGTCGGAGTTTTCCTACTGGGAATTGTGCTGGTGTTGAAAATGTTGTTGTTTCTGGGGGGAAAATTTAGAGGGAGAAACTTTTGTCGGGGATGCTCTTAAAGTTTTTGATCCTACTTCGCCAAAGCCTGACGCTGGGGTTCTTGTTGTTGGCCCTCATGAAGAGAATGTTGACGCTGGGAAAACAACTTCGGTTGAGAACCCTGCTGCGGTTGAGGTCGGCGAAGTTGGTGTTCAGAATGTGCTAAAGAAAGTTGAAGGCTCTAGAGTTTACTCTCTTAATTTTGAAGATAGCGATGATGAAGTGTTTTATGATATGGTTAACGATGATCGTTTGGCGCACTTGTCCAGTTCTACTATCCATGTTGAGAGTGGAAAAAGTGTTGAGTGTAATTTGGGTGAGCGCGTCTCTACTGGTAAGTGTTTTTGGCTTTGCGTTTTCCTTTTGACTTGAACTGTTTTCTTTCATTGATTGTTTGGCTTTTATTTTTGCAGAAACAATTTTTCCTCATGCGCCGTCTTCTCCCCAAAAGAATGTTGATTTTAGCAAAATGAAGAATGTTCAGCAGGACCCTATGACTCCAGTTGCTCCTGCTGTTGGTGAAGGGGAAGTTTCTGAAGCGCTGAGGCGAGGCTTGGAGTTTTGTCAGGAGAAGGATTTGGGTCTTGACTGCTTCAAGTTTATAGGCATTGGGTCTGATAAACTTTGGATGATGCCTCATACTTCTGAGGTTCAATTAGCGAAGTGTATATACAAGGCCTTTACTATCCCTGATGCGGAACTTGAAATATCCAAGAAACCCTTACTCGAAGTTGCAGATGTTGGGTTGTTGATGATGTACAAAGGTTCTCTCCTGATGAGAGGTTTGCAGGCTGGGTTAGAGGAAAAAGAGAAAAATTTTGCCCTTCACGAGCGCGATTATCAGGTTGAGATTCAAAATCTGAAAGAGCAACTTGTGGGAAAGGAGAAAGAGAGAGATGATGCCATAGAAGCTCATAATAATCTGGAGACTAGGTTGATTGGTGCTCTTGCCGATGTTGAAAGGAGAGAAAATGATATGAAGAAAGTTGTTGTAGAAAATGAAAAGTTGAAAGAAAGTATGCGACGTCTTGAGAGAAAAATGAAGAAGTAGGATAAGTCTTTCTTTGACAACTGCAACCGTATCTGGGAATTGTGCTTTGAAAGCTATGATAAGTTTGGGGCTAGGCCTGGTGAAAAATGTTGGGATCTAGATGACCATGACAGTTTCTTCAGTTGGCTTTGCTGTCAGTATGAAGACTTGTCTCGTGTTATGGAGACCACTGTTGACATTGGGGTTTACTATTCTGCTCGTGCATTATTTCACTTGATGAAACAGAGCCAGGATCCCTTGTTTGCGTAATTTTGTGATGACCAATATAATTTTCCTTCTGTGGATACCTTGACTAATGTGACAAAGGCTACACAAATGTTGTGTAACAAGTATCTTGAGCAGTATTGGAGGTCTGGTGGTCGAGCTTATTATTTTGATGAAGTTAAGGAGAAGTTGCAGAAGGTATCTAATGTATTTAGCTTGTTGTGGTTTTTTCCAGTTCTTTTTTGTCTAACTTTTCTTTTTGCTTGTTAGCAAATTGTGAAAGAGGCAGAGGCTGCTCAAAAGAAGGCGAAGTAGATTGCCAAGAAGGATGCTGGAGCCAGGGGTCAAAGTGGTGCTGGATCAGGCAATGTTAGTGGCGGCCATCCTTAGGCTCTAGCTGTTTTTTCTTTTGTGAGATGAGAGGGTCCTAAGATACAATGTTTCTAAGTTATTGACTTTGTAATATATACTTGGAAGTTGTTTGACTATTTGTCCATCCTGCGCAGGTTCCTCATGCTGAGCCTGTGCAGGATGTCGAAGATGTCGTTCAGTTGTTAATGTGTAAAGATGACTTCGTTTTCGAGCCTGCCGAGTTTTATGATTTTCGTGCAAAGTGCGATGGTGGTGATGTCGATGGTTTTCTTGCTCGTAAGTTTCACTTCCGTTGTTCTGAGCTTGAATTTTTTGAGGGATTCTGTCTTATAAATGTTTTATAGATGTGAATGAATGATACCATAGTGTCAGGCCTCCCAACTGTTGAGTTTTTGATTTCACGAACTTTGCACAGGTATTTGTGTGGCTTCCTAACCCTTTTTTGTTGTTGGACTTTTGTTTTCTAACTTCTTCTTCTTATGGTCATCTGAATCAAGTACTTCACCGGCGAATGTTTTTGAGGGCTATTTACGCCGTGAAACAGATAAAATTATTAACGAAGTTGTGAGCGACATACTTGGTGATGCTGCCGAAGTAGTTAGTTCTCAAGATGACTAATTTTGTAAATATATTTTTGTAATTGGGTAGGTTGTATTGCAAGACATCTTGTTGTACTGCGAAGTGTGTGAGTTTACCTTCGCTTATGAGTGAGTATTACATAATCGATTGTCTGTGCTTCGCTTAAGGACTGGTAATATTTTTGCTCCGACGAGACCGATTTGAAGAAATTTTTAAATTTTGAAATGCCGTCCCTTCTTTTTGTTTGAGGTAGACGCGTATACTTCACCTAGATACTGAAAATGTTTTCTTCTTAATGAAATGAAGTCAAAAAATTTACCTTAGTAAATTTTGGAGCACCGTCCATTCCTTTTCACGTGAAGTGGACGCGTGCCCTTCGCTTGGAAGCTCGAAAACTTTCGCCTTAGTGGAAAGAAGTCAAAAAATTTGCCTTAGCAAATTTTGAAATGCCGTCCCTTCTTTTTCATGCGAAGTGGATGCGTACGGTTCCTTAGAAGCTAAAAACATTTTCACCTTAGTGAAAAGAAGTCGAAAAATTTGCCTTAGCAAATTTTGAGTTAGATAAGTTAGCATTTTTTAGATTTAATAAAATATTGATGCTAACTTAGTTTTGTAAAATTTGTGCAGATGTGGGAGTATATATTGAATATACTGTTCAGCATTTTGTACTTTTAGTTATGCGATGTAGAGACATATTTTTGGGTAAACTACTTTCTCATTTATATTTCATGAGGTTTACAAAGAGACTGCCTCATTAAAAAACCACTCACCCTACGAAGGGTTTCCCCTGAGTGGAAAAAGAGTGTAGCTCAGTTATACTTTCAAGAATATAAACTTGCTTGTAAAGAGAATTTTTGCTTCTGCTCCTGCTGAAAATTAGACTAATCTTGCAATCTTGCTTATGGATAATACTGACGGAGTGCTTCTATATTCCAAGTGTGACTGAGTTCCTCACCTTTCAGATTTGCTAGATGATACGCACCTTCTTTGTTTGTTTGTGTGATGATGAAAGGACCTTCCCACTTTTGTTAGAATTTTCCCACTGTGTCTTCGTCTCTTTTTCTTTTAAGGACAAAATCTCCTGGTGCTAACTCTCTTGGCTTGACTTTTTTTTGTACCACTTCTGTATTTCAAGTTGGTACTTCTTGATATTCTCAAGTGCTTCATTTCTTTCTTCTTCGAGTAAATCTTTGCTTGTTGCTTGATCCTCTTCTGTGATCATTTGAATGTTTGTTCTTGGACCTTCATATTTTATTTCTTCGGAGGTCATTGCTTCATCTCTGTAAAGTAACTTGAATGGAGAAAAGTCTGTTGGCCTTGGCTTCGATGTGTTATGATACCAGATTACTCTTGGTAATTCATCGACCCATTTTTCCTTTTTTAGATCTGTTAAGCACTTTGAAATTCCTGTGCAAATTATCCCGTTTGCTCTTTCGACTACTCCCTTGGATTGTGGGTGTCTTACGGATGCAAAACAGAGCTTGATTCCCATTGAGTGGTAGTATTCTCTGAAGTCTTCGCTATCGAATTGGGTTCCATTATCTACTGTGATGTGTCTTAAAACTCTAAATCTGCATATGATGTTTTGCCATAGGAATTTTTTCAATGTATGAGAAGACATGTTTATGATTGGCTTCGCTTCAATTCACTTGGTGAAATATTCGACTGCAACTATTGCGTATTGGTAGTTGCCTTCAGCCGAAGGTAACTTTCCAACTATGTCGATTTCCCATCTTGCCAGTGGCCAAGTTGGTTTAATTGGTTGTAGGTTTGTTCCTAGTGCATTGACTTTACTTCCTGCCAATTGGCAGTGGTGACAAGTCTGAATGATTTCTTTGCTGTCACTATATGCAGTTGGCCAGAAAAACCCTTGTCTGAAGGCTTTTCCAACTATTGATCTAGCCCTAGCGTGACATCCACATATTTCCTCGTGTGTTTCTCTCAACAGGTTTTTCCCATCTTCTCTTGAAATGCACTTTAGTAGTGGTTGGCAAACTCCTTCCTTGTATAATTCTTCGTTGATGATTTTGTAACTTCTGGTCTTTTGCTTCATTCTTATTTCATCAACTTCGGTTTCTGGCTCGTAAAATCCTTTAAGGAATGCCATAATTGGAGCTCTCCAGTCTTCGCTTTCAATGATGTGTACTTCTTTCGGTTGTTCAACTTTTATTTTTGTTGAGGCCTCAGTGATAGTTTGAAAGAATACTTCTGGTGATAACTCTAACTTTTGGGTGGCGGCTTTTGCAATTTTGGCTACATCTGTGTTGTCATTTCTTGAGATACTTTTTACTATAAATCCAGCGAAGTGTTTTTCTTGATCTCCAAATAGTTGAAGATACTTGCTAGCTCTGGATCTCTTGCTTTGTAATTTTTCTCTATATGCCCAGCCACAACTTGAGAATCTGTCTTGAATATTAGCTTTTGGATTCCCATTGCTCTTGCTTTGCAAAGTCCCAACAATACTGCTTCATATTCTGCAATGTTGTTGGTGCATTGAAAGTCTAGTCTTGCTGTATATTTGAGTTTGATTCCAGAAGATGAGGTTATGATTGCTGCTGCTCCTGCGCCGGCGAAGCCTCAAGCGCCGTCACAATAGATAATCCGTTTTGGTTGCTCCATTCTTTCTTGATTGTACTTTGAAGGTGTCCAATCTACTATGAAGTCAGCCAACACCTAGGATTTGATTGCTGTTCTTTTCTCGAATTTGATGAAGTATTGGGACAATTCTGCAGCCCATTTTCCCAGTCTCCCTGAGGACTTGCAGTCTTATAGCATTTCTTTGAGGGTTTGATTTGTTGGCACTCTTATTTTCTACGCTTGGAAGTAGTGTTTTAACTTTCTGGATGCCATAAGTACTGCATATGCAATTTTCTTAATTTTTGAATAGAAAATTTTTGATCCAGACAAAGCTTCGGATGTGAAGTATACTGGGACTTGTCTTGTTGAGTGCTCATTTTCTTCTTCTTGTATCAGTACTGCACTAATTGTACTTTTGTTTGTTGATACATATAGTAGCAAATCTGCCGTTGGATTAGGTATTGCCAAAGTTGTGGGATTAGATAGATGTTTTTTTATTTCTTCGAAAGCTTCTTGCTGTACTTGACCGCAGTTGAATTTTTTCTTTGTCCCTTTTAGTGCTTGAAATATTGGGAGGCTTCACTCAGCTGATTTGGATATAAATCTGTTCAGCGAAGCCAATCTTCATGTCAGCTTTTGGATGTCCTTGATGTTTCTTGGTACTTGCATATTCAGTATTGCCTTCACCTTCTCTGGGTTCGAGTCAATTCCTTTTGCGGATACGATGCACCCCAAGATTTTGCCTGTTTGAACTCCAAATGAGCATTTTTCTAGATTCAACATTAGATTTGCTTTCTTGAGGTTTGAGAAGGTTTCTTATAAGTCTTTGACATGGTCTTCTCTTTTCTTTCTTTTGACTACCAATTCATGATCATACGCAAGCAGATTTCTTGGTATTTGATCTTTGAGGACTTTAGACGTCATTCTGATGAAAGTTGTTCTCGCGTTGTGAAGCCCCTCGGCCATTCTTTGGAAACAGTAAGTTTCGAATGGTGTAATGAAACTTGTGTACTCTTCATCTTCTTTTTTCATCCAAATCTGATGATTGCCTAAATAGCAGTCGAGGAAACTGAGCATTTCACTTCCTGCTGCCTGATCTATCAAGTGTTCATTCTTGGTAATGGAAAGTTGTCTTTTGAGCACGCTTTGTTGAGATCTGTGAAGTCTATGCACATTCTCCACTTTTTGTTTTTCTTCTGCACCATGACTATGTTTGCAAGTCAGGTTGTGAATTGAACTTCTCTTATGACTTTTGCATCTAACAATCTTTGGACTTCGGCTTTTGCAGCTTGTGTTCTGTCTTCCGACAACTTTCTGAGTTTTTGCTTTTTCAGCCTGTAGTTTGGGTTGATGTTTAACTTGTGTTCTATGACATCCCTGCTTACTCCTCCTAAGTCTTATGCAGACCAGGTGAAGATATCCTTGTTACTTCACAGGACTTGTATTATCTTTTCTTCTTCTTCTTTCGATAGATTTGAGCCAATGATAACTTGTCTTTTTGACACCATTGGGTCGATTGGTACTTTCTTTGTATCTTTGCAAGACTTCGCTTTTTATTGTGTCTTTGCGTTTTTAGTTTCAAGCTCATCATCTTCTTCTTCTTGTATTACATGGATATTTTTGAAAGCTGGGCATGTATCTTTTTCTATGTTTCTTGCCTCCGTTTGATCGCCGAAGACGGTTATGATGCCATTGACTGCTGGCATCTTCATGCATAAGTATGGGTAGCTTACTATGGCTTCGAAAGCATTTAAACTTCCCCTTCCAAAGATTGTGTTGTACTGGCTGTGCATTTCGACAACATCGAATGCTATTTGATCTGTTCTCGTATTATTCACTGTTTCGAATGAGACTGGCAATATAATTCTGTCGATAGAGTTTATTTTCTTTTCGCCGAAGGCAACTAATGGGTGCTCGGCTCTTCCTAAGATTTTTCTATCAATTTACATTGCATCTAAAGTTCTTATGAATATGATATCTGCTGAGCTACCGTCATCTATTAGAATTATTGTTACTGCACAACCTTTAATGTTTGCTTCTATGACCATTGCATCCATATGAGTGTAATCTTTGAGTTTGAGATCTTGTTCTCAGAATGTGATTGGCATCTGGGACCATCTTATTTTCTTGAATGGACCTTCGACTGCTATGGAGTTTACTCTTCTAAAATAATTTCTTCTTTCATTTCTTATATCAAGCTCCATGCTGCCTCCGAAGATTATCATAATTCTGCCTTTGCTTGGGATGATTGTATTCCCGTTGCTTGTTGACGCTTCGGGCATGTTGTTCTTGCATTGAATTTAATGGTTGCTATTTGCTGCTGAACTTTCAGGGTGGAAACTTTGCTGCTGGCTTGGGCCCCATTGATTTTGCGGGCACACTGCTAGCGGTCGACAATTATAGATTGGCGGAGGTGGTGGCAACATGTGTTGAGGGTAAGTTATTGGCAGGTAACTTATTCTTTGGGGGGCTAGATGATTGACAACTTTTAGCTGCGAAGTTGCTCTATTTTTTTCTTATACGTCTTCAATACTTTTCTTTACTCTTGGGTACATCTTCGATTTGTGGCCAGCCCCTTTACCATGTATGATGCATTACATTTCTTCGGGCCTCAAAATTTTCCTTTCAAAGTTTCTGCTTTGGTTGTTATAATTTGCCCTTTGCTGGAAGTTTTTGTTGTAACTTCTGTTATTTTGAAAATTTCCTTGATTATTTGATCTTGGACCTTGACCGACAGCTTCGTTCGTGTTGTTGATGTGATTTATCCTCTGAAATGGCCTTCGCTCAGCATTTATTCTTGAGTGTTGGGGATTGTTATTTGATTTTGACATATTTCTTTCTCCGTTCTCTTCTTCTATTCTTTTTCTGTAGTCTTCGTCGGACTCAGTATTTTCTCATTTCTTCATATAACTTTTCCACTATGGTTGGTCTTTTTCTTTTGAAGTGTGATGAGAGTTGGCCTGTTCGCAGTCCTTTGATTGCTGCTATGATGACAACTTCGCCTGGTATGTTTGGTATTTAAGTTTTTGTTTGTATAAATCTTTTGTAATATTGGTTCAACGGTTCTTTTGGTTGCTGCTTGATGTTGAAAAGATCATCATTGGTGAGTTCGACTCTTTGTAAGCCTTGAAAATCTAGGAGTAAGGTTGTGCGAAGTCGATCCAAGATTTGATTGACCTTGGTTTTAGCGAAGAGTACCAATGCTGTGATGGTCCTCTTACTGCCATGATGAGAGACTTTGCTAAGGTTTTCGCATCTCCCCCGCTTGATGCTACTGCTGCTTCAAAGCTCATAAGAAATTGTCTTGGGTCGGACATGCCATTGCAGGTTGGGATGATGTTGAATTTGAAACCTGCTGGCCACATCGCTAGCTGAATGTCGATTATAAAAGGTGACTCTGTATCGATTGTTGCTATTTGATTTTGGTTTTCTTTGCTGTTGGTGTTTTTGCTTGCTGAGTTTGGATCTTGAATCATGACTTCGCTCTTATTTTCTATTTCATCATTGATCTTTCTTAGTTCGGCCTCTGCTTCTGCGATTTTTTTTCTTAGAGACTTTTCTCTTGTCTTCGCTCTTGCTTCCTCCAGCTGTTTTTTCTTGACGATGAGTTGATCTTCGAGTTCTTTGAGTCTTCTTTCTTCGTTCTGAGTTTCTTCATCTTCTTGTTGGCGTCTGTTTTCTGTTTTTGTCTCATCTTTCAAAAGCGGGTCTTTGTCTTGGTTTGAATTGTCTGCAGCCAAAGCTACTTTTTTGCTGAGTCTTGCCATTTTGTGTCCGCGTGGTGGCCGTGGGTGTCTTTGATTACACAAACGGACGGCGCCATATGTTGGGTAAAGAAATCGCACGCACGTGTAAGATGAGAATAATGCACAGGTTGCAATTATATTTCCTTGTCCCAAATCTTACATTACAGAGGGTATTTATAGGCCCCCTGGCTTCGCCATTTCAGGAATCTCACAAGATTAGCTAAGGGACCTCCTATACATATAACTAGAAAGCATATCGGCGAAGTAGTGAAACACACATCGTCTTTTTCCTTTTTGTCTTCTGGGGCAACTTTGGACTTGATCGTGATTTCTTGACTTAGCTGAGAACCTCATAGACTTTTTATACGAAGCCACCACGTCAGCTTCGCTGGTCATCAAGAGTCAGACGAAGTCGTCTTTTGCCAGATAACCTGAATCATGTGAAATCATATGTGCGAAGTTTGATATTTACAGCGAAGTTTCCACATAGTTTTCATTGAGCATCCAAAGTGTGGCGAAGTCATCTTCGCCAGTCAACTTAAAATATGCGAAAATACATGTGCAAAGTTAGAAATACGTGCAATGAAGTATCTATGTTATCTTCACTGCACATGTTAGCATCTCAAATGTTTGTAATGAAATACTTATCTCCAAAGTTTAGAAAGGATATTTATATGTCAAAGTTGTTTCTCAACACCAACGCTCACCAATTCCTCTTCCTTTGTGGGATCCATGAGTGTTTCCACCTTGTCTCTATTTGGTCTTCAACATCCTGCACACGCTACCCGTCTTGATCACGCCCAGTCGTGCACTTGAATGCTCCACCCTCACCTGGTTGCCGTTGCCTCGGCTCCACAGCACCGGTCTTCACCTTGTGGCTTGTCACGCGCTCTACTGCTCTGCGCACTAATGAGCGTACAGCTCAAGAGAACGTTACCGAATGACACTTTTGGACCAACTAACTGACTCTCAGCATCCTACACAATCAGCTGAATGTCCTGACACCTCCCATTACTATCATTTCCTCATTCAGCAACAACCTAATAAACGGTGTTTAAGAAAAGAAAAAAAATATGTATGCATCACAGAATAGGGGAAGAGATATACAAAATTGATACGAGTAGAAGATTACAGCCCAACACCGTTTTTGCTCATTTTCTCTACCTCTTCGTCTTTCAGTCTCTCTCTGTTCACAAATGTTTTGACAATTGTAAGAAAGTAAGGAGTTTCATACATATTTATAACCTGCCGACCCTTGTTCATTTAACCATGATCAGAATCATCTCATATTATTATTTTGATTCTCTCTTTTACTTCAGATTGTACCTTCTTATCTAAGAATATCACTTATTGTACCTTGAGAGAAATTTAAAAGCCACTCTGGTGTCCGCTAGGTTAAGCATGTGCATTATTATCCTGACCCACTACTGATCATGGAAAGAATTAATCTGTCGGGATATTGACTACATCTTTCTTTCTCGTAGATAGACGGCATCAATGCTTAGAATCCACAATTATTCTCACTGCATCTTGCCTTGCCACCAAGTCCTATTACGTTCCAGAATACGTCTATTAATCAATTTGTAGAGAATCGACCATGGGAATGTATCTTAATCAGGCAAAACAGTCCACTGAACAAGTTCTAAGCACATCATCATCTGGAAGAATGGTAGCAGGCATGCTTCTCCAGGTCGGCTCTGATGTTGCCGTTGTGGTCGCAACAGTTTTTAGTCATACAGTACTTACAAGATGGGAATGTGATGTGGGGTGGGTAATGGTACTTGTCGAGCACCGTCACTTAATGTTTGTAACTTTGTTTCATTCAGTGTGCTTATTGAAAAACTGGTGCAACGTCTGGTCTCAAATAAAAAAGGTGGGGACGAGCCATGACACTGTGTTTGGAAAGGAGAATCCTTAACTAACAAATCCCAGAGTCCAACCACATCGTCTATCGCCTGGCGAGTTCTACTTGGGCACCTTCACCTTCGGCAGCATTCTCGACTTAATGACATCACCGCTGACACACTCCGCTTCAATGGTCTGGCGTCGCCTCCCTGCTTACCTTGCCCCTAACAAAGGCCACCATGTTAACAACATCGACGCTACACCTCGGGAGATGGTCCACTTCATATTCAGGGCAGCTGTCCCATGACCTCTCCTTGCTGCATCATGTGACGATGCATGAACAGGGACGAACACAGGTGACTACCCCTAATTCGTCTTCATTTACATTGTCAATCTCTAGTACTACTTTGAGATTGCACCACTTCGTATAAGGCGGAACATCATCCTCGCCGACCCCATCTACGGCCGCGCATGACCTGCCACCTGGAGTCCATCACTACTACAAGATTGATTAACCATGACGTCACCCAGGCGGTCTCTGTTTGATCTGGCATAGGTTCTGGCACATTCTTCAACGTGGCACTGGACTCAACAACAGAGCAGGTGGCAACCTTGCCGAGCCATGGAAATGGACCTTTATCCTCTAGCAGATCAACTTCAACAGTGGGTAAATATCCTAATACCTCCTATGGCAATTAAGAAACCACAGCCGAACATTTTATCCATATATCGTCTCTTTCAGCTCTCTCAAATCATGGTAGGAGCAAGACATGTTACGATGGGCTGGAATACATAGGCTTTATAGTCCGCCTTCTCTTCTTTATTTAACCAAAATATGACAATAGTTCACATGTTTGCCCTTGCCACATTTACTTTCTATAACTTTCCTTGTGACACCAACCGTCTCAAGAATAAATATCACTTTATCCGCATTTTTGAAAATATAAAAATTACTACTAATAGATGAATTTTACAATCATTTCCTATTTTTCCAGAGAGACGGTTGTCAAGCATCTCTATAATTATATGTTGCTGTTCAATATATAAACTGTTCCTATGGACCATTTTTCAGAGAGCTTTAGGCTTAATAAAACCACCCTTCGAAACAGCAACAATTTCAAATAAAAATCATACTGAAACAAACATGATATGAATATCGTATACCTTGATGAAATCTAAAACATTGCACTACTTTGCAATTCCTAAATTATATTTCAAATTCTTAGATACTGAAATAAAATTTTGGGAGTATACAATTTGAAAGTCAAAACTTGTCAAGTACAAAGTTGTTAATATGTACGCATCAATCTCTACAATTTTAGTATAAAGCTCATCTTCATTCAACTTCATATGAGGAAAGTTGTGAATTACATGTTATACAAATATTTACCCTTCTAAATTATGTACATTAAGAGTGATGCATCTATTAATCGATTTTTAGAGGCATCACCCTTATAATGGCCTTTTCCAGAGGATATTAATAGTAGTACAAGATTAGAACACAACACCATTTTTCATGGCTTTATCTACCATGTTTCGAGCACGTTATATAAATTTATATCCTGGCGATCCTTGTTCATTTAACCATGATCAGAATCATTTCATATTATTATTTTTTATTGTCCCTTTTACTTCATGGTGTACCTTCTTATCTACCATATTCAAAGAAATATCACTTTATCTATCATATCTCAATGAAATATCAGTTATACTAGTACAAGGCACTCTGGCATCTGCTAGGCTAAGCTTGTGCATTATTATTCACCGCAGAAAAATAAAAGTAAAAAAAAACAAGGAGGCAAGCGTGCATAGTCAAATCATGTGCAAACAATAATAGTAAGGTATATGTCAGTGCTGCATGCTGCGCATGCCTTAGGTGCCATAGTAAATTACCATGGCTAGTTCTGTGCTAATCTCTGGTCACAATGTCACAACATATCAGTACAAGAATGCAAATGGATAGGGTGTTGCTGGCGCTCGGACGTCCTAAGCATAGGACACCCGAGCCCGGCCTCGCCCCCACGGCCAAGCACGCACAGTACACCTCCCCCCGCCCGCCACCTTCCACCAGCCCCTCGGTCATTGTCTACACACGGCCCCCGCCTCGTCTGTCCCATTGGACATACCCGCCTCCTCCTGCCCACCCGTCGGCGACCTTGTGCACGGCCCGGCTCTTCCTCCATGACCGGAACTCGCAACCACCGCCACTGATCTCCCCCTACGTGACCGCCGTCTCGCTGAAAACAAAAAATAAAAAAAATGAATGAAACAAAATTGAGGAACGAATTGAAGCAAAATGGACATATGGTTTGAAACAAAAAAAAAGTCTACGGAAAAAATGCAAAGAAGCCTGAATTGAAACAACCATGGTCGTGGGATTGAAACACAGGGGGCTAAGACACTGAAACAAAAAAATAAAGAACATGAAATTGAACAAAAAAAAATGTGTAAGACGCTGAAACAAAAAAGGACTACATCCACTGAAAGCCTGGAACAACATAATCTGGGGAAAAAATTGAACTGTGAGAAACATTCAACTCCAACCCGTTGAGACAACATGGGGTCGGTGGTGAACCAAAAGCGGAAACATTTTTTGAAACACCGGGGGGAAGAAACATAGTGCTTGTGCTGGCGAAACATCAAACTTTGCGTTACAGAAACAACGAAAAAAGCAAAACTAAAACAAAAAATAAGATTCAATCTTCTCTGAAACAAAAACATTAAAGCTAGTGAAACAGAGAGATTAAAATCACTGAAACATTTCAAATAAACTAATTGCTACAAACATTTGTGCGAAAAAAATCATATGAAAACAAAAGGAAAAAACCTGCTGAAAACATCAACAATGGTTTTGTTGAAACAAGCATATGCACAAATTGAAACAAAAAAGAAGGAGAAAAAGAAACAAAGGAGCAATTGAATAAAGGGGGAGAGAGAAGAAAGAAGGAGAAGGGGGAGGAGGAGGCTCCAGATCCGAAGGTCCTTCTAACCTACCATGCCATGGAGGCCTTGGCTCCGCCATGGCCCCATGCATAGAAGGTGGTTGGCCCAGCGGCGAGCGCAGTGGGCACGGATGGGAGGCACCCTTGCGCGGCTCCACCACGTCATGCCGAATCACCTCCAGCGCTAGGTAGCCCCCAGCACGCTGTCGCCACGCTCTAGGAGCTACCCGTCGTGGCCACGGACGCGCCCGTTGCGGCGACGCCTTCCCGTTGGACGATGATGGCACCGTGAGGAGGACCGCTGAGGTGAGGGCCATGCCCACGAGTTCGAATAGGAGGCGCTGCTCCTCCAGGAGGCACCGGAGCGGCCACGCCAACAGCGGCTTGAGGGGAGGCTTGGGCTGGAGGAGGGCCCGTGGAGGCGAGGAGGAAAGGAAGAGAGCAGCAGGACCTCCCCATGGTCGGATCCAACGGATCCACAACGGTTGTGGCCGGATCCGGTGGAACCACGACCTCCCTCGCCGGGTCCGGCACCGCCGTCGCATCGACCATGGCAGGGGTCCGCGTCGCTTGAGGGGACGCGACGGGATAAGGACAGGAACAGGGCGGGTGAGCGGCACACCGGAGCGAGGGCACTCATGGCGCTGGCCAGAGGGAAGGAGCATGCACGGTGGCAGAGAGACTGAGCGGCGCGAGAAGATGAGAAAATGGCGAGTGATAGCGGCGTGGAGCGGAGTGGGGAAAAGAAACAGCAAACGGATTCCAGGCGGAGCGGCCGAAGCGGTGTGTGGACGGTGGGTCGGCCCAATGGGCTCTCGATACGTCCTAGCGCTAGGACGTATGACAACAAGCATTACCGAAATTGATATGTTTCACAGTTTTGAATACACCCCAAACCCTTAAACTATGTTCAGCTACTTGACCTAGCATGTCCATGTAAGAAGCACTTGTTCTATGGTCTAAACATTTACATCTTAGGCAAGAGGTGATTTCTGGATTAGAAATATTAGGTTTGGGTTTCCGCCAATCAGGTCTAATAATCTAATGGTTTGACTTTGACTGGTGGATCTAAAAAATATTGCTAAACTGACATGTTGGCCTAAGATCACATTCTAGCATCATCTACCACCTTCTGGTCTTGACATACTGATGAAAAGCAATTAAGAGGGGCACATATGGTCTGGCCTAAGTTTTTCGGACTGCCTTGAGTTTCATCTGAAAAGAGAACTAAGAGTGACACAACGATGTGGCAAGAAGAAAATCATCTACTCCATTAGCCCATGAATATAATTGTTTTATTGGTAATTCTAAGTCAAATCATTCTAATTTTGACCAACTTTGTATCTATAAGAGAACAATAATATCTGCGACGGTATATAAGATTTGTTATATATTAATTTCGTAGTTTCACTCACTGATGATACTAATACATTTTCCAATAAATTTAGTTAAACTTAAAATAGTTTACTCAGAACACATGCAAATACATCACATTACAGGAAAAGGGAGTACACAGAATTAATAATTAAAAACCTGTATCTAAACAATAGTAAACAGTTTGAGATGGAGAGTACCCAAATGTTAAGAACCAGATAAACAGAGCCTAGTCTGAAGTGGATGAAATGGTGGAAATCACAGCAGTGACACAAACGACAGCCTCGTTGGATCCACCGACATACTTTGGAACAAAGAACTGGAATAAGACATTGGGATCCGGCAGGCCATTCGAGGGACATATGCAGGCAACATGGAACTGAGATTCAGGCAGTGTACGCACCCGACATTGTTCAACTGACAGAAGGTGAGGTCGAGGTCGCATGTCTTGTTGCTTGTTGCTCGTGGTCCCGAGGGGCCAATCCGGAGCGCAGAGATGGCACGGCCGAATGGTGTACTCGCCATGTTCAGCAGGATCAGGTACTTGACGTTGTCGCGGACGGCGGTCAGGAAGTTGAAGCCTTCACGGAGTTCGACGCCAAATGAAACACCGGCACGGGCCTCGGCAGTGCATGGCCAACTGTGCGCCGCAGCGAGATGCTCAACGAGCATCGTTACAGAGCCCACGAAGCTACAGCCATCGCCGGGGCAGTGACACGGCTTATGCGGGCACTGCAGGACGTGCTCCTTGGAGGTGTGATAAACCCACGTTACATCGCAGCCGTAGGGCGCGTGGGCACGGGCCACTGATGAAGTTCATCACGACCTCCATGGCGTGGCACCGTTGCCACGCCACACAGGTAGCACTTACGTGCATCCTGGCACTTCTCGGAGCACGACGAGCACAGCACATGCCCCACATGGCACTGCATACAGTCGTATGAATACGTGTAACAGCAATCAGAGGAAAACAACTGTGAGCACTACGCCAGAAACAGACTGTAGAATGTGGACAATAAGGGAGAAAGACTAGTTACAAGTCTCGAGCCTACGCACCTGGAAGATTGGTGGTTTCAGCAGGAGATAGCGGACGCGGCACTCCAGCACATGCTCATCCACCGTGAGATCACAGACCATCGCCGGAGCTGACGAAGAGGCCTCCCCGGTGCCACTGCATGGAAGAACCTCCGATCGCATCCTCTGTGAGCCTTGTCGCCCAGCCATCGGTGCTTGGGTGCACGTCTCAACTCCCTCTGCTACGTTTTGACCTGGCACCTCCCACCACAACAAAAGAAAAAGATATATGCGCATCAGAACAGGGGAAGAACGACAAAAATTAATACTAGTTGAAGATTAGAACCCAACTCTATTTTTCGTCATTTTTTATACCTCTTATTCTTTCGGTATCTCTGTTCACATGTTCTGGCCCTTGTAAGAATGTAAGGAAGCTTATACATATTTATATCCTGGCGACCCTTGTTCATTACCCCATGATCAGAATCAGATCATATTATTATTTTGATTCAGCCTTTTACTTCCTATTGTACCTTCTCCTCTACCATATCCTTAAAATGTTCAGCTACTTTGCTTGGCGCGCATGTAACCAGCCTTTTACTTCATATTGTACCTCTCATCTACCATATCGTTAAAATGTTCAGCTACTTTTCTTGGCATGCCCATGTAAGCAGCACTTGTTCTAACTATTGCAAAGACACACAAGGAAATAAACACTTAGTTGCAGTAAAAAGCTATATGCTTTATTCCTATATTTCATACGGCATATAGTAGCTAGCTCTAGCAGATCATCGTTATCTTTACCATTACCATACGAAAGTTGCACCAAAAAAGGGCCAACCAGCATGGCCACGTCGTCTGCTGCCCTCGGCCGTCCGATCGGGCGGACGGAAGGCCCAGATTGGGCGTTCGTCAGCTATTTTGTAAAAAGGCTCTTGAACTTTATTGAAATACCACCTGTCATCAATCAGCCTCTCATAGAAAATTTTGCAAAAAAGCCCTTGAGCTTTCCAAAAATACGGCCCACCGTCTAGCCAATTAAATGGGCCGGCCTGCTAGCGTGTGTACAGTACACGGACCGAACTGGGCCAAATTCGGCCCAAATGGTCTTTTCATTTTTTGTGCCTTTTATTAAATCCTATAATATGCTGATTTTATTTATTTCATAGAAATATAACCAAAGCTCTTAAAATCATGAAAATTTTTTACAAGACTCTCCATGATACACTCTATGTATAAAAAATATGAAACTTGAAAAATAAATAAATTTCAAAATACTTAGAATAACCTCTTTTAATTAACAAATAAAACTTCCATAATTCTTACGCATTAAAATATTATTCCAAAAAAATGTAAAATTTATTTTGTCAATGCTTCGTGATGTTTACAACCTCTAAAAAAATCAAAAATTTAGAAATGTTTCAAGGAATAATTATTCCATGCTCAATTAATAAATTATTTTAAGAAGTAATTTACAGTTGATTTTTATAGGACTCCAAAAATGTAGACAGCACAATGAAAACTCCGCGTTTAACATACAATCATCCATAAATAATAATTTTAAAAACACTAATATATTGCATAAACAATAATTTAGCTACCTACCATTATTCATATTCATATACCGAACTACAACGAAGAAAAAAATAATGGCCAATGGCTATGAGCGGCAAAGCCGCGCCCCTTTCTAGTAAACAACTGAAGATCATCATCAGATCTCCTTGATTACCCATCGCGAGCCGCTACAAATGGCATGACCTCATGGGTATCTTAACTCTTAAGCTTTGCCCAGGCTCCAATCTGATTATTGGCTAGTCTATTGCTTCCTATGAGTGCTCCAAGAAACATAGCCAGATGTGCTAGAAGGAACAACCGACTGAGTCTCACACACACAAAAAAAAGTTCTTTTAGAAAAAGAAAAAGAAAAGACGTAGAACATGGAAATTTGGGTAACTTGAGTTGGAGATATAGGAAGAGTCATACAAGTAGAAGATTAGAGCATCTCCACCAGTTCCTGAATAAGTTCTCCTATCCCCATAAAATTTTCATATCGGGGGAGTTGGGCAAATTTTGTTGCTCCGGCAGTTCACTATTGGCCCCCATTTCTTGGTGACCACCAAAAAACAGCTTAGCTCCCCTCAAACGAAGGGGGAGTTGCATCTCCCCCCATTCCAATGGGGGCCCACTTTTCTTCCTCTACGACGTCACAGCTCGCATGAGCAGCCGGACGTAAATGGGGCGGAGGGCGCCGTGGCCAGGGACGAGGATGGCAGGGCAGGGCGCTCGATCTCGGACATCGCGGATGAGCATGCCACAATAGTTGTTATGGAGGATCACCATAGGCGGCATTAGGGCTAGCACGCGGCGGAGGATACCAGATACTTGGGCGATGAAGAGCTGGACGCTACCCACATCCGGTACTTGCCTTCGTGGATGCTGGAGACTTGGGCAACAAAAATTTGGTCAAAGCCATGGGGCCAGGGCTGGCCTGGGGCCAAAACTGGTTGTGGCGGTGGCCAGCTTTAGATCCAGTGGAAGTGATGAGACGGTGGTGGTTGGGACAGATGGGCCAGAGCCGAGGCCGCGGCTAGTGCGGTGGAGGTTCCCTACATGGCCGCCGCCTCCTCCAGCAGGACCGCCACGGAGCTCCTCCGTCGCATGCGCCTCCGCTTTGTTAGGCGAGCTCCAGGTCTTGGACCATGTCGTGCGTCAAGGGGGCGGCGGAGGGAGAGGAAAGTGACAGAAAAAAATAAACCGACAAGTGGGGACCATGCTACTGGTGACGTATATTGGAGAATTGCTCGAGTTACCCCTCCAAGCAAACCCCAAAACAGTATATTGGAGAATTATTTTCTCTACCTTTGTTCTTTTAGTCTATCTGTTCCACGTTTGACCATTGTAAGAAAGTGAGAAATTTTATACAAATTTATGGCCTGCCGACCCTTTGTTCATTTACCACAAACAGATCGAATCATATTATTAATTTGCTTGTATCTTCAATTCATATTGATACCTTTGTATCTACCATATGAGGGAAAATCACTTATTATCCCAACATGAAAAAATAAAAGGCACTCTGGCGTCTTCAAGGTTAAACATGTGCATTATTCATCTTAGGAGAAAATAAAATAAGGAGGCAGGCATGCCCAATCAAATCATGTGCACACAATAATGTAAAATGTACTTTCCAGTTCCCATCCCTTTGGCTTAGGTGCCATAGTTTCAATTTTTCAGGAACAAGAAATGAAATTGCGAGCCAAGTGAGGTGGTGTCGAGTTACCATGTTTAGTTCACTGATCTCCTCAATTGTGAGCACAATCTCACAACCGAATACAATAGTGCACATGGATGTGCTTTTGGAAGTTTTGATACGAACATCCTTTCAGAGCTGTGGGTCCATGAGCTAGTACATGTGTTTGTTATTGGTTTAAATGGAGGTTTTGCTCTGATAACAAGAAGAGAGACGGTACTAGCTAGAGTTCTAGAGTACAAGAACATGGATATGATTGCGGAAAGACAATCAACCCCATGCCCCTCCATTTCAAACTCAAGTGCCATAGCTTATATAAGGTCTAGGAGCCACTGCTAACGATTTGTTATTGTTCTACAAAGTAGGCTCATGACCTTATCCTTGCTATAATTAATGCATGGTATTGGCTACTTGTTTAGGAACGATAGGCAATCAGGATCTTGGTATTTACGACATTCTGTTCATTGGCATGAGTTACAATCGGGGATGTTGGGGGAGGCTTGGTCAAGCAAGCAGCTCAGCATTTGACAGCCTCGTGATCATCCTTGTGTGGTAGACAAGGAAGGAGCAAAACAGCAGGATCTTTGGCAGTGTAGATTGACTCCACACGAGCTGGTGAACAAAATCCTAGCAGAGGTCGAAGAACGGTTGCATGCAGGCTTCTCTGGGTTGGCTATGTTGTCATTGTGTGGTCGCAAAACTTGTTGGCTGCTCATCTCTCATTAGCACCATTACTTAACGTTTTTAACTTTTTTTCATCCTGTCTGCTTAATCAAAAATGGGTGCAACGCCTTCTTATCTGTCATATCAAAGAAATAACACAATATTGTCCCACCATGAAGAAAATTTTATTGAGGAAACTGTAACATCCCGCCTCCTCGAGGCGGGGCCCACTTACATCCGGCCAATTATCTAGGACATAGACTATCTCACAGGGCAACACTAGTCTTTTCTGCACACTTTGTCCTCATTCGTGCGCACCTGGGAAGGCTTCCCGGCCGGTCACCCATCTCTAAATTGCTCCAGGCCAAGCACGCTTAACCTTAGAGTTCTTTAGTGATGGGCTTCCAGAAAAGAAGTTGCAACTTGTTGGTATGAGTATCCTATTAATCCTATTAAGTCCTAGGACGGGGTGTTACAGAAACACCATGAAGAAAATTAAGAGGCACTCTGGCGTCTTCTCTAGGTTAAGCATGTGCAGTATTCACCTCAGGCATGGCAGTCGAATCATGTGAAAACAATAATTTAAAGGTACTTGGCACTTCCCATACCCTTGGCTTAGGTGCCATGGTTTCATTTCTTTCGACAACAAGTATATCAAATAGTGTCGAGTTACCATGGCTAGTTCACTGATCTGCCACTGTGAGATCAATGTCACAATTAACAGAGTACAAGAGTGCACATGCAAATGCTTTGGCAGTTTTGCAGATCTGTGAGTCCTAAATTAGTTCTTTATATAAGTATGGGCCCATGAGCTAGTACATATGCACGTGGATCAACTGTGTTATTGGTTTAAATGGAGGTTTCTTTGATGACAAGAAGAGAGATGGTACTAGAGTTCCAGAGTACAAGCACATACGTATGCCCCCGTGCCTGTCCATTTCAAACTCAAGGCCATATAGCTTATATAAGATCTAGGGTTCTAGGCGATGCCGTGCTAACTTAAATGGTTTGCCGTAGTTCTACAATGCCGGTGCAGGGTAGGAGTTACTAGTTTAGGAATGATAGGCTGTCAGGATCTAGATATTTATGACATTCGCAGCATCGTCGGCACAAGTTACGGCATGCTTGGTTTCTCAGGGAGTCATTGCTTTGCCTCGATCGGCAAGGTTACCTGTTTGGTGGCAGCTGTAGAAGCTTGCTTCGCTGGCTAAGCTTTGTTTGCCTCGGCAAGGAAAACCTTGCCTGTGCGGGAGAGCCAGATTAGCTTTCATGCGTGTGCATGGAGAACGCGCTGCACATCTATGCGCCCACAGCTTTGACCATCATTGCATCAGCTTGACGTCTCCTCCACGAGCTGAAGCAAATCAACAAAATGAACGAGCTTAGCATAAATGGATGCTGGACGCCAAACAATTCAACTCCTGTACAAACCACGAGCAGTCACACAAAGAAGTATTGAAGGTAGAACAGAAGCTGTCCCCTACTACCAAAGCAGCCTTCACCTTCACCAAATAGGACTCCACAGCTGCGGAATCGGCCTACACGTTACTGAATCGATCTTCACCATCATTGAATCGGACTCCACAGCCATGGAATCGGCAGCCCCTAGCCCTGAATCAGCCCCCTCTGTTGGTTGAACGTTCCTGGTGTTGTATCGACCCAGCGCAACTGGTTTGGCCTCTGCTCGAGCTTCAGTGCGAGAGGTGAGGTGAGCGGTGGCAAAGAAACCAAAATGCCTTGGAAGATAGCTTGGCAAAGAAACCAAAACGCCTTGGAAGATAGCTTCAGTTCATGGTGATCTTGTTTATTTATGTTTCATGTATGAAATTTAGAAGCTACTCTAGAAACTATGCATTAGGAAGGAGTATGGTTTCTAACTGTATTTTCTTTTAGCTAATTTCTGCATTGTGTACGTACAAATGTACCTATAGAAATGTACACTGTATTTTCTATGCCTAGTTCACTAATCTTCTGACCTATGAGCAATGTGTCACAACACATTGCAAGAGTGCACATGGACATGTCCATGATTGTAGCTGTTATAGTCTTGTTTTTTGTTTTTTGATGAAAAACCTCTGTTCTAGTTGCTGCTGAATGGTACTGTTTTCTAGTGATTTTCTGTTTTTGGAATGGAATTCTCTGAGTTTATTGCCAATATTTGAACGGCATGTGTTACTATATATAAAATTTAATATTAGCGATGCCTATATTTTTAGTAGGCATGAATATTTAAAACCACCTCTAGTTTCTAGAACGTCCCGCCTATAGAAATGTACCTATCTTTAGAGATAGCAGGATCTAGATCTTCGGTACGTACAAATCGATTTGTAGATAGTGGTTAGATATAGAGGTGTTACTGAAAATGGATGCAGAGTTTATAAGTTTTTCAAAGGAAGTCCAATAAAGACAAACTTTTTATCAGTGTTACATTTTATGATTTTTATCAAACTTGGAGAGAGCTACAACTTTAGTTTTGATTTTTTTTTTATCTTACAAGTCATTTCGATGCCACATATTCTTATTGAAAATCTCACATTTTGATATTCATATTTTTTGAATTTTTCTAATAACCTCACATGAAATGATTATATAAAATGAAGTCTACATGTCCCTAACGTTTATTTCTTTGAGAATGTTGGAATCAAATATTCCATCTTTGTCTCATGTAGACATACATGCATTGCCATGCCATGAGGTAATTAATACAAAGGAAATATACAATAATATCAAAGAACAATCACGTCCAATTGCTCCCATTAGGTGACAAAACCAGGTAGTACGAGTATGCAACAAAAAGAAAATACGGTCACTCATAGGCCATACAAAGGCTGAGTCTTTGGCACGTTGGGCTCTTGGGCCAAATACAAAAGTAGGCCATGAGATGCCGCTTACACAGTCTGCTATTTGATATTCTGGTCTGTCCATATCCTCTTTCCTGAGATAAGATAACAAATAGCATATTACAGCCATGACCATAACAAATTCCGTATAGAGCTGCATAAGACCAACTAGACTGCCTTGGACCAATTTAAGAGCGCATGATCAAAATCATATTACTATTGTATTTTACTTGTATCTTTTACTTCATATATGACACACCTTCTTATCTACGGTCACAAGCCCAGAAATATCACATTGTCCCAACTTTGGAGAAACTTTTTTTTTTAGAACTTCAACGGGGGGATTACTCCCCACTGACTCTATTGACTTATAGCACCATTACACGGATGCTTACAGCAGGGTTGCGAAATTTGAAAAACGGACTGCTAGGACTATATTACATCTGTACTATGGTTCACCGCAAAATCAATAAGCGTGCATCAAGATTCAGTCACTTTCCTGCTCTTCTTGGGCATTCTCGACCTCCATTGAGCAGATTCTGCTTTGCAGGACAAGAAAAGGTGTTCGTTCCTGAAAACAACACCATTCCTTCTTTTCCACAGTTGCCAGCAGCAAAAGGCGATGAAAGCACTGTATTGATCATCGGGGCAATTTTGAGTTTTGACGTCTGCCATAGGCTAACCATGTGAACTCTACTTTGTACACCATACAAAAAGAAAACAAGGAGTCTAGGCATGTCAAGTGTGTATATTGTTATAATATGAATTGTCCAGGCATATGAGATGGTGTCAGTTACCATGGGTCTGGCAAGCTAGTTCACTGATGATCTGCTGAACATAACAATGAGCAGAGTCTGAATCATCTCACTGTGTAGAGGCAACTAGTCACAACACACAAATAGTACAACAGTGCACATGGACATGCTTCTTGCTTCACAGGTTTGATACATACTTCCAAGCCCTCGAACTGTTCAGGAACGTGGCCTGCCATGTTTATGTCCATGTTCATATAGAGGAGAGAGTGGATGCACATATTCAATAACACTGAAGCTTATTGCTGTTTATTTCATCCAATTATTGGAATGATACACGTGGAAAATGAACATACAAACACAGTACGTCACAGCCAGCTTGCAGCTCTCCTCTTGCTGCACATAATCCATCCACACACGACCGATACACGCCGTGACATCCAAAAGCTAGCATAAGCTGCCGAACAGACGCTGCCGATGAGGCGACGCTGAGTTCAGACTTCCTCCTTGCCGGTGGCGATGCTGCCGAGACGAACGGCATTGACATAGTCTCTCGGGCTATGCGACGCGATGCCAGGCACGAGCAGTCCACAGGCACGGTAGAGCAGCGAGACGGCGCCCTCCCTGTAATCCTTGCCCTCTTTGGTCCACAGGAACGCGCCCTTGAACAGATCCCCCCACGCGTTCGCATACATCGACAACAAGTACTTGGGGTTAAAGTAGTTCGGGTTCGGCGCGTCGCCTCCCTTGGCGATCTCGCGGCCCTTGTACCAGCCGTCGAAGTAGACGCACGTGCCGCCGTGCGTGAACTCGGCGAGCGGCGGCGCGTCGAAGGGCACGCGCGGCACGATGTCGTAGCGGTATACCACGCGGAGCGGCTCCACGGGCACGTTGGCGCGCACGTAGGCCGCGAACACCTTGTCGCCGACCCTCGGCTGCCCGTAGGTGACCACGGAGAGGAGGCGGTCGAGTATGTCACGCTCGCCGTGGAACGCAAGGAGCGCCGGGAAGATCGCCGCCAGCGCGCCGCCCAGGCTGTGGCCGGTGACCACCACGTTGGCGTTCGGGTGCGCCTTGAGCTGCTTCTTGAGCTCCTCCCGGAGGGTGTAGTAGGCCAGGGGCTTGCCGGCGACGGCGTTCGGGGCGGCCTTGGGGAAAGCCTTGGCGGCGTCCTTGCCGTCCTCTTCCTGGAGGCCGAGCGCCTTGAGGAAGCCAACGTGGACGTGGCCCAGAACGCCCATGCCTAGCCATGAGAGGTTCACGTCCGTGGACCAGTCGCGCATGTTGAAGGGCTCCGTGCCTCGGAACGAGACTACTACCACGCTCGCGTCGGTCGACTTGTCGGTGAACACAAACGCCTGCGTCGTGTGGTCTTCCACGAACTCTGCGAATATAATCCGATGGTTTTGATATATCATTTGAATTGTTTCCAGTCTGCAGATTTATATATGAATTGTATTGCAAGGAATTGAACTTACTGTTCCAGCAGTTGTAGAACCCCACGAAGTGGAACTGCACATTCAGACAGACAGCAGAGATGGAACGATATTAGCTTTGCTTGTTATTAACAAATAGAGTATAGATCATATATATAGGCAGTAATTTCTTGCCACTTGGATATTATTGTCTATATAAAATGTAAATATGTAATTATCATATAATTATAATTTGGCAATTGGCATGTATGAGTTGTTTATGACGGATTAGGCATAGATGCACGTGGTTATGGAGTGAGTGAGACAGTGACAGTCAGTGTGTTGTTGACGTTTATATATATGTGGGCAGGTACGATGCACAGATCTTGATCGAAGAAAAAATCCAGGCTGCAATTGTTTAGATTGCCAAAATTTTTTACTCTCTCTCCATCACATTAATGTTTAGACTCATGCATGGAGCATTAAATATAGGTAAAAATAACTAATTACACAGTTTAGTTTGAAATCACGAGATGAATCTTTTAAACCTAGTTGATCCACGATCGGATAATATCTGTTAAATAAGACAAAAAAGTTACTATTTATCAGGTTGAAATTTTTTCGCAATCTCAACAAGGCCCTAGCCTCCAGCACGGATTTGATTGACGAATGGAAGTTGTCTACTTGTCCCAAAATGATTGGTGTCCTTGTTGACATCTACAAGTCTGCACTAGTGTTTCCGTCGTCATGTATAATTGACAACTTGACATATATAGATTATTCTCATCAGGACCCATGCATCTATCAGGTTCCCATGAAAAACATGTCTGACTGTCAGGACTAGAAATAGTAAAAACAGATTAGAATAGGTGGTGCCAGTGTGCAACCTTGTGATCTGAATAACCATTTGCTGCTGGACTTGGAGTCTTGGACTTGGAACAAATATTCAGCAGACCAACTTATTTCTCTCTTTAAATATATTCAGACCACTTATTATGATAGACTTGGAACAAATATTCAGCAGACCATGTCTACAGATCGAGACCACTGTAATTTTTTTGGATAAATATATTGAGACCACTGGTTATTGAGTTCAGTTACCAGCAGTCCAATTTGGAACTCGTTTGTCGTTGTCGTCCCATGAAACAATCTTTTGAGATCCCAAAAAGATTACTTTACTATGCGAATAATGAGATTTTCTTTTTTATTTCAAAAAACTAACATTGTTTCTTTTTCGACGAAAAAACATTGATTTTAAATTTGCCTAACTTGCTTCCCAAATTGATTAAAATTGATGTATTTTTCCCAAATAATCGTTCAACAAATTTGAGAAATAAAGTCGTACCTTCCAGACGTTGTTCACGACGTTCTCGATGTAGGCGGCGTTCTCGTAGGCGATCTTGGCGGCCATCATGCTCACCTCAAAGATGCTAAAGGTGCGCAGCCGGATCAGCCGCCCGTTCACGTACTGCTGCTGCACCAGCGGCACCGCCGCCGTGCTGCCGCCGCTCTCCACGTCCACATAGTAGTCGTCGCCGCCGGCGGCCAACACTCCCACCACCTGCAGCCGCCGGTCCTCGGGGCCGCCGCTGGCGGGCAGCGGCTTCTGCTCCGTCCTCCCGTCGATGAGCCCGATCATGGACCGGAAGTTGGGCGCGTCACGGTGTGGGATCACCAGCTTACCTGCAGCCCATGTCATCCAATTGGCATTTCTTAATTTTATTTAAAAATAAAGATGCACGGGTGGTTCATTGGTCAGGTCTGAAATTATATATTCTGTATGTACAAGTGTTTGGTCAGCTGGTTTGGTGTGATCTGCCATGCATGTATCCACGCGAGATCTTGCAAGCATGTGTTGGATTACTATGCAAACTTATCTCCTCCCATCATATGTCAAGTGTGCAAGTGTCATGTGTATGAACGACAAACAAAACTTGCCAATTGGACAATATAAAAAGGTGAAGGAGCAGGTGTGAGTAGTTTCACTGAACGAAGCTCGATCTTGTCCAAGACGCTTGCTCGGCTAAACCAACAAAACAATTGGAAACAGAAAACATAAAGAAGAGCAAATCAAACACAAACAAATTATATGGTTTTTTCACGGAAAAAATAAATTTATTAAATGGTTATTTTTTTGTGAAAAAAATGGTTAGTTAACATTCCTTGCAAATAGAGAAGATAATGGTTTTGGAAAACAGAATCATGTGTAAGAAACGAATAGGTAAACATAAAAAAAATGCTTAAACAAACACACAAAGCTTATTATTAAAAAGTAAAAGGACATATGTATTGAAGACTGAAACAAAAAAGAAAAAATGTATGAAAATAAATATGGAAAGAATCTATAAAGATGAGAAATACGAAGAGTATATAATCGAGAAAGAGAGAGAGACGTCCTGGGGTCATATAGTAATGTTCTGTCCCTTTACGTCTTTACCTTTTGACGACGACGATAAGCATGCATTTTTCTGTCCATCGGTGCCCGTCATAACACGGCGGTTATTGACTTAGTCTTGACTTAGAACACGTACTTACAAACCATTCTTCATTTTTGTAATTTATATTGCATTGTATTTAATTTGTTGCAAATTAACCAGAAGTTTTGTTTTTTATGAAACGTGTCCACAACTTGGTTATTTAGTTGATCTTCGTGTGCCGCCTTATCGGCTAGCACGCAGTACGTACTTCCATACATTTGTGACATGTTTGCCGTTACGTAAATATCAAGTTATGTTATATAACCGTAGCGATGTTTGTTAGTTCATGTATATATATATTAAACCGTGCATGTGTGGTACCAGCAACGAACGTACATTTGAAGATGTTGAGAAAGATGCCGAGTATGCCATTGTTGAGCGCGACGAAGTTGAGGAGGAACTCGACGACGGCGCCGATCATGAGCGCCGGGTAGTAGGCGGAGGCAAGCGCCTTCTGGATGATCTGAGTGAGCGCGACGAGCCAGTCGCCCGGCGTGCTGCCAAAGTCGGCGGCAGTCTGGTCGCCGGCGTCCACGAACGCGTAGCTCGTGATCGGCCTCCGAAGGAACAGCATCGACAGGATGTCGATGAACCTCACCTTCTCCGAACGGATGATCAACTTCTCCTCCCCCATTTTGGTGTGGCCGGAGGCGGCGACAGCCTGCTGCTTCACCGCCATGGTGATCGCCGGAACGGCGAGGGCTATAGCTACTAGCTGCCTACTAGCTGAGAGCTACACGTTTTCCTACACACCAGCAGGCTAGTGTGCACCCTAGCTGAGCTAAGTAAGCTAGCTAGGTACGTGCAACTATGCTGGCTAGCGAGGTATATGCTCAAGGTGGCACGAAGCTGAGATAGAGAGGATGGGTGCCTTTTATAGGACTCTATATAGGGCTGGGATTGTTGGGCTGGGTCGATATCCGGGTAGAGGGGCGACATGGGCTCATGGGCTGGGCTGGGGTTGTAGATGGGGTCATGTTGTACGATTGATGTGACTCTCTGATTATTATTGGTTTATATATCAATTGGTTGTTGGCCGTCTCTAGGGCCGGGTTTACCTTGACGTTGCATGGTTAACATGTGATGATGCATATACAGAATGACTGACGACTGACTGACTGCTAGCTAGAGCGCGGTTAAGTCAAGTCAGCAACTCAGCACCCGTGTATCATGTGCCATGTGTGGTCCTTGCTGCTTTCCGGGGTCGTTTAGTGGCCTGTTGAGACGATGATGCTGGCTAGCTGATAGAGGCATCTGCAGAGAAGCTAGCTAGTGACTTTGGAATAATCATGGTGATAAAACCTCACTTCGCCATTATGCATCGTATGCCCTTAGGGAATAATCGTGGTGATAAATCCTCACTATTCGCCATCATCCTTCTAATTGTCGTGGTGCATGGACTTAGGGATTAATTATACTACATGTCAGTTTTGCTTGTAGATTATATTTAAGGATACTTTCGTTTAAATATTACGTGACCTAGTCCACGCCCTTACAAATGTTCAGATTATTCATGAGCGAAGAAAACTAGATCGGGTCATGTACGGTACCAAATTT
Organism: Bothriochloa decipiens; assembly: GCA_023333625.1. Lineage (NCBI taxonomy): Eukaryota > Viridiplantae > Streptophyta > Magnoliopsida > Poales > Poaceae > Bothriochloa > Bothriochloa decipiens. The sequence continues at coordinate 10,956,955 of CM041639.1, read as the reverse complement.
TGCATGGACTTATCCTTTAGTTTGCTTGAGCACATTTGTACAGGTACAAAAATCATTTTAAGATCAACAACATAATGGATATACTCTCAATGTGGACGCTACTGACGGCGAAAATATATACCCCACACATCAATCGGAATGTATGCCCCCCCCCCCCCCCCCCCAACACATACACACACCCCTAAGCAGGCTGAGGCGTTGCCTTGCCAAAGGTGATAGATGTTTCCACCACTGCCTGGCGTATAATCTCGCATTGTATGCAAACCGGCGGTGCAACATTTAACACTATGATTAATCGTCCAACCAGCGACGATAGAATGACGCACCACCCATTATAACCGACGGTCTAACAAGCAAGCACTGTCAATTCACGATGTGATCTGTCGGTGGAAACAAGTGGCGGATTCAGAAACAGATCAAGAGGGGGGCTAAGCAATACTATAAGGCTAAAATTTTTTTCTTGACAAGGTAAAAGGCTAAAAATTGCACTAACTATATGTACTAATTATAGAAAAAAATATAAAAATGTACTAAATATATGCTAATAATAAACAAATAACATTGAAATTGCATTAATGATGTACTAAAAATAGATAAAAAAGAACACTTGCTCCATGCATTTTTGGCCAACGGGGGGGGGGGGGGGGGGGGGTGGGGTGGGGCTGCGACCTAACCGTAAAAACAGATATCCCGTTTCCCTCTTCTTCACTCACTCAGTTTCTTTGGCAGCAGCTCCTCTCACCATTTTTGGCGACTGTTTGCTTCTGAAGGGTGTCAATTTACAAATGATGTTAGTAGCTGGAGCGTGCCCATCCAAGTCAAGTTAGCACCCAGCACCCGCGTGTATCATGTGGCATGTGTGGTCCCTGCTGCTTTCTGGGCTTGTTTAGTGACCTGTTGGGACGATGCTATCTAGCTGACGGAGGCATCTGCAGAGAAGCTAGCTAGTAGACTTAGGAAACGTGGTGATAAATTCTAATTTGGCAATCATGCTGCTTGGTATATTGTCATAGTATATATGGCTGGAATTAGGAAGTACTCCGCATATATCAGTTCTGCTTGTAGATGGATAATTACTTATAAGGTGATTTAAATGTTATTAGAACTAGTCACCTGGGACGATGTACTTAGTGATTTTTGCAGGTGCTACCTCAATTAAAACTAGGAGTACGTACTCTTAGATTTGTAAAGTTCAGCTTCTTCTGAGAGAACAAAAGTGTCGGATTGGGTGGGGAGTGTCGCTCTCAAATTTAAAGATCAACAACCTACTGGAGAATTTCAGTGTGGACGATGCCCGACACATTAATATATAGCATCGGATGCCCACGGCCGCATAAAATGGATCCTCCAATGATTCTAGATACACATGTGCCATTTCAGTGGAGGCATCTCTTTAATACATGCATGTCCTCATGGAGCAATTAACTGGACGACCTTCTATAGAGAAATATCATGCATATAAACTAGAGTATAGTTATGATCATGTTATGAGCATAATATATGAGCTAGTACATAGTTCATGTATTATGTTCTTGACTTGTTCATCATCGTTCTTCATCGTTCATCGAATCAGTATGAATAGAGGAAGAACTAGGAATAAGGTGATGGTTCATCGTGCCTTTACGGTTGCTCTTAACCTAGCCTATCAATCCGAAGGGTTGGGGTCCGCGGGGGTTAGGAGTTGTTTCCAATTACACGGGCATGGTGCTCGGGTATGCGAAGATCGATGGATATGTTGGTATCCCATGGGTAGAGGGGTAGGTGGGCAGGTGGTGACAGCCCTGTCCATCCCAAGCACTCCCGCACGTTCGAATATTAAGTAGGAGTTCGTAAAGTCTCTATCAGCTGGCAGACCAGCTGTGGGGATCTCCTTGTCATCCCAGCCTTAGTCTTGATACTAGACATGCTAGTTAGATGTTTTACTAACAGTTTTTTGTATAGTTATATATGACCAATGCCTGCACTAATTAGTTATATTCTTTTATTCTTTATTTCACTTTTATCCTTGAGGTTGACTCAAATGTGTGTCCACTATCTTTAAACTATGATTTACCCCTGTTTACTCTATGCCTACCATTGCACTCAATAAGTGATCATATTTATACCATGCTTGATGCATATTGCCCTCCTACGGGAAATTATAAATATGGCACCCCTGAATACTCACGGGTTGAAATGATACAATGATAGTTCTGTGCGCTTGCAGATTTATTCTTATTTCTTACTGAGCTATCATGATTGGCATACCTAAGTACCATTACTTAAGGACCGTAATTCTTGTGCACCCCATGGCTCCATGCTACAGGATTGCATCCTCATAAGTAATGATTGTTAGGAAGGCCAATTTGGCACTTCGAACTATTATTACCAGAATTACAATACCTTGGCTGGCGCCGTTATGGGCTGAGAGTTACTCTTCTGACGTAATGGTGGTTAGGGTTGCCAACACACGTTTCTAGTGTTGTTATTAGGGATGGGCTCTTAGTCTATCTTTATTAGTGACGCTAAGAAATGCCAATAGCATTCCCTCTGGACTATCAGCTAGAGAACTTTCTTGATGCTACCATTGCTTCGTTCGGGAAGAGGATTTACTGGCATCAGGGGCCTAACAAGAGTTGTTGCCTAGTCAAGTGCATGCTCACCAGAGAGGGTGCCTCGCAGTGTTGTGATCTCACAAGGAACGCAGATGGGAGGAAATGGCCGTTCTTGGTCAGTGCCAAACTTCATCCTAGGTGGAGCTCTCCCGATTGAGCTGTTGGCCGACGATGACCCTGTTCCCCCTGATGGTGTGCCTCACCCTGCCCATGGTGCACCATTGGAGGGAAATCCCAATAATTTTTAGAACTGGATGCATGACTTGGCTGGTGCAGGTGCCTAGGCCCTTGGTGACGCCAAGGTTGATGTTCAGATGATGCAGGATGTGAACATGGAGCTTCACCCAGTGTAACAGAATGGGCAAGCTGATGACATTCAGATGGCCGAGGACATGGAGCAAGATGCAGTGGAAGAAGAGCAGGTGTCCTAGCACCTAAATCAGCCACAAGACACCATTTCATTTGATCAGTCAGGAAGCACAACCAATTACCTGAGGGCCACTGGACCTAACATCCAACTCACCATGGAAGATGTCCTGGCTAGTATTCAAAACAACAGTGAGACTGAAAGTTCAGAGAGTTCAGGGGTAGTGTCTTCTATTCGTATCAATGTAGTTTTTGTCCAACCTTTCATCATCAAGGCCTACGAGAAGCTCCCTCCAGGTTGCAAGGACATGCTGGCAGAAAAGCCCCCAATCTAGGAATGGAAGGAAGACATTAGCAAAGCAATAGTGTCGGCAGTTCCCTCCCTGGGACTGCTCCTAGTCAGACTTTGGACCATCCTGTTTGGTGAAAAGCTCCTGAAGATTAGTGTTCAGCCTTTCTCTACTCCCATTAGTCTCCTAACAATGGTTTCTCGCAAGGCTGGGTGAAAGACCCCTCTGGTGGACACTCTAGTGCGCAGAAACATTATCCTGAATCCATCTACTACAGGTGGTGTTAAGGTGGTCAAAATCAAAGAACCTGCAACCAAAAGAAGGAGAAAGGCAGTGTTTAACCTGGAGGTGCCCCCGACCAATGCTGAAGAAGCTTCTGATCCAGTCCCACTCAACATCCTCCAAGAGCAGGTTGAGAAGTGTGGAGTAGCTCCTATGGAGCTCTCAGAGGACACCCTGATGAAGGGCATGAAGAAGAGGGTGAAGAATGAATCAAGTCGCCGTCAGTCTGCTTCAAGGGGTGATCCTGATCACCCTAGTTACCTTATATTTTACTTTATTTATTGATATCTCGGTTGCCCAGTTATCAGTGATGTATGAGAACTGCTATTATTATATTACCTAGTTGGCCTATGTTTACCGTCTGTGGTTGGTGTCCTTCTGTGAAGGATGTCAGGATGATTATATATTATCTTTTGTTATCCAATGAATAGATCCTAGAACATTTTATGCTGGAATGTTAGGGGCATAAACAGGGCAGAAAAATGGCCCCTGATCAAAAACAAAATTGATGAATGCAATTGTGAAATATTTTGCTTTCAAGAAACCAAAAGAGATCATTTTGACCTGGCTTATATCAAAACTTTGCTCCTAGAAAATTTGATAGTTTCATCTTTGCCCCATCCATTGGAGCTTCGGGTGGCATCTTGGTGGGATAGAATGGCAGCCTGTTTCAAGGTTTAGTTGTTGAAATTAAATCTTTTGCTGTCTCTGTCTGCTTCTCCTCCAGAATGGATATGAAAGTTTGGTATTAGTCAACAGTTTATGGTCCATGTCAGGAACGAGCTAGATATATGTTTGTTGATTGGTTCAAAAATCTTGATATTTAGGATGACTCCAATTGGATCTTGATGGGGAATTTTAATTTCTATAGATCTCTAGAGAATAGAAACAGGAGTGGGGGCAATTTTTAGGATACCCAAATCTTTAATGAGGCTATTGATCACCTAGGAATAGTAGAATTACCTCTAAAAGGCAGAGCTTTCACTTGGAGCAGCATGCAACCGGAACCACTCCTTGAGCAACTGGACTGGTTTTTTACATCAGTGAATTAGACCAATGATTTTCCCAGCACAATGGTGACCCCTCTAGCCAGACCCACTTGTGATCATGTGCCTTGCAAAATTTCAATAGAGACATTGATCCCCAAAAGTAATATTTTCAGATTTGAAAACTTGTGGACATCTCACACTGATTTCCTCAAGTGGTGCACAATTCATGGAACAAATTGAATAGTAATAGCAGGAGCAGTATTGTATCAGTGTTGTCAGCAAAGTTTAAAAACCTCAGGCATGATTTGAATATTTGGAGTAGCACTACAAGAGGTCAGGCCTTCTATGACTAATTGATTGTGACAATTACAGCCTTTTCATGTCATTGTAGCCCTTCTGTGACACACTAATGATAAAACAGCTATAGTCATTGAATCCCTATCACATTCCCCCTTCAGTGACTAACAGACTCAATTGTCATTAATCTTAGTGACAATTGCACCTTTGTCACCTAGCTATGACAATGGTATTTGTCACTATATTTATCATAATACATTAGATGAGATATTGACAAGTGTCTAGTTATCTGATGTGGCATATGACGTGGCGTGTGACACAGCACATGGAGTATGACAAAAAAATTGTCATAACAAATTTGGCCCATTTATAACATGGGCTAGTTTTACAATTATAATCCAAAGAAGCCCAACAAGACCATGTGCTGGTCAGCTATTTTAGATTTTTTTTACTACACTAGCCCAATGCAATGCCAGCCCAGCTTCCGTCAAATATTAGGCCCAAGCCCATATCAATAATTGTCACAAATTATAAACCATATACAATTTAATAATAATAATAATTAGACATCCAATAGATCATTAACCCAGAATAAACAGTTCATTAGAACAGTTACAACCCTTCAACAGCCATATAAATGAAGTACATCAAAATACAGCTACAGATCACCAATGGTTCATAGTTTACCAACAGATCACAAAATCACTAGTACCAAACATACATCCAAGGGCAGCAACTTATAGCCACCGCCTGTTCACTGTCACCAACTGCAGCAACTACTTCACTCATGATTTCAGTCATGGCAACAATAGAATACACAAGTTTTTATCATCACAAGATTACTAATAGAAACAGCCACACTCTAGTCCAGTCACGCCAAAAGCAAAACACATGGTGCCAAGACTCCAGCCAGTCACACCAAACTCCATTCACACAAAATGAGTCCAACGGCTTGCAAGGAACAATGTGTCAAAAATTAACACTAGTAAGAAATAAACAAGCTCAACAATCTAATAGTCCCTAGGGGCAACAATCTTTTGGAAATTATATATGCCTATGGTTTTTCTTATTCAGCCCTCTCAAACTATAGAAAGTCATTGTAGTAGAGATTTTGATTCCAAACATTGCCTAAGTTCATTTGATTCTAGTATCTAACAGTATCATACAATACAGCTGATAGTATGAAAGAAAATGAGGTCAAAAAACAAGGAATAGAAACTGCATTATGTCAAAAGTGGCATATCTCAAATTTGAAGATGAATACCTGAGCACAACTAAGTCAAGGAGTGGTCTGATGAGTGACCTGAGTCTGTCCAAATGCTATCATCTGTCGAATAAGGTTCTGAGTATTTGCTGCTGCCTTCTGATTATCTAATGTTGCCTTCTTTAGGTTCTCAATCTCCTCAGCTTGTTTCTGAGCTTTTGCCTCAGATTCTTCTGCCTGGGCTTCCAACCTCTGGACCTTTTGGCGAAGCCCTGCAGATTCTCCCTTCTCAGCCTCCAATTGAGCTTGTAGCTCCTGCATTTGCGGTGAAACAGATTTTGGTGGCTGCTGAAGTCCCACATTACGAAGGAATGTGCTCGACTTTGGCAACACTTGGGCAACAATCTCTGTGCAAGTCTTTTCCTGCTCCCCTTCTTGTACTGTTGTTCTGAAAATGGCTTCCATATCATCCTAGGAAGACATCGATTTGTCAAGTTCGTAATTATTTATATGGTTCATTAAGAAAAAAAAGGGAGAGAGATACTTACTGCAGCTTTCTTGGCATCATCACTAAAACCCTTAGTTTTGCTGCAATGCGTCACCTTGAATAGATCAACCGCAGTGGGCTCTACATCTTTGTATTTCTCTTGCTTCTGGAATGTTCACAAAAATAGAATGCCATTAGCAAGGCATAGGTTAAATACACATGTAAGAGAAAGCATGCTCCAACACATGCATGCTGCCATACAACCACATGACATGATAGGTTTATATTCTTACCGCGACATAGACTGCTGCAGTGTAAGACCGAGATCCAGTACACTGGTGAAACTTAACTTTTTCACGGTTCTGTTTGAGCTTTGCACATTTTTCCTAGAAATGATACAGTTGTATAGCATAAGTAATAGAACAAATATGGGAAACAGTAACAACAATCTAGTTGAATGATAATAAAATTGCACAAATATATTCCAGCAAACTAACTAAAACTATGCAGCCATCTCACATTCCACAAAAATTTGATAGCAAAAGATAATAGTAAAACTCTCGGTTTTCTATAGTTGAAAACCTGACTAGAACAAAGCATCACATTACAGCAAACTGACTACAACAGTGCAGCAGAAACATGAAGGACCAAGAACTATGCAAAGTGACACAGCACATTCATTAAAGACTTTACATAACTGAGTGTGCAGCCTTTAATTAGTATGGCCAACAATTTCATCAACTTGAAAGACATTAGGATGTGGTGCTCTAATCCAACTAGCAGACTCACAGAGAACTAATATTGGCATAAACCATACCTTGTGTTTTGGGTTTGACCACATTTCTACCAATTTTCTCCATTGTTCATCAGTCATAGACAACGGACATGGTGATGTATTCCTAACTTGATTAGCCGGTACCCCATCGAAGTATTTCTTCTTGAGCCTATACCTCATTTGGCGTGTTCCATCCTTTAGCATATCAGCACACACAGAGGTTACATCATTCTCCTTTTCACCAGCCATGCTCAAGTTTACCTATACATGAATAGCATAACATTATTAGTATTTAAAAATAAAAAGGACAGAATTAGCATATATTGAACCAGTCAAACAGCATCTTACAGATAGTTTGTCCTTGAAGTCTTGCAGTTGTTCTACGAATTTGGTTTTGTCCTTTTTGTATTCTTTCCAAGTTGTAAGTATGGGTACATGCTGCCTGAGGAGGATTCCACCCTCAGAAGCCAGTATTGCAGCCTGCTTAGGTGCTTCAGGCCTTCTTTTCCCTTCCTTTATAAAAATTGGTATCTTCGTCCCTAAACCTCTGGTTAAGCTATCCAGTGCTATGCCCATACTCACTCCTCGATGCACCTCTTGTGTACTTGCCGTTAGGACACCTAAATAATACATTCAAAAACCTTATTGTCAATAATAAGATTCATGTGACTATTATGAATGAATCAGATCACATAAATTGGCATTGAAATAAATAATTGAAGGCACTTGCCTTCTTCAGCAATGTTCATCCCTTCATCATTCTGTATAGAAGTAGAATCTGCTACTGGTGGTGCCACCATTGTTGCTTCAACTAGGCTATTTGCAGCTGCTTCTTTTTCTCTCATGACACTCTGTCTGGTGCACCTTGTTTGTCCCAAATTGTTAGGTGCTAGGACCCTCTTGGATGATGCTCCTCTTGTAGCACCAAGTGGTACCACAGCCTTGCAAAGAAAACAGTGACATGACACCATAAGATACTGAGAGATTTCCACTACAAAGGTACATACAAATATCACTCAAAAATGGCTAATATGCTGTGTAGTGGAAGAGTTGGTACCTCAAGTTCAGTGCTTTCACTAAGCTGGTCATTGTTCTTGCTGTTTTTTCTTGGTTTCTTCCTAGCATATGACTGTGAAACAATGTCTGCTAGTCTTTTGATACCCAACTGTTGCATCCTCTTATTCAACCTCATCATATTCTTAGCCCTCACCTTCTCAATGTCAGTCAATGGTGGTTCTGCAGATACATTGGTACATTGAAATCAGTGGCAGATAAATGAAAATGAAATAATCAAAAGTGATAGTACTAGTAGCGGTACAAGCATATGACTGTAATGTATGACTTGCCAAGACCAAGAAAAAAGGGTACTGTTAAGCACGCCTGGGTCATATGTAGCCACAGACAAGTCTTTGCCACAAAAAAGTGCTTCCTAGATGTAACAAACCAAGCAAATAGAAACAAGAGTGATCTGAAACTACATAAGTACAGAGGTACATATGGAAACAAACCAAGCAAATAGAAACAAAAGGACTACCTGAGACAAGTATTTTTTTAGGCCTGAACAACAGACTGAGTCGAGAAATTTTAGAAATTTTGCACCAAACAAAGGCACTGAAACACAACAGATTAATATGATACATAGGTGTGTAACCAATTGGCTCCAAATCGATTAAAGCATGTAGGTATGTACTATATATAGTTGAATGCATGTGACCGGTGGGCTGCAGGAGAAATAAATAGGATGGAAACCCATTTATGTGCGCCTCTCCCCTTCCACAAAGCAAGGGGTGCCGGAGCCCAACTTAGCACCCACGCCAGCCATGGACTCTGCACCCCGCACTCCATTGCCAGTGCCCCAGCTGCAGCCATGGCCCGCCGCCCCCGTCTCCTCACGCCAACGCCTCCGCGCGCCGCGCGTCTAGGGAACCCAGCTCCGGCTTCGCCGCCGTCAGGCCCTGGTGCTCGCGGCGCCGTAGTGTGCCGCGTAAACCTAAGGACTAATAACCAAGAAGGTACCTGGATGGCTGCTAATATCCTTTGCAGAAGGATATGACAATCGTGAGTTTTCAATGCTTGTACTTTGCATTCATCAGCACTAACACACCTTGCTAAGTTGAAGGCATATCCATCTGGGAATTTAACATTCTTTATGAAAGCACAGAAAGCTTTTATCTGGGCTTTAGTCATCACATATGGAGCATGTGGAGCATTTGATGAATCCCCATCATCTCTCAAGTGTAGATTTTCCCTGATGCCCATATCTTCCAAATCAAGCCTCGCAGTAACAGTGTCCTTTGACTTGCCTGCAATGTTAAGAAATGTACCAAGAAGGGCCTCACATATATTTTTCTCGATATGCATAACATCAAGATTGTGACATAGCTTCAAAGTAGACCAATATGGCAAATCCCACAGAATCGACCTGCGCTTCCAGCATTGACCTTCTTCTACCCTCTTTCTCTTTTTGTTATTAGTATGGTTCCCAGGTCTTACATGTTCCACCATTGCCAATTGCTGCATCAACTCTTCTTGAGTAAATTCTTCCGGCTGCACACGTTCTTCAGTCTGACCATTAAAATACTTCTTTCTCCTCAAATCATGGTCCGCTGGAAGAAAACGGCGATAGTCAATGTAGCAAATCTTGTTCCTAAGTCTCTTGGAGCAAGGATTTTTATCACAGCAAACACAAGCATAGTAACCTCTAGTTATTCTCCCTGAAAGTGTGCTTAATGCTGGATAATCATGAATGCACCATATGACTGCAGCGTGAAGATCAAATTCTTTCTCGGTCAATGCATCAATAGTAGGGACACCACTCTAGAGATTTAACAATTCTTCGACCAGTGGCTGTAGGAAGAGATCCATATCCTTTCCTGGGCATGCCGGACCAGGAATAAGTAGGCACATCATGAAGTTGGATTGCTCCATACACATCCACGGAGGAAAGTTGTAAGGGATAAGAAATACTGGCCACATGCTATATGAGGAGCTCATCTTCCCAAATGGATTAAACCCATCGGTAGCGAGGCCAAGTCGGAAATTCCGTGCATCATTTGCAAACCATTCATACTTTGTATCAAAATCCTTCCATGCCTCGCCATCAGCAGGATGGCTAAGCTCATTTTCCACTGGTTTCCTCTTCAACTTGTGCCACTGTGCCTTAGCTGAAAGTTCTTTCGATCCAAATATCCTCTTCAACCTTGGAATCAAAGGAAAATGCCTTAGAACCTTTTCTGGAATCTTCCTTCGGCTATCTCCATCCTTCCACCTTGAAGCACCACATATTGGGCATACATCCTTTTTAGCCAACTCATTTCGAAAAAGAACACAGTTATTTGGACACACATGTATTGACTCATATCCAAGTCCTAATGCACAAATAAAATTCTTAGCTTCAGCATAGGATGCAAGGATAGAACAATTTGGAAATGCTTGACTTAAAATGCCTAAAAAAGCACTAAATGCAACATTGCTGATTCTGTAAAATGACTTGATGTGGAGCAACCTCACCATGAAAGAAAACCTAGTATAGGGACCATCTGGGTTTAGCATCTGATTCATCTCTTCTAATATGATGGCAAACTTTGACTTCGTTCTTGGTCCATGATTTTGATCTGGGAACAGATCATGTACCATATGGTACATTTGTTCATCTTCTGGGTCATCTTGATGCTCACTCGTCTCAACTTCAACATTGCAGCTAACATCTTCATTCAAATGCTCAACACTGCAGCCAATATCTTCATTCAAATGCTCAACATTTCTAGTGACCGTGACCAATGGTTCTCCTTCTCCATGATGTATCCACCGACTGTATGTGTTAGACATCCCGTTCATAAGTAAGTCATCCTCCACACATCCTTTATATTGATATACCCGATTCAAACACCTACGACATGGGCATAATATCTTCTGACTGCCACTCAAATTTTTAGAAACAAAGTCCATGAATTCAGTGACCCCATCCTTATGTTCCTTGCTAAACAACCTACAATTCATCCAAGTTCTTTCCATCTGTGACACATTGAAATAAGACAAACATCAATTCAATGACTGATCATCGCCCAGACTACTATTTTCTTATTTCTACCACTTCAAATCTGTGGTTTAAGTTTGAAATTTAAAACCAAAACATAAGTTCTTCGAAATTTAAAACCAAAACATAAGTTCTTCTCATATGTACCTTTCCTTCCTAATCGAAGGGGATGAGGCAGTCTCTGGTCGACCTCACCCGCAGTTAACAGAGATCCCAGGCTGGAGCTCCCGGGAGCTTCCCAGCGATTGAGCCTATGAAGCCCGGCGGCCAGGATCTGCAGGGAGCGAGCCAGGATCCAGCCGGCAGTGGCAGCCTCCTGCCAGCGGCGTTGGGCACCAGCAGCCGCGTTGGGCACCAACAGCCGCGTTGGGCAAAGGGCGGCGGCGGTGTCGAGCTCTAGCAGCCGGCGTTGGGGTGGAAAGGCCGCCAGCGGCGGCTCTAGGACGCGCGATGGGCAAAGGGCAGCGACGGCAGCGGCGGCGGCGTCGGCGTCGGGTACAGCAGCCGACGCGATGGAAAAGGATAGTGGCGTCGTCTGTGAGATGTGTGTCGGGCTCAAGTGTTATGTCTCCCGGCCATAAAACACACAAGTAAAAGCAGATCGATGTTTGTACAGAAATCCAAGCGTAGCTCTGTGGTCTGAACGTCATCTGGGAAGCAAGAGGGTTAAGGGTTCGATCTCTCCTCATCCTTGTTTTAAGTGCTACTATTTTAGGTTTTTTCCTGTTATATTCAAACTTACTTGATAAGGGCGAACGGATCAGCACTTGTACAGGAACACAAGCATAGCTCAGTTGTTTTTCTTGTCACCTTTGAAGCGTGAGGGGGTGGGTTCGATCCCTCCTTTTTGCAAGAAGCACCATAGTTTTATTCTTTTTCTTAAATTAATTTTGTAACATACACGTGTGTCTCACTTGTCCACCTAAACATGCCCAAGTGGTTGTCCCAAGGTAAAGAAAAATGAATTTTAATTTATGACAATCATATTCCATGACTTTTGTCATCAACTATTGTCACATAAAATGGGAAAGGCACATGATGACATTTTTATGACTAAATTACAACTTAGTCACAATCGCTTGTCACCTAAATAAAAATTGTCACAAACACATCCATACTATAACTAAAATGTGTTTTGTCATATGACATTTGTCATAGAAGGCCAAATTTCTTGTAGTGTAGATCAATATCTAATTTTAAACCGCTCATTGAGAACTGTAATAAAGTCATTTTGTATCTGGATAATGTTGAAGTGTACAAGCATCTATTCAACACTGAGTGGAATACAAGAAAGATCATCTAGCAATAGCTTTCTAACCTACTGAATCAGCAGAATACCTATTGGAGATAGAGGAATACAATTAACAAAGTGAAGTTTGGGGATGAATGTACAAGATATTTTCATTCCATGGCAACAATCTCTTACATAAGAAAACTTATAACTCAGATTTAGGATGATTATGGTGTAAGTCTATTGCATCATGAGGACAAAGCAAACTACCTCTGGCACACCTACAAGAGCAGAATGGGTATGTCAGACAATGTGTTAATGGTTTTTGACTTACCTTCCCTAGTGCACCAACCTGATGGAGTGGACCTGAACTTTTTGGTGTCCCCTATCACTTAGGAAGAAATTGTAAACATCATCAAGTGCATGCCTGTTGATAAAGCTCCTGGGCCTGATGGCTTCAATGGAGTTTTCATAAGGAAATATCGAGCCATTATAAAAGGAGATATATTTCAGTTGTTTTCTGATTTCTTCAATAACACTATTAATCTGGCTCCCATCAATAGCTCTTACATAGTGTTGGTCCCCAAAGTTGCAAGCCCGGTCACAGCTTCAGATTATAGGCCAATTTCACTCCTAAACTGTTGTGTAAAGATGGTCACTAAACTGCTAGCTGATAGACTACAGAATGTCATCCTTAAGATAATTGATTGCAACCAATATGGCTTCATCAAGCAAAGAACAATTCAGGATTGCCTTGCTTGGAGTTTTGAATATATGCACCAGTGTCGTAGTCCAAAAGGGAAATTGTGATTTTAAAATTGGATTTTGCCAAGGCATTTGACACTATTGAACATTTAGCAATCATTGAAATGCTTGTTGTGCTAGGCTTTCCTGATAGGTGGATCAGCTAGGTTCAGGCAATCTTATCCTCTAGCTCTACTTTAGTTTTTCTTAATGGCTCATCAGGAAAGATCTTCCACTGCAAGAGAGGGTTTAGGCAAGGAGACCCCTTCTCACCTCTCCTGTTTGTTATAGCAGCTAAAATCCTGCAATATATCATAAATGGCCTAAAGGAGAAAGGCATTCTTGGGCTACCAATTCCCCAACCTTCCAATGACTTCCCTGTGGTCCAGTACGCTGATGACACTTTGTTGATCATGCAAGCAGATGCAAAGCAATTATTTTGTCTCAAGGCTATCGTGAACACCTTTGCATCCTCTACTGGGCTAAGAGTAAACTTTTCTAAGTCCTTGATGGTACCTGTTAATGTCTCCAATGAGAAAATGGCTATCCTTGCTGCTACATTTGGATGTTAGGTTGGATCTCTCCCCTTTACATATCTGGGGCTCCCTCTGGGTACCACAAAGCCCACAATTGAAGAATTTATCCCTCTCCTGGATAGGGTTGAAAGAAAGTTGTCAGCTAGTTCTACTCTCTTGTCTTACTCTAGTAGGGTGGAGTACATTAACTCAATGATCACCCCAACTATCACTTATGCCATGTGTACATTGAAGCTGTAGAAAGAAGTGATTGAGAAGGTTGATAGAATCAGAAAGCAGTGCTTATGGAGGGGAAACTCTAACAGGAAGAGAGGTGGGAATCTAGTGGCATGGCCATTAGCCCAAAGGCCAAAGAAGAAAGGAGGGTTGGGAATCAAGAACTTGTATCTGCAAAATGATGCCTTACTTATGAAGCAGCTTCACAAGTTTTATTCCAAGGAAAACATCCCCTGGGTCCAGCAGGTCTAGTTTAAGCACTATCCCAACAGGGTTCCTCACTCTCAGAGAAGTATGGGATCATTTTGGTGGCGGGATATTTTCAAGCTGAAAGATCTTTATAGAGAAACCACCCAGGTTGTGGTGGGAGATGGAAGCTCTACTCTCTTCTGGAAGAATAATTAGACCGGGGAAGCCTTGCAAGATAGATTTCCTGATCTAGCTGCATTTGCAAATGATGATGAAATCTCTGTCAGGGTGTTAGTTGAAGCCCCCAGTTTAGAAGACCTCTTTGCCATCCCTATTTCACACCAAGCCTCCTTACAGTTAGATCAATTAGGACTCTTGCTTCAGGATTATTCTCTCTCAAAGGACAATGATCAGAGGGTGTTCTGTTGGGGCAATAGCACCTTCAAGGCTTCAAAGTTGTACAAGATGGCCTTTGCTAGTACACAGGCCCCAGTGGTCTTCACCTGGATTTGGAAGAGCAAAGTTACACCAAGGGTCAAGTTTTTTGCATGGCTCATTTTTCTTGACAGGTTGAACACCGGGTCTGTTCTCTCCACGAGGAACTTCAATGTGCAACCCAACTGTCTGTGTGTCCTATGTGAGGACAATTATGAGGAGACCATCAATCACCTTTTCTTTCAGTGTTCCTTTGCCAAGAGATATTGGGACAAGGTAGGAACTTCACCGAGATATTGCAGGATGCTAACCTGATCAAGAGAATTGAGAGAAGCAGGCAAAAACAATAAACCTTTCTTCACGGAAATCTTCTTGCTAGCAGCATGGGAATTGTGGAAAGTGAGAAACAGATTTATGTTTGATGGGATTCAAGCTAGTTTTGCCAGATGGGTCGCCAACTTCAAGAGAGAAGCTAACCTTCAGTCTTGTACAATTAAAGAGTCTGATAGGGCAGCTGTCCTCCTGTGGCTTGATGCCTTGTAATTTTGTTTTGTCTTTTTTCTCCTCCTAAGTTAAGTCTTCCCTTTGTTCCTCCCCTCGGTTTGTAAGTGACTCTGTACTCTTGTCTTGTTTTTTTATAAAAAATTTTGAATCGTGGGGACCTCCCCCATGGTATTTGTTTCAAAAAAAATTATATATGGCTAAGCTAGCTATCTATTTCTATTTTTCTATAATTAATGTATAATATTGCTCATTAAGAAAATCCACTACTTATTAATTTATCTATAATTTTTTGAGCAGAGATGGATTGAGAATGGATGAATCCGTCTCGAACGGACATCTAATACATAAAAGGCTTCAAAACATTTATTGATGCTGCAAAAGTTCATGCTGGGGTTGGCAACATGATCTTCTGCCCATGAAAATATTGCAACAATGATAGAAACTTTCGAATCCCGAGACTATCCGATCACACTTGGTTACGAGGGGATTCATGCCAAACTACAGTGTATGATGTCAGCATGGGAAGGTTGGTGTGAATGTTGTGCAGGGAAACAATGATGATGTGGACATGCCTGGCGTGTACCACCACGATGATGATGAGGATCCTGGTGTCAACACGGAACCTGTGACTACTGTTAATGATGTGTTTAGGAATACACTAGCAGATGACACCGAGGAAGGAGATGGCATTTCTTTTATGCTACGTAATGCGGATACCAGGTTTCTTGATAGTCATCTTAAAAAGCTAAAAAAAGAGAGAAGATGGCATGACACCATTATACAAGGATTGTCCTATAAGCAAATTGAAAGCCGTCATCATGCTTTTAGAGTTCAAATCTACGTACGGATTAGCCAACAACATGTAACTCTCCATGAGCATGGTCTTATTTGTGACGGTTACTGACTTTTTTTTTTTTCTGTGCATCACTTATAGTCTCCACACAGTGATATAATACAAGCATGGTCTTGAGCTGGATCTAGACCCGGCTGTGGATCGAGCAGCATTGTTACGAGCATGGTTTATTGGCCTACCTCTAGTTGATTAATTTTTAGATGGTGCTCTAAATAATCATTTTATTTTTTAAACGGTATTCCCTCCGTCTAGAATACTTTGACGTTCTGGGAACGAACACGGGTACCAAGGGAGCTGGTAAAAGACCTGGATGTCCCTATCAGTGGTCAGTCCTCTGTCCCTCGTCCCCGACGTTATTCCTTCTCTCTCTTGCATTCTGCTTCGCTGAGATTTAGATTTCTGACTCCGGTGCTCCCTTCCCTGTATGAGGGCCGTGCGCACTAGAGGGAGAGCAAGGAGCAAGGTGGCGCACGGTGAACTGGACGGCCTCCGGATGGCCCGGCCAGCTAGTTGGCGGCGGCCGGCGCCTGGCGGAGCAGCGAAGCATGTGTGGTGGCCGGCGGTGGTGTGGCGGGAATCTAGCGCGGTGGCCAGCAGGGTCGGCGGTCGCCGGTTCCTCTTCCTCGTGGCGGCAGTGGTGAGGGGTACCGGCGGAGGATGCCCTCCGGCTATGACTCCTCCTTGCCCGGCGGTCAACCTCGGCTATGCCTGGATCTGGGCTGTGCCGTCAATAGGGAAGAAGGAAGGGGACGGTGCCTGCTCGGGATTTGCAGCCGCCAGCTCGACGTGAGGCCACTGCAGTAGGTGGGGATGTGGAGGAGATGGAAGACGGGGATTGGGATGCGGAGGAGACGGAAGACCGACGAAGACGGAGGCGGATCTGCCTGTATTTACTCCGTCCGTGATTGAGACTCTCTGAATAAGCCTTCCCACCGTTCTTCTCTTCATTTTTTTATTCATGTAGTGGGAGACAGGGATGTGATGGATGGATGGTTGTAGTACTCGTAAAGGCCTGCAGGAGCTAAATCGTCTTGCATTGTGAAACTTTTTTGTGGAATGCTCCAATGTTAGTATCACGAGACAGAGGGAGTAAATTTGTTTGGACGAGGTAACTTACAGGCTTATATGTCACCACACCATTATATTATATTATATTTTAAATCCTCTGTAAAGTTAGCAATTTACCATTATAACATCCTGAGCAAAGAGAAATTTGATAGTAGTTATTACTAATATACCTAAAAAAACTATAATGTTAGCTATTGGTCCGGTTTGGCGGGTTAAAAAGTTGGCAGACTTCGACACATTTAATAGTGATTTCTAAGAGAAAATAAGTTGAAATCTGCCGAAATCTGCCGGCTTCACCCGTAGAAACGTGGAGTGCATGGGACATCTTTGCATTATTTCACAACATATTTTCCTTTACTGGCCTGGACTTCCATACATACCCGTTTTTAGCTCTACACGAATATATATAGTAATAATAATATATAAAACGGATTTGATGATGCTTGCTAGATATATGAAGCAACGTAACCATACAAATACAGGAGGGTTGCATTGTCAATTGTCATTTGTCCTAACTACTCTGCCATTATAGGTAACTAAGTACGGCCTGATAGTGACTCTTAACTATATTAATCCTAACAAGACAAGATTCATCAAATTATATATGCACAACGCGAATCACATGCATGGTACGATAAGATAGAGATCGATGTATCACTTGCTAGCAGATCTCTGTTCATGTGGCAGGTGCGTTGCGTCATTAAGCTTTCGATCCCTGGGAGATTTTCTATGTAAATGTGTTACTAGGACTCGCAATAGTGACAACTTCTATTGTGTTACTAGAAATAGAAAAGAAATGCAAGGATCCGGATGAGTGGCAAGTTGTATGTAACTGGGATACTCGATCATATATCTTCAAAAAATTTGAGAACAAGACACACGAGCAGGTTGGGCGCGCCATGTGGATACCATCGCGATTTGGTAACTTGTACTAGTATACTAAGATAATATAATTTAGTCTTGTCGATCTAATTGCTATATACACACACATATAATTCACGTTAAAGACTACAAATGTAGATGTAATATACTGTAACTGTATTAGACAATATTACGATAGATCATATAATCAGCCCTGGCCCGACATCATATCATGTATTGTATGGCAAGTAGTTTATCAACTTGTGTCCTTGCACATGTGACACATTTGAGTTCTATTTAGTAGGGACTCGCGGGACACCTCCAAAATTGCTCTCCTCACGCTAAATCTTGTCAAACACTAGGCTCCATCACTTGGCACTACTACAATATTCTCTTACGAGCCAATCGTATTGGATTTTCGTAGATGGGCAAAAAACGCTCCTCCGTCCATTAATGCCGCTGGATGACTGTCGTGAATCACGGCGAATAAACGACGAAGAATATAAGATTAATCATAATAGATATATAAGATTTAACGTGAAAAATCTCTTCAATGTGAAGAGAAAAAACCACGGCGCCATCCAGCAAACACTCCTTACTATTATCAACAGTCGGGTTACAACGTCGTGTGGCGGCTTACAAGAGAATGATCTCAGTGAAACCCTAATGAGGGTATATGTACCGTACCGTGGCGCTCCGGCCTAAGCCTTTGGCGACGGGCCTCCGCTTCGCTCCACCAGAAGTCTGTCAATATAATGTGCAACTGAATTTGGAATATCTTCAACAAACTCCACCTCGAGACAAGTTCCTCTTGTAATATAAATCAACACCTTCATCCTAAACATAACAAAGAAACATATTTCTAGTGTCAAATAGCCTCTTAGGCTAATCAACTAAACCAACTAAGCTTGAGCAAAGCTGAAACATTGCAATGGGAACTGGCTTAGTCATCATATCAGCAGGATTATCATAAATATTGATTTTGCGTACCTTTAGCTTACCTTCTTCGATCACACAATGAACAAAATGGTACTTGATGTCAATATGTCTTGTCCTCTCATGTAACATCTGATCTTTAGGAAGGTAAATGACACTTTCACTGTCATAGCATAAATTAATGCAAGAATCTACTTCATACAGCTTAGCGTACAATCCTTTCGCTCCGGCCTAAGCCTCCGGCGACGAGCCTCCACTTCTCTCCATCAGAAGTTGGCCAATATAATGTGCAACTGAATTTGTAACAAATTCAACAATGACAATCCCACTCCTAGGTTCAACACCAAGCACGCTATCAGGAACATCACCGCCGATGTCGCTGGTGTTCCGATCCATATGTCGATGATGGATGAATCCATGCTCATTCTTCTACTGATGGTAGGTGGATCCGTGCCCTCGTCACCATTGGTGGCCTGATCCGCGTCGATGGTGGATGGATCCAAGCCATCACGGCTGCCTAGAAGAAGACGAGCCGTCGGCAAAGAACGGCTATCGAAGGGGACCCGTACTGCTGCTGCCGAATAGAACAGGAACCAGCGGCTGAGGACCTCCACCAAGGAGCCAGCATGCGTCATCGCTGGGAATGCCACTGCATCCCCACGCATCTCCACTTGAGAAGCCGATGGATAAAGAAGAGAGGTAAGAGATAGGGGTTGAAGATCGGAAGGCAGGGAAAGTGATGGGAAAAACCCTAACTCCAGTTTTTATATGGCATTTTTTAGGCCATTTTCAGGCCAACCTCTATAAATCGATTTTAGGAGATGGATAGTCAGGACAATTCCATAAATCGATTTTACGATACGGGTAGTCATGATCGCCTCCATAAATAAAATGTTTGCCTTTGTAAAATGCATTTTGCGAGATGATCAATTATGACTGTCTCCGTAAATGAAAACATCCACCTCCGAAAATCCTCAGGCATTTTACGATGTGATTAGATTTTATAATAGCCTTGGTTAATGTTTAGATAGTGTCTTGTAGGTAGATCTGAACGGCGAGTCTGACCATATGGCATGCAATGGCGAGGCTGATTAGACACCAATTCTTCTTTCAATAAGCCCTCAGACGCTTCCTCAATAGCCCCATCGAGGAGACAGACGTTGGGGCCAGGCCTACCAAAGGAACCACTATATCTTTTTCGAACTTCAAAGCATGTTGAGCTCGATCCAGCTTTTCCATACAGTCGTCTTTTACCTTACCTCATCAGCATATGTACAACCCAATGCAGAATACAATGCCCAATATATGCCCAGTGTATCAATTATTGGAGGCCATATGAGATATCGTTACAAGAAAATAGGGCGACCTTTTTGAGGAAAAAAAGTTAGGGCGACCTAGCTAGCTAACGATGTATGCAAGTGTGTGTACCGCATTATCAACAAGCTAGAAGAGTATACGTAGATCGATCGGGAAAGGGGACAGGAGCATCGTTGATGACTCGGACGCGAAGCATGATGCAGTCGGTGCATTATTGGCCGGTGGGCCGCCTAGGATGAATTCAAGCACGCATCCATGCATGACTACGTCGGATGCCGCCAAACCAAGCTGTTGGATGGCGATAGCTCGATCTACGCAGGATCGATCGGACCAGCGCAGTGACCAGTGTACAGTCCCGATGAATGATAGATGAGTCTCTGCTGGCACGAACGTCGATCTACGAAAGGACCATCACACATTCACATATATAGGAGCGCAGCAAACGAACGTCCACACAAATCCAACTAATCAAGCACCCAAGTTAAGATCTCCATCCGTCCAACGATGCACCGATACGTATGCATTCTTTTTTTTCCCCTAGATATGGATTCTTATGTTGAATAATTAGGCAATTTTCAGATTAAAAGCAGAACATAGATCATGACAAATCGAACAACTAGATTTAGCATGTAAAGATTATTAGCATGACAGATCAGTATATCGTATATACTAGTAAGACAGATCATGACATCGCATAGCATGAACATGATAACTAGTGTAAACTCAACTCGTACACTAGATAGATTTATACCTGCCGATTTAGATGTACTTGGTGGTGAAGACGCAAACGACGATAGTCTGCAGCGACCTTCGGAAGACGAACCGTCGTGGAGGATTTGGGAGCAGTCACGCCGAGAGCGCTTCCCAAAAACCTTATTCGCCTTATCCCGGTGCAGGATCGCAAAGACGAGGGTTCCAGAGACCTGCTCTCCCGATCGCCTATGCACGCTGATGGTCGGGATGGAGAGACTACGGTGGCAGCGCAGTAGCGAGAAGAGAAAAATAACAATTTACTACGTTAGGATTTTCTAATTGAAACTTTCAATTGTAGATTTTAGTGTGTTTTTTCCTAGGAGGATCGGTACGTATATATGTAGAGGAAATCCACCTATCTCTACATCAACTAGCAATATGGTACTAATTGATGTTGTACCTACGATCTCTACTCATGGACTTAAATATTAAAGCCCATTAGAGAACACATGTATTGGGCCTTTGAGATTTAATAGAATTTCTCATATGGAAT
The DNA here is from genome assembly GCA_023333625.1 of Bothriochloa decipiens. Lineage (NCBI taxonomy): Eukaryota > Viridiplantae > Streptophyta > Magnoliopsida > Poales > Poaceae > Bothriochloa > Bothriochloa decipiens. Next base: position 10,935,499 of record CM041639.1, on the reverse strand, counting down.
TGGGGAATTACCCATATAAATTCTAACAATCCCCCACCAGATCTCAAATATCCAGTATAGATATTTTCCTTCTCTCTCACTACTATTTATATACTAGTATTTTAGTAGAAACCGTTAAGTCAAACATGCGCCTAAAGCTTCAAATTACACCCATTCACAACTTGAACAATGGACTATGCCTTGAATTGCAAGTTTTGTGCGAATGAGTTTTACTAAAAATCATACTAGTACCTGGCTGCCAGTAGCATTCCTCGTGGGTGGAGCATATAAGTCATACTCCGTGGTCTCTTCATGAGTCTACTACTGTAAACTCACATCGGTCTCGTACCCATCTCCCTTGATGCGATTTCTATCACGTTCCGTGATAGCCCTTTAGTAAAGGGATCTGCCGGGTTTTTATCTGTTTGGACATAAATCACAGTTATTACTCCGGAGTTTCTCAACTTCCTGATAGTCTTCAAACGTCTTTTAACGTGTCTTGTAGACTTCGCATTATCCTTAGCACTATTCACTTTAGTGATCACTATTTGGTTATCACAGTTCATAAGGATAGCCGGTATTGGTTTCTCTACTACCGGCAAGTCAAACAAGAGCTCATGTAGCCACTCTGCCTCTGCAGATGCTGTATCCAAAGTAGTAAGTTCTGCTTCCATGGTTGATTTAGTCAAAATAGTCTATTTACATGACCTCCATGACACTGCGCCACCTCCAAGAGTAAATACATACCCACTAGTGGCGTAGATTTGATCAATATCAGAAATCCAGTTCGCATCACTATATCCCTCTAGCACAGCTAGGTGCCTAGAATAGTGAATCCCAAAACTCATTGTACCTTTAAGATAACGCAAGACCCTTTTAAGTGCATGCCAATGATCATCACCCGGGTTGGACATGTACCTACTCAACTTGCTCACAGCAAAAGAGATACCTGGTCTGGTTGCACTAGCTAAATACATGAGTGAACCAATGATCTGAAAATATCTCAATTGATCTCTAGCAATTCTCTTGTTCTTTCTTAAAGTCACACTAGGATCATAAGGTGTTGGAGAAGGCTTGCAATCCATGAAGCCAAATCGGCTCAAAAGCTTCTCAACATAGTGAGATTGCGACAAAGTAATCCCACTCTCTTCCTTAATTAGCTTGATGTTCAGAATCACATCAGCCTCTCCTAGATCTTTCATGTCAAAACTCTTAGACATGAAAGACTTGACTTCATTGATCACATCAATGTTTGATCCAAAAATTAGAATATCATCAACATATAAGCACAAAATAACAGATTGGCCCCCACCATGTCGATAATACACACACCTATTAGCCTCATTAATAGCAAAGCCCGCACTAGTTAAAGTGAAGTCAAACTTCTCATGCCATTGTTTAGGTGCTTGTTTCAAGCCATACAAAGATTTCAATAATTTACACACTTTCTTCTCTTCACCTTTTACTACAAATCCATCAAGTTGATCCATGTAAATCTCCTCATCCAACTCTCCATTAAGGAAAGCTGTCTTCACATCCATTTGATGAACGAGAAGACCATATGAGGCAGCCAAGGAAAGTAGCACTCGAATAGTGGTCATTCTAGCAATAGGTGAATAAGTATCAAAGAAATCCTCGCCTTCCTTCTGGGTATAACCCTTAGCCACAAGCCGAGCCTTGTACTTGTCAATAGTACCATCAGGTCTAAGATTTTTCTTGAACACCCACTTGCACCCAATAGGTTTACATCCAAATGGTAGCTCACAAAACTCTCAAGTTCCATTAGAAAGAATTGAGTCCATCTCACTATGAACAGCTTCTTTCCAATCATCTGCATCTGGAGATGCATATGCCTCTGTGATAGAAATAGGAGTATTGTCCACAAGGTACACAATGAAATCATCACCAAAGGATTTTGCAATCCTTTGTCTCTTGCTCCTCACAGGAACTTCATTGTCATCCTCCTCAAGGACTTCTTCAAGTGGTTTTCTAAATGACTCAATAGGATGATCGATAGGTATAGTAAAATCAAGAGCTAATTCAGTACAAAATTTAGCATTGCTACGCATATCTTTCATCGGAAATATGTTATCAAAAAATGTAGCATCACGCGATTCAAAGATTGTATCAACATGCATATCAGAAACTTTAGATTTTACTACTAAAAATCAATAGGCAGTGCTATGGTGAGCATATCCTAGAAAGACATAATCCACTGTCTTTGGCCCGAGCTTACGCCTCTTAGAAATTGGAACATTGACTTTTTTCAAACATCCCCACGTGCACAAGTATGAAAGTGATGGTTTCCTTCCAACCCAATGCTCATATGGAGTTGTCTCTTTATTTCTATTCTGAATTCTATTCAGGACATGACTCGCAGTCAATAATGCTTCCCCCACCATGCCTTAGATAGACCAGCTGTGTCCAACAAGGCATTCACCAAGTCAGTCAACGTGCGGTTTTTCCTCTCGGCAATCCCATTTGATTCGGGTGAATAGGTATAACACCTCGGTTCCTAAAGGAAGACTAGAGGCCGTCATATGTGCGCCCAGGAAGTCCACACATATAACAGAAAATCGTATATCAGAAAACAATGTATTATATAGCGAAAACTTACTTAAATAACACTTACAAACATTAGAGTATCGAGGAATTGATGGCTACAACTTCTCTTCAGAGCTCCATTCTTCTCAGGGACAATTGACTGGGGCTCCGTATGCCAAACACTTCTGACACTCAACTTTTTTTCCTTCTTGAGGGCAGCACCTTACTACAAACTATAGCAAGGGTGAGTTCCATGTCAAAACTCAGCAAGTACAGGTGGAAAGTAATGACATGCAAGGCTAAAACAAGGTACAGCTGAAAGGTAGACTGCGGTAGCATTTTAATGTAACAACTAAGATTTAACTTATTGCAACCTATTCTCTAATCAACTTGGTTGAAACACCCAACCCTTTATTAAGGTTCAAGTAGCAATTTGTGTCATTTAACATCTTAGATATAATCATATATCCCTTAAAAACATGAACCTTGAGACTGCCATCTCAAGCAACACAAGACTGCCATCCCGTTCAGAAACAGAGGTATGCCACCTCCTCAAACAACATCACCATGATTTAACAATTTATTCCATTTGGCTAAGTCATGTGAGGATCTGGGCCGCTCATGACCGTGAGCATGGACGATATATCGATTTTAAACTCTGCACAGAGGTGTACACTTTCACTCCAAGAAGCGATTCCCATTTGCCCGGGGTCATGACTCCCTAAAACACTTCCAAGGTGAGCGGGCAGGGTTTCACTACAAGGCTGTTCACTGGGCATAGGCAGCGACAACTCGCTAGCCTTGAGTCCAAGCGTATGGGCGACTTCACCATGAGGTCGCCCCCACCACGGATCCCTAGCCCCTTCCATACTAAATACTTGTAAACAAACCCCAGCGACTATTGATATAGCCACCCGTCGGTAAGCTGGCCAACCTGCCTATGATGGTCCTGCTAATAAACCAAGCCAGAGCCCATTAGCATGGAGCTGTACGGAAGTCCCATGTTGCCGCTCCACGAAAGGTCCTTAGGGGGGAAGGAGATATGGATACTCTCGTCAACACGAGTCCCACTAGCACCCATTTCCCCCGTCATTCACCGCCAACCAACGATGCGAAACAGCATCATCTTCTCCAACGGCCAAAGCTAAGAGCCCACAGCTCTAACATATTTTAAGAAGCATGTTTTATCTTCATTAAATGTTGAAAGGTGAGATAGAGCACTAGCAACCTAAAGGCTATCAACTACTACCCCCATAGGATATCTTTGGGTAAAGTGGCTAGTAATTCCTATGGTTTGCCGATTTCACACACATGCAATGTATTTACTTAAACATGAATAGGCGCAAAATGATCAAGGGTGCCTGCACTTGCCTTAAATCCAAAGTCTAGCTGCTCAGTAGACTTTACTTGTTCTATCTTCTAGTCTCCAACTCCAGCTACACTTGTCGGTCCTTAGCTCCCGATCTTCAGCACTCACGAACTGCTCTTCGTCTATTCACAGCAAACAAGCAACACAAACAAACAAAACTAAGAATAGACATCATACAAAAGAAACACTGAAGAAAGAATGGTCTACACGGTAGAGCTCATCACTACGATCGCAAGAGCATACGAATGACCAACAAAGGAGCTATCGTTGTGGTGGCACAACTAACGAGGTTGATCTAGGCTATTCGCATGTTGGAAAAGGCATGGATAGATCATTATTCTAACCCACAAATAAGTCACATTTTGAAAATCCTAGAACATGGTAAATATCACTATGATCACATAGCTTGCATTGATACAATTCCAAAAAGTATAAGTTTGCTAAAAATGGAGTTAAAACGGTGAAACGGCGGAGATTTTACGATCAGTGGCAAAACTGTAAATAAATCGCTTGGTGGCAAAGTCGTAAATACCTCGAGGAAGGGGCCTTGGCCCTTGCCTGCTAGAGGGCCGACGGCGGCCGACTGCGGCCTGGTGCGGCTGGCGGTGGCAAGATGTGGCATGCAGGGGAGGGAGGACTACGGCCCTCGGCCGGGACTTGGCCGGCCGGCAAGGGCCGAATAAGGCCAGCGACGGCTGGCTGTGGCCGGCAGCAGCTGGCTGTGGCCGGCGCCCGCTGGCTGTGGCCGACGGTGGCTGGCTGTGGCCGGCTGCGGCTGGCCGTGGCCGGCGGCCGCTGGCTGTGGCAGGCTACGCGTGGCAGGATTTGCCAAGGGGCTGCGGCATGCTGGGGCTAGCCTTTTATAGGCCGATGAGGAACCGGTGGGCTGAAGCCGCTAGGCTTGGCCTGTTGGGCCGGCTGTGGCTACCTGTGGCCATTGGTGGCCCGCTGGTGCTCGCTGTGGCCAGCCAGAGTTGGCCAGCTAAAAGTGGTCGGGCTTGGCCAAGGATGGCCAGAGAGAGCCCAGGGTGGCCGGGAAAGGCTACGGCTGCTTGCGGCCACTGTGGCCAAGCTAGTGCTGGCTATGGCCGGCCGAAGTTAACCATGGCCGACTGTGTGTGGCCACAGGTGGCTATGGCTAGCCGTGGTTGGCCAAAGCTGGCCAAAGTTGGCCAGATGAGGCGGGTTGAGGCCAGGGGTGGCCCAAGCTAAGTAGGAGCTGGCCAAAGCAAGCTAGGATGCCTTGAGGATGGCAAAGGGTTGTTAGACCGGACTGCTGCTGGCCTTACTATGCGGCTGATGGCCAAGTTTGGCCATTGGTGGCCGGCTGCGGCTACTGCTAGCCTGGCCAGGTGGCCATGGCCGGCTAGGGCTGGCCAGGACTGGCCAGAGCTAGCCAGTTAAGGCTAGGAGAGGCCAGAGCAAGCTAGTTAGGCCAAGTTAGGCAGGGGCAAGCCCGGGTTGACTGGAGCTAGGTAGGGGATGGTGTCTAGTTAGAGCGATGGCCAACACTATAGAGGAAAAATAAAACACTCTCTCTCTAAGCAAGAGAAAGGATTTTTCTGAAAACGTTTTCCCAAAACCTCCATGAGGCAAACTTGGGTTTCCGAAGCTTTATTTTCAAATTCAAAAAAAACCCTAGACGTGACTTGCTCGAGGTTTAGAAATTTTTTTTCACACCAGCAAAACTAAGCAAAGCACCAAGCACAAACCCATCTTTATTAACTTTGTAAAAGTTTTATAAAACCACTCTTTTTATCATTTTGTAGTGATAACAAAAGTATAAAATCTTGGCTAATTTTAAAGAAATTAATAAATCTTTTAGTGTATTTAGTGTTTTTAGTTCACAACCCAAAATAGAAACTTTAAGGTGTGACAATAGGGAGGTGTTCTCTCATGAATAATACCATGCTCCGCATGGAATTTATCAAATGATGCAGGAAAATATTCACCACCACGATCTGACCTTAGACATTTAATTTTTCTCTCTAGTTGATTTTCAACGGAATTTATCAAATGATTCTGGAAAATATTTAGCACGACGATCTGACCTTAGACGTTTAATTTTTCTCTGTAGTTGATTTTTAACTTCAGCCTTATAGATTTTAAAGTAGTCGAATGCTTCATCATTAGTTTTCAACAAGTAAACATAGCAGAATCTAGTTGCATCATCAATTAAAGTCATAAAATATCTCTTTCCACCTTTTGTCAACACACTATTCATCTCACAAACATCAGAATGTATGAGTTCTAGAGGTGCCAAGTGTCTCTCCTCCGCTGCCTTATGAGGCTTTCGAGGTTGCTTAGATTACACACAACTATGACACTTAGAACCTTTGGCAATAGTGAAACCTGGAATTAAGCTCAAGCTAGACAATCATAACATCAATCCAAAGTTTATATGATATAAGCGAGAATGCCATATACTTGAACTATCACTAATTGTGTCACAAATGTGATTCACTGACTTGTTATAAAAATCTGCTAAAGATAAGCGAAACAAAGTTCCACAATCATAGTCTTACCAATAAATTGTCCATGCTTAGATATTACAACTTTATTGGACTCTAATACTACCTTAAACCCATCTCTCAAAAGAAGGGAGACGCTAACAAAGTTCTTGCGAATTGTAGGAACATACTGCACGTTCTTAAGCTGCACAATTTTTTTCGAAGTAAACTTTAGATCTACTGTGCCAACACCATGAACAAAAGCATATGACCCATTTTCCATCAGAACAGAGGAACCTTGAAGCCCATGATAAGAAGAAAACAAAGATATGTCTGCACACACATGAATATTAGCACCTGTATCAACCCACCAACTTAGGGATTGAAACACTGAAAGTACGGTCGGAACATTACCATACTCCTCATCAGCACAACTAATAGTCACGAGATTGATATTCTTTTTCACATTGAAAAAGTGACCAAGCTCTCCACAAGTGAAGCAAGGTGACTTTGCTTTGGTTTTCTTCTCGTAGGTAGTTACTATCTTGGTATTGGAAGGTTTATTGTTCAAGATTGTTCTTCTAAGAATAGTGTTATCTTCTAGGAATCTTCTCTGATTTTCTCCAGAGATATTTCCCTCACATGAGCCAACACTAATCCAGAACACTTTAGCCTCTAGCCAGAGCGTGGCCTTATCTCGCCACCTCTTAAAATATGCATTAGAAAAGTTTTCTTGTCTCGGCACATCAGCGAAAATAGCCATACTTAAATCAAGAAAAAACCTATAATAAGGTTTTTGGATTGTTAAATAATTAGATAATTTCTAGATTAATTTTTAGATTAAAACCAGAACATAGATCATGACAAATCAAACAACTTTAGCATGTAAAGATTACTAGCATGACATATCAGTATATCGCATATACTAGCAAGATAGATCATGATATCGTATAGCATGAACATGATAACTAGTGTAAACTCAACTCATACACTAGATAGGTTTATACCTGCCGATGTAGATGTACTTGGTGGTGAAGACACAGACGACGATAGTCTGCGGTGACCTTCGGAAGATGAACCGTCATGGAGGATTTGAGAGCAGTCGCGCGGAGAGCGCTTCCCAACCTTATTCGTCTTCTCCCGGTGCAGGATCGCAAAGACGAGGGTTCCGAAGACCTGCTCTCCCGATCGCCTATGCACGCTGACGGTCGAGATGGAGAGACTACGGTGGCAGCGCAGTAACGAGAAGAGAAAAATAACAACTTACTACGTTAGGATTTTCCAATTAAAACTCCTAATTATAGATTTTAGTGTGTCTTTTCCCAGAAGGATCGGTACATATATATGTGGAGGAAATCCACCTATCTCTACATCAACTAGCAATATGGTACTAATTGATGTTGTACCTCCCACCTCTACTCGTGAACTTAGATATTAAACCTATTAGGAAACAATTAGGCCTTTGAGATTTAATAGAATTTCTCATATGGAATTAAAAAATTATCTATATAAATTCTAACATCTTATGCATTCTTGGTGGTGGTACATATATTTTTACTTCAACATCATAATAAATAGAAATGAACTGTACGTGCGTAGCTAGAACTTGGGTACTTCGACTGATGGTAAGTACCGATGGTTCCACACACTATTAGTATTAGATGACTACGACGACTTGTATATAGATCCATCATCCATCCATTGACCATCGCCAACAAGCGACCCACCACCACCAGGCCCATGGTCGGTGGATAGTATGTTTGGATACACTGAACCAAGTCGCCTAAACTTTAGTATAGCTTAATTAGTTATTCACAAAAAACTTTAGAGTAGTAAATTTGAAGAGGCAAACTAATAGGTATCGTAGACTTTTCTGTCTCGACTAGTTGCCAGTTCACTAATAGTTGGCAAAACTGAGTTTAACTAGACCAAAAGTTGACACGGAACCTGAAGGGACGACGTAAATGTCCTCCCACTTGCCCCTTTCTTTCTTCTCTCCCAAGATAAAAGGATAGTGTTTTTTTGAGAAAGGAAGCTTTATTAATTAATACCCGTCACAAAAAAAGCTTTATTAATTATAAAAAACTTACGTCAAGGTGATAAAACATTTTGAAATCCTTCCGGCCTTTACCTAAAAGGTACACAACCCAAAGCAAGAAACAATAAGTTGTTTGGATACACTGAACCAAGTCGCATAAACTTTAGTATAGCTTAATTAATTATTTAGAAAAAAAACTTTATGGTAGTAAATTTCAATAGGCAAACTACTAGGCATTGCAGACTTTTCAGCTTCAACTAGTTGCTAGTTCACTAATATTCCCACCGTCCTAATGAATATGCAATTCTCGTTTTCCCAGGAGTCTACTTTTTAAACTGCCGGTAATTATATATTAAAATATATTAATAAAAAAGGATGAAGTCTCGGTCGCAAAAAAATTAAATATTAAAATATATAAATATTTTGGTTAAGTAATTAGTATCGTCAGAAAGATCTTTAAGTCTAGTTTTTTAATAAATTTATTTTGAGACATAAATGTTAATATTTTTTATTATAAATTTGGTCAAAGATGACGTAGCTTGATCGGCACGTTTCCCATAATTGCGTTATCAATGAGACGGAGGGAGTAGTTGGCAAAACTGAGTTTAACAAGACTAAAAGTTGACACGGAGCATAAAAGGACGACGTAAAAGTCGTGCCACTTGTCCCTTTCTTTCTTCTCTCGCAAGTGTTTTTTCGAGGATCAAAGCTTTATTAACTCCCACGCACTGTAATGACTATTAATCTGTAAACTGACTATCATCCATGTGTCCGGGTAAAAAACTCCTAGCGCCTCCATCGGCAGCCCTTAAGTGTCTCCTTACACCATAATGATAGCCCACCAGAATAATAGCCGCTAAGCAGGACTGCCCATCGTCACTGCACGCAGGTCACCTCGTCATCGCAACTTGTTGCCCACGACCTCCAACGTCGGCCTCCACACAAACTCTGTGGGCGCCAACCACACCGGCCTCCTCACCATCTTCGTGGTCGCAATTGGCACACGGTTCCACTGGACTATCGCTCTCCACCGGTAAACAGATGCTAAGCCCTCCATTCACCACACTCAATCCTAGCTGCCTTTTCACCACCATAGGACTAGTAATGAGAAACATCAACTAGGTTTCCACCTTCCTTGCCACCATGCCACCACGATGTCAACATTGCATAGTTGTCACTCCTCTCTGAGCTCCACGTACCAGATCCAGCCACGGGGCAACTAGATCAGGTGAAGACCATGGCTGTGTCCATCGGACCACTGCCACCCTGCTGAGATCTAGGCCAGTGGGAACCGAATCCAGCCACCATAAGACCAAATCCGCCACCTTCGAGCCCTTATTGTCGGAACTATGCCTCGAGACTCGATGACGAGAATGCAGCGCCACACATGGCCAGGACCTCCATTAACATGACTGAACCTCTGGCTGGCTCCCTCCACGCCTATGCGCATGGCGTGCACAACTTCTCAAGGGCGCTGCCCAGGACGCCAAGCACGGAGGATCTCGCGAACCACATGGGCGACAGCCTCGCTGCCATCGTCATATGGAGTAGTGCATCCTTGCAACTACCTCAGGCAGTCGCGAGGGGAAGGGAATGGCAACTGGTTGTCGGCGACAACACTAAGTTTTTCGCCTCCCAAGTCGCCCATGCAGGGGCGATTTTTGGGAGATTGGCGAGTCTTGTAGTCTATTGAGCCAAGAATTACCTAAAAACTAGTTTGTTCCCAGACATGACCCAAATAAGTTTTAGGTGACTAAACTTTAGTCCAACTAAATTTTTGTTCTAAGTGATCCTATGACCTTAGGTGCCGGCGGTCAGCTTCGTCATAATCGACCAATTTGGCACTTGTATATGCACGTTGGGCACGTGACACGAGCTAGATTGCTAGGTTTTCCAGAAAGATAAATGTCAAAAGACATACTGCTTCTGTCTCAAGATGTATGAAGAGACGTTTTTCTAGGAGTCAATAAGTTTTAAGTTTGATCAAATTATATAAAATGTATTAACATTCATGATACCTAATTAATATTATTATTGGTCAGATTAATCATGGAATGTACGTCCATATTGTTACTATTTTAATTTGAGTCACAAACATTAATAATACTTTTATAAACATAGTTAAATTTAAGGAAGTTTAACTTACTTTGAATCTAGAATTACATATTTTTTTTAACGGTGGATGCGGTAGATCGGTATAGCCAAAAAAAGGAGTTCGGTAAGGTTCAGTCGTTGTAAATCTGGAGATGCATTTAGTTTTTTTTTTTCCTTGAGAAACAGAGATGAAGTTAGTTTTTTTTAGCAGAAGATGTAGTTAGGTGAAACTTGCCGTGTCATGGTTTGATTCTTGGGTAACATACCGGCCCAGCCCATGATGTGCTCAGCTGTGTTCGTTGGCCCATGATGGACTGTCTCGCAAACAGGATCCATGTCCACACCTCCAACCAAACGTTGACCCTGTTTTATGCAGCCAGCTTGATTTCTCTTTCAAATGGCCCACGTACTTGTTTTCTTGCTCTATTCATATCCAGTCCAGCCCAACAAGACTAGTACTACTTCCAAAAAAAAAGAGAGCGAGAAGCCAGCCCAGCGGCCAAGCAAGCATTAGGCAAGACGACTCCGAAAGATTCGACGCTTGCGACCGCGTCTCCTGTGTAACGACCTTGAAAGTAGAAACCAACGTGGTTTCAGAAACAAGATGCCAACAAGGTTTCAGTCACTGTATAAAGAAACTTAAAAGGCCAACAAGATGCCAAGATAGATCTATTTTGTTCCATATTTTCTTCTCTTTAACTCTTTTCTACTTGTTTTATATTATTTAGGACAGGTTTCATCTTGTTGGGTGATGAAATCACACATATATAAGTAGGGTGAAAACAATATGCAGGTTACAATTCTATTTCATTTCGGCCCTCATCTTTACGATTCGAGAGGATATTTATAGGGGGCCCATCGACTTCGCGATTATATGAAAATTACAAATATAGCTGCAAACATTTCTCGCAATCAGCAAGAAAATTAATTGGCGAAGTGGTGGAACTCACTTCGCCCTTCACCCACACCCTTTCCGGACAACTTCAGCCTTCATGTCATTTTCTCGACCCGGCAAAAGGTTATGATCATTCTTCAAGCGAAATTGAAATGTTGACTTCGCTGATTGCTGAGCGAAGCCAGGTTCCGAGCGAAGCCGCTTTTCAACCCGTAACCTGAAAAGATGAAAATCGAGAAGCGAAGCCCGAAGAGAATCAAACGAAGTCATTAAGTCACCTTCGGTATGTTTATCTCATGGTGCTCCGTTAAATATCTATTTTGTACTCCAAAGTTTAGGCGAGAGGTTTTCATGTCAAAGTTGTTTCCCAAAAGTAGCCCCTCGTGGGCGAAGGCCTACTCCAAAGGTCTGAATCCCGCGAAGTTTAAATAAACTTTGCTTGATAAACGCCGTCCAAACTTTGGAGTCGGCCGTTATTCATATTGTTTTTTGAAAATACAACGGCTAGTTTGACCATTTGGGTGACAACTGTTATCTTTGACTAGAAGCGCCTATATATAGCGATGCCCCCCTGAGGCTGTCATTTTCAAAAGAGGGGAAACGCTGCCAAAATTTTCCTTCGGTTGAAGAATTTGAGATAGATTTTCCACTTCACAGTTTTCTTGGCAACTGGTGTTTTGGGTTTGTTTTCCTCTTATTGCACCAGCGGAGTTTGTTTGACGACTTCGTTCGAGATGTTTCAGAAGATTTGCAAGATCAGATTCGGTCCCAGGAGAGTGACAAAGTTGATGAAGATAAGTCTCATCCGGATTCAGATGATGAAAACCGGAAAAATGTTGATGCTCCGGTTGAGGATTTAGTTAAGGATGACAAGGGTTATATGTTGACCTTCGGCAGAAGTCTGTTTGATAAGAGTTGTCTTGATGAAATGGTAAGGCTGCGAATTCTTGATCGTGACCTCGTCAGGATTCCCGATGTTGATGAAACTAACCCTCAACCTTATCTTGACGAGTGTATTATTTATCGTGACCTTTTTACTGCTGGGCTTTGGTTTCCATGCCAAGATTTTTTTGAAGATGTGTTAAAGGCCTTTAACATATAGATGCATCATTTGACACCTAATGGAGTGGTTAGGTTGTCACAATTCATTTGGGTTATAAGATCTTTAGAAGCCAATGACAACATTGTTGCTTTTTGCGAGCTGTATGAGATGCACACTTAGTATAAGACATTTATGCTTGATGGGCGCTTGATTACTAAGCATTTTGCTTGCTATAGTTTTAAAACAGCTCATAATGCTGCTCAAATTTCTCCTGCCATGAAGAACAAGTGGGGAGTTGGTGAGTGGTCCAGGTACTGGTTTTATCATAAGATGCCAATGGTTGAAGAAAGGGATCCTGTTACAAAGAAGATGGTGAGAAAGTATCCTTTGGCTGTGAAAATGGTTATTGAAAGATTTGTGTGTACTCCTTCCTTTCCTCCTACTATGATTTCACAGACTGTAGTAAAGGCTTTCAAGGCAACAGCTTCGCTGAAATGCGCCTGTGATATTGTTGAAGAGTATGCTGCAGCTAGAATTTGGCCATTGAAGAAAGGATGAACTTTCTCACGCTTCTATCCTAAGAAGATTCGTGGCATCAACTACAAGTTTCCTGACAATGATTTTTGTCGCCCGAGGACATTTGCTTCGGATGAAGAATTTGTGAAGTCTGTCAAAAATAGGGCATATGATTTAGTTGGTAAATATGTGAAGAGCGAGAAGGATAATATAGATAAAATTATTGGTTTGGAGTATAAACGCTTGAGCAGGGTTTTCGAGGTTGCTAAGGTTGAATATCATGAGAGACCTCCTCCTGCTTATAGTCGTGAAAAGAGACAAGGCCGGAAGAAAGAAACTGCTGCTCAGACGAAAGAAAAGCGTAAGGGTGCTAAAGGTGCACCCAAGGTTGTTGCGAAGAAGATCAAGAAGACTAAAAGTCCTGCTGTTCTTCTTGATAGTGAAGAACTTGATGCTATTCTTGATCAGACTTCGGATATTGAGGGGAATATTGTTTCTGATGTCGGTGCTGGTGGCGAAGGTGATGTTGAGGCTGTCAGAGGTGATGTTGGTGGTGATGATGTCAGTTTTCCTGTCTCTCAATGTGTTGAGGATGAGGTAAGAAAAATTTGTATGACTTTCTCTTCTGGTGGTTTGACTCCACTATTACTTACTCCACTTGATGAAAACTTATAAAATTTGCAAGCTCGTGGTGCTTCTGCCGGTTGTCTTGGCGAAGCTGGTGCGGGAGTTAACTTGGTCTCTGAGAAAGAGACTCAAGTTAAGAATTTTCAAAAAGCTGCTGGGTTGACTTTGCCAAGGTTTGGCTCTAAGGTTCCTGTCGTTGGGGCTTATGATGAGAATGTTGATGCTGGGAAGACTACCTCGCTTGAAGACCCTGCAACAGTTGGGGTTGGCGAAGTTGGTGTCCCGAATGTGGCAAAAAAAGGTTGGTGGCTCTAGAGTTTATTCTCTTCATCTTGAAGAGAGTGATGACAAAGTTTTTGATGAGGAATCTAATGATGAACGGTTGATGCGCTTATTGAGCTCCACTATTCATGTTAAATCTGGCAAAAAGGTTGACTGCAGCTTGGGAGAACACATTCTACATGTAAGTATTGTGACTTCGCATTCCTTTTTGATTCGAGTTGTCTTGTTTTATTAATTCTTGATTTTTCTTGCAGAAACTATCTTTCCTCATGCGCCGTCTTCTCCTCAGAAGAATGTCGACTTAAGCAAGTTTACCAGTCAAGATCCTGCTACTCCCGTTGTCCCTGCTGATGGTGAAGGAGAAGTTTCTGATGCTCTTAAGCATGGGTTGGCGTTTTGTCAAGAGAAAGGTTTGGGTCTTGATAGTTTCAAGTTTATAGGTACTAGGGCTGATAAACTTCGGATGATGCCTCGCACTTCTGAGGTTCAACTATCAAAGTGCATAGATGAGGCTTTCACTGTCCCTGATGCGGAGCTTAAAATTTCAAAGAAGCCTTTGCTCGAAGTTGCTGATGCTGGCTTGTCTATGGATGCTCATAATTATCAGGTTGAGATTCTCTTTTGATGAGGTTCTCTTTTGATGAGAGGTTTGCGGACAGGCCTAGAAGAAAAAGAGAAGAACTTTGCCCTCCGCGAGCATAATTATCAGGTTGAGATTCAAAATCTAAAGGAGCAACTTGTGGGGAAAGAAAAGGAGAGAGCTGATGCCATGGATGCTCATAACAATTTGAAGACTAGGTTGATTAGTGCTCTTGCTAATGTTTAAAGAAAAGAGGATGAGATGAAAAAAATTGTCGCAGAGAATAAAAAGTTGAAAGAAGGTATGTGACGTATTGAGAAAAAATTAACAGAGAGCAGGACAAATCTTTCTTCAAGAACTGCAATCGTATTTGGGAACTCTATTTTGAAAGCTATGATAAGTTTGGAGCTAGGCCTAGCGACAAGTGTTGGGATCTTGGTGATCGTGATAGTTTTTTTAGTTGGCTTTGCCGCAAATACGAAGATTTGTCCTGAGTCATGGAGACCACAGTTGACATTGGGGTTTACTATTCTGCTCATGCTTTGTTTCACTTGATGAGACAAAGTCAGGATCCCTTGTTTGCGCAACTTTGTGATGACCAGTACAAGTTTCCTTCTGTGGATAACTTGACTAATGTGTCGAAAGCTACCCAAGTGTTGTGTAACAAGTATCTTGAGCAGTATTGGAGGTCTGGTGGTCGAGCTCATTGTTTCGATAAAGCTAAGGAGAAGTTGCAGAAGGTATGCAATGTATTTAACTTGTTGTGGTTTTTTCTATTCTTTGTGTCTAACTTTTTCTTTTTTCTTGTTAGCAAATTGCAAAGGAGGCGGAGGCTGCCCGGAAGGATGCAGAAGAAGCTGCGAAGAGGGAGGCCGATGCTAGAGGTCGAAGCGGTGCCAGATCTAACAATGTTAGTGGTGGCCAGTCTTAGGCTTTAGTTATCTTTTTCTTTTATGAGATGAGAGGGTTTCAAGATACAATGGTCCTAAGTTATTGACTTTCTAATATATACTTGGAAGTTGTTTGACTATTTGTCCATCCTGTGCAGGTGCTCATGCTGAGCCTGTGCAGGATGTCGAAGATGTTACCCCACTGTTAATGTCTAAAGATAACCTCGTTTTCGAGCCTAACAAATTTTATGACTTTCGTGCGAAGTACGATGGTTGTGATGTTGATGATTTTCTTGCCCGTAAGTTTTTTCTCATTATTTTGAACTTGGGATTTTTTTTGGGAGTTTTGTCTTACAAGTCTTTTATAGATGTGGATAAACGATACTGTAGTATCAGGCCTCTCAGCTGTCGAATTTTTGATTTCACGGATTTTGCACAGGTAAAGTTTGTTATGTAAAGTTTATTTTTCATCTGCGGTTAGACTTTTATTTTTCTAACCTCTTTTTCTTGTAGTCATCTGGGTCAAGTACTTCGCCAGTAAATGTTTGTGAAGACTATTTACATCGTGAAGCAGATGATATTATTGATGAAGTTGTGAGTGACATACTTGGTGATGCTGCCGAAGTGGTTAGTTCTCAAGATGACTGATTTTGTGAACACATTTTTGTAATTGGTTAAGTTGTATTACAAGACATCTTCCTGTATTGCAAAGTGTGTGAGTTTACCTTCACTTATAAATGAGTATTGTATAATCAATTTGAATTTTATCGTATTTTTTTTTGACGACTTGCTTTTTGTTTCAGGTGATTGTTTGTGGTTCGCTTGAGGACTGGTAATGTTTTTGCTCTGACGAGACCGATTAAAATTTGAAACGCCGTTCCTTCTTTTCGTTCGAAGTAGACCCGTATACTTCGCTTGGAGACTAAAAATGTTTTCTTCTTAGTGGAATAAGTTCGAAAAATTTGAAACACCGTCCCTTCCTTTTTGTGCGAAGTGGACGCGTGCGCTTCGCTTAGAGGCTAAAAAACATTTTCACCTTAGTGAAAAAAGTCAAAAAATTTGCCTTAGCAAATTTTGAAATGCTATCCCTTCTTTTTCGTGCGAAGTGGACATATACGCTTTCTTAGAAGCTGAAAATATTTTCACCTTAGTGAAATAAAGTCGAAAAATTTGCCTTAGAAAATTTTGAAACGTCGTCCCTTCTTTTTCGTGCGAAGTGGACGCGTATGCTTCCTTAGAAAATAAAAACATTTTCACTTTAGTGAAATGAAGTTAAAAAATTTGCCTTAGCAAATTTTGAAACGCCGTCTCTTCTTTTTCATGCGAAATAGACGCGTACGCTTCCTTGGAAGCTAAAAACATTTTCACCTTAGTGAAATGAAATCGAAAAATTTGCCTTAGCAAATTTTGAAACGCCGTCCCTTCTTTTTTGTACGAAGTGAACGCATACGCTTCCTTAAAAGCTGAAAACATTTTCACCTTAGTGAAATGAAGTCAAAAAATTTGCCTTAGCAAATTTTGAGATGCCGTCCCTTCTTTTTCGTGTGAAGTGGACGCGTATGCTTCCTTAGAAGCTGAAAACATTTTCACCTTAGTGAAATAAAGTCAAAAAATTTGTCTTAGCAAATTTTGAAACGCTGTCCCTTCTTTTTTGTGCGAAGTGGACGCGTACGCTTCCTTAGAAGCTGAAAATATTTTTTACCTTAGTAAAATAAAGTCAAAAAATTTGCCTTAGCAAATTTTGAAACGCTGTTCCTTCTTTTTCGTGTGAAGTGGATGCGTACGCTTCCTTAGAAAATAAAAACATTTTCACCTTAGTGAAATGAAGTCAAAAAATTTGCCTTAGCAAATTTTGAAATACCATCCCTTCTTTTTCATCTGAAGTGGATGCGTACGCTTCCTTAGAAGCTGAAAATATTTTCACCTTAGTGAAATGAAATCAAAAAATTTACGTTAGCAAATTTTGAAACGCCGTCCCTTCTTTTTTGTGCGAAGTGGACGCGTACGCTTCCTTAGAAGTTGAAAACATTTTCACCTTAGTGAAATGAAGTCGAAAAATTTGCCTTAAACTTATTTAAGTTGGATATGTTAGCATTTTTATGATTTAATAAAATATTAATGCTAACTTAATTTTTCTAAATTTGTGCCGATATGAGAGTATATGTTGGATATAATCTTCGGCATTTTGTACTTTAATGTGGAGATATATCTTTGGGAAAACTACTTTCTCATTTATATTCCATGAGATTTACTAAGAGACTGCCTCGTTAAAAATCACTCACCCTGCGAAGGGTTTCCCCTGAGTGCAAAAAGAGTGCATCTCGATTACATTTTGAATTATAAAGTTGCTTGGAGTGAAACTTCTACTTCTAGTTTTGCAGAAAGTAAAACTACTCTTCTAGTTTGGCTACGGGTAATATTTATGAAGTGTTTCTATATTCCAAGTGTGACTGAGATCTTCACCTTTCAGATTTGCTAGGTGATACGCACCTTCTTTGCTTGTTCTTGTGATGATGAAAGGCCCTTCCTACTTTTGTTGGAATTTTCCCATTGTGTCTTCATCTCTTTTTCTTTTTGAGGATAAAATCTCCTGGTGCTAACTCTCTTGGCTTGACTTTCTTGTTGTACCACTTTTTTGTTTTAAGTTGATATTTTTTGATATTTTCAAGTGCTTCATTTCTTTCTTCTTCGAGCAATTCTTTGCTTATTGCTTGGTCTTCTTCTGTGATCATTTGAATATTTGTTCTTGAACCTTCGTATTTTATTTCTTCGGGAGTCATTGCTTCATCTCCATAAAGTAACTCGAATGGAGAAAAATCTGTTGGCCTCGGTTTTGAAGTGTTGTGAGACCAGATTACTCTTGGTAATTCGTCGACCCATTTTCCTTTTTTCAGCTCTGTTAAGCACTTTGAAATTCCAGTGAAAATTATCCCATTTGCTCTTTCAACTGCTCCATTAGACTGTGGGTGTCTTACTGATGCAAAGAAAAGTTTGATTCTCATTGACTGACAATATTCCCTGAAGTCTTCGCTGTCGAATTGTGTTCCATTATCTACTTGGGACACCAAATCTGCATATGATGTTTTGCCATAGGAATTTTTTCATTGTGTGAGAGGACATGTTAGTGATTGGCTTCGCCTCAATCCACTTGGTGAAGTATTCGACTGCAACTATTGCGTATTGGTAATTGCCTTAAGCCAGAGGTAACTTTCCAACTATGTTGATTCCCCATCTTGCAAGTGGCCAAGTTGGTTCAATTGGTTGTAGGTTTGTTCTTGGTGCATTGATTTTAGTTCCTGCCATTTGACAATTATGACAAGTCTGAATGATATCTTTGCTGTCACTTTGGGCTGTTGGCTAGAAAAATCATTGTCTGAAGGCTTTCCCAACTATTGATCTAGCCCCAGCGTGACATCCACAGATTTTCTTATGCATTTCTTTCAATAATTTTTTCCCGTCTTCTCTTGAGATGCACTTTAGTAATGGTTGGCAAACTCTTTTCTTGTATAGTTTTTTGTTGATGATTTTGTAACTTCTGGTCTTTTGCTTCATTCTTATTTCATCAACTTCATTTTTTGGCTCGTAAAATCCTTTGAGGAATGCCATAATTGGAGCTCTCCAGTCTTTAGTTTCTATGATGTGTACTTCTTTCGGTTGTTCAATTTTTATTTTTGTTGAGGCTTTGGTGATAGTTTGGAAGAATACTTCTGATGGTAACTCTAACTTTTGGGCGGCGGCTTTTGCAATTTTGTCTGCATCTGTGTTACATTTCTTGAGATATTTTTCACTGTGAATCCAGCGAAGTGTTTTTCTTGATCTCTCAATAATTGGAGATACTTTGCTAACTCTGGATCTCTTGCTTTGTAATTTTTCTCTATATTCCTAGTCATAACTTGAGAATCTATCTGGATTATTAGCTTTTGGATTCCCATTGCTCTTGATTTGCGAAGTCCTAATAATACTGCCTCATATTCTGCAATGTTGTTGGTGCATTGAAAGTCTAGTCTTGCTGCGTATTTGAGTTTGATTCCAGAAGGTGAGGTTACGATTGCTGCTGCTACTGCGCCGGCGAAGCCCGAAGTGCCATCATAATAGATTATCCATTCTGGTTGCTCCATTCTATCTTGATTATACTTTAAAGGTGTCCAATCTATTACAAAGTCAGCCAACATTTAAAATTTGATTGTTGTTCTTTTCTCAAATTTGATGAAGTATTAAGACAATTCTGCAGCCTATTTTCCTAATCTCCCTGAGGACTTATAGCCTTGTAGCACTTCTTTGAGGGGTTGATTTGTTGGCACTCTTATTTTGTGTGCTTGGAAGTAGTGTTTCAACTTTCTAGATGCCATAAGTACTGCATATGCAATTTTCTCGATTTCTGAATAGAAAATTTTTGATCCAGACAAAGCTTCGGATGCAAAGTATATTGGAATTTGTCTTGTTGAGTGCTCATTTTCTTCTTCTTGTATCAGTACTGCACTAACTGTACTTTTATTTGCTGATCTGTATAGTAGCAAATCTGCCGTTGGGTCAAGTGTTGCCAGAGTTGTGGGGTTGGATAGATGCTTTTTTATTTCTTCAAAAGCTTCTTATTGTGCTTGTCCCCAGTTGAATTTTTCCTTTTTTCCTTTTAGTACTTGAAATATTGGGAGGCTTCGCTCAGCTGATTTGGATTTAAATTTGTTCAGCGAAGCTAATCTTCCTGTCAGCTTTTGGATATCCTTGATATTTCTTGGCACTTGCATATTCGGTATTGCCTTCACCTTCTCTGGGTTTGGATCAATTCCTTTTGTGGATACGATGCACCCCAAAATTTTTCCTGTTTGAACTCCAAATGTGCATTTTTCTGGGTTTCACTTTAGATTTGCTTTTCTGAGGTTTGAAGGTTTCTTGTATGTCTTCGACATGGTCTTCTCTTTTCTTGCTTTTGACTACCAAGTCATCAACATACGCAAGTAAGTTTCTTGGTATTTGATCTTTGAGGATTGTGGATGTCATTCTGATGAAAGTTGTTCCTGCATTACGGGGCCCCACGGCCATTCTTTGGAAACAATAGGTTCCGAATGGTGTAATGAAACTTGTGTACTCTTCATCTTCTTTTTTCATCCAGATCTGATGGTAGCCTGAATAGCAGTCGAGGAAACTGAGCATTTCACTTCCTCCTGCCTGATCTACCAAAGTGTCTATTCTTGGTAATGGGAAGTTGTCTTTTGGGCATGCTTTGTTGAGATCTGTGAAGTCTATGCACATTTTCCACTTTTTGGTTTCTTCTACACCATGACTATGTTTGCAAGCCAAGTCGTGAATTGAACTTCTCTTATGACTTTTGCATCTAACAATCTTTGGACTTCGGCTTTTGCAGCTTGTGTTCTATCTTCCGACAACTTTCTGAGTTTTTGCTTTTTTGGCCTGAAGTTTGGGTCGATGTTTAACTTGTGTTCTATGAAATCTGTGCTTACTCCTCCTAAGTCTTGTGCAGACCAGACGAAGATATCCTTGTTATTTTGCAAGACTTGTATTATCTTTTCTTCTTCTTCTTTTGATAAATTTGTGCCGATGATAACTTGTCTTTCTGGCACCATTGGGTCGAGTGGTACTTTCTTTGTGTCTTCGCAAGGCTTCGATTTTTCTTGTGTCTTCGCGTTTTCAGTTTCAAGCTCATCATCATCTTCTTCTTCTTGTATCACGTGGATATTTTTGAAAACTGGGCTTGCATCTCTTTCTATGTTTCTTGCCTCTGTTTGATCGCCGAAGACGGTTATGATGCCATTGACTGCTGGCATCTTCATACATAAGTATGGGTAGCTTACTATGGCTTTGAAAGTATTTAAACTTTCTCTTTCGAAGATTGCGTTGTACTAGCTGTGCATTTCAACTACATCAAATGATATTTGCTCTATTCTTGCGTTATTCACTGTTTCAAATGAAACTGGCAAGACAATTCTACCGATGGAATTTATTTTCTTTCCGCCGAAGCCAACTAGTGGATGTTTGGCTCTTCCCAAAGTTTTCCTATCAATTTTCATTGCATCTATAGTTGATGTGAGTATGATGTCGATGGAGCTACCGCCGTCTATTAGGATCTTTGAGACTGCCCATCCTTCAATGTTTGCTTCGATTTCCATTGAATTTGGTGACTGTTGTTTGCCACTGAATTTTCGTGATGAAAACTTTGCTGTCGACTTTGGCCCCATTGGTTTTGCAGGCACATTGCTAGTGGCTGGCAATTGTAGATTGGCGGAGGTGGTGGCAACATATGCTGAGGATAAGTTATTGGGATCTAGTTTGTCCCTTGGAGGCTAGATGATTGACAACTTTTAACTGCGAAGTTGCCCTGTTTTCTTCTTGTATTTCTTCAATGCTTTTCTTTACTCTTGGACACATTTTGGATGTGTGGCCAACCCCTTTGCCGTGTATGATGCAATAAATTTCCACAGGCCTCAATATCTTCCTTTCAAAATTTCTGCTTTGATTGTTGTAGTTTGCCCTTTGCTGGAAATTTTCCTTGTGACTTCTGTTGTTTTGAAAATTTCTTTGATTATTTGATCTTGGACCATGACTGGCAGCTTCGCTCGTGTTGTTGATGTAATTTATCCTTTAAAATGGTCTTCGCTCAGCATTTATTCTTGAGTGTTGGGAATTGTTATTTGATCTTAATATGTTTCTTTCTCTGTTCTCTTCTTCTACTCTTTTTCTGTAGTCTTCGTCGGACTCAAAGTATTTTCTCATTTCTTCATATAACTTTTCCACTGTGGTTGGTTTTTCCCTTTTGAAGTGGAAAGAAAGTTGGCCTGCCCGTAGTCCTTTGATTGCTGCAATGATGACAACTTCATCTGGTATGTTTAGGATTTGAGCTTTTGCTTGTATAAATCTTTTGTAATACTGGCTTAGTGGTTCTTTTGGTTATTGTTTGATGTTGAAAAGGTCATTGCTTGTGAGCTCAATTCTTTGTAAGCCTTGAAAATTCAAGAGTAGAGTTGTGCGAAGTTGTTCCCAAGATTTGATTGACCTTGGCTTTAGTGAAGGGTACCAATGCTGTGTTGGTCCTTTTACTGCCATGATGAGCGACTTCGCTAGGGTGTTTGCATCTCCCCCGCCTGATGTAACTGCTGCTTCAAAGCTCATGAGAAATTGTCTTGGGTCAGACATGCCATTGTAAGTTGGGATGATGTTGAATTTGAATCCTGTTGGCCACTTCGCTAGCTGGATGTCGATTGATAAGGGCGACTTTGTGTCAATTGTTGCTATTTGACTTTGGTTGTCTTTGTTGTTGGTGTTTTTTCTTACTGAGTTTGGGTCTTGGTTCATGACTTCTCTTTCATTTTCTATCTCTTCATTGAGCTTTCTTATTTCTGCTTATGCTTCCGCAATTTTTTGCTTCAGGGACTTTTCCCTTGTCTTCGCTCTTGCTTCTTCTAGCTGTCTTTTCTTGACAGTGAGTTGATCCTCGAGTTCATTGAGTCTTCTTTCTTCATTTTGAGTTTCTTCTTCTTCTTGAACACGTCTGGTTTCAGTTTCTGTTGAATCTTCTATGGTTGGATCTTGTGCGGCGTTGTTGTCGGCCGTAGCTGTCTTTTTGCTGGGTCTTCCCATTTTGGTGGTCGTGGGTGTCTTTGATCACACAAATAGACGGCGTCAGATGTTGGGTGATGAAATCACACACATATAAGTAGGGTGAAAATAATATGCAGGTTGCAATTGTATTTCATTCCAGCCCCCATCTTTATGATTCGAGAGGGTATTTATAGGGGCCCTTCGACTTCGCGATTACATAAAACTTACAAATATAGTTGCAAACATTTCTCGCAATCAGCAAGGAAATCAATTGGCGAAGTGGTGGAACTCACTTCGCCCTTCACCCACACCCTTTCCGGACAACTTCAACCTTCATGTCATTTTCTCGACCCGGCAAAAGGTTATGATCATTCTTCAAGCGAAATTGAAATGTTGACTTCGCTGATTGCGGAGCGAAGCCAGGTTTCGAGCGAAGCCGCTTTTCAACCCGTAACCTGAAAAGATGAAAATCGAGAAGCAAAGCCCGAAGAGAATCAAACGAAGTCATTAAGTCACCTTTGCTATGTTTATCTCATGGTGCTCGGTTAAATATCTATTTTGTACTCCAAAGTTTAGGCGAGAGATTTTCATGTCAAAGTTGTTCCCCAACACATCTCTTTGAGTTAGACTTGATCAAAGTTTGTGATTTGAAAAATGAATCTTCACTATTGTTTTTACGGCCAAAACATCACGATGGTGTGTACAAGCAGCGGGTGGTAAAGGTTATGCAAACCTTAGTAAACACGCTTGGCGTAAACCTGGACCAAACACATTAAAGCAGTAGTCAATCTAAGCTAAGCACTTCACAAAGACTTATACACTAATCCCGGCCCATATGTGATATTTAAGCCTTTTGGTGGCTAAAGCACTTATACTACTTTCATTGAGCTCGAGCTCCAACACAACCTAAATGGTGATGAGAAAACCCCCTTGGATTTCTAATATCTAATTTTAATCTTTGTAGAAGGTGCATGCATGTATATGGCACAGGTTTTGGTCTTGGTGGTTATCTCATCTCATCTGGTTAGATGGTGGCTGACTAGGATTACTGATTAAACCATGTCAAATGTACGACTGTACGTACTGATGAAAAAGACAAACAACCGACCAGGTTTCATTTTTTTGAACTTCTTCATCAACTAACGATTCAACATCTCAGATTCTCAGCATCTCAACGTTATGTATATAGCTATATATATACTCCATCGATCGATGGCAGCACAAGACATGTTTATATGGAAGCGTGTCCAAAACGTTTTTTATATACACAATAGTTTTCAATTGACAAGTGCTGAAGCACTACAAGCTGGTTTCATCATATGCTTAATGCTACTACTATATTGTTAGCTCGTGTCGGTGAGTACGGCCACGCTTATATAATAAATGGAAAACACTCTAACAGCACGTGCTTAGTTTGGAAATCTCCTGCTTGGTTGTTATTAACTGGCAGACGACAGTGATGTAACTTGTACCTACTTCCTCCATTTCAAAATAGAGGACACTGTTTTAAGTCTCGATATATGCAAAATCTGATTTAGCTTATAAATCATGACCACATCATCAAAATGCTTTCAGATATAAATTTAATTATTGCTAATTTGTACCGAGATAGATAATATTTGAGGTAATTGTATATCAACGATTATAACACTAAAGTTCAAATAGATAAGGTGCACCACGATAAACAAGGGATTTAGTAATGCTAACAGCCAACTTAATTAATTAGAACTTACCCAAGCCCCTCATTTTGCAATTTGACCTCAGCCTCCTCGCACTTCACTCAACACTTCTACTGACATGATGCCTCTATTACTACAAGAAGCAGAGAATCTCCACAAATGTGTGGATGTAGCTATATATAAAAAATATATAAATGCGGATTCATGTCTATTCAACGTTAAAACTATTCGCAACAAATAAAAAGATGTATGCATAGCGTAAACACACACTATCTATTTGATTCAATACCAAATCCCTCCTGGTACCAGCTTACTAATAATAATAAATCACGAGAAATAATGTCAAGAAATTGGACAGAGATAATTGTCTATAAGACTATAAATAACCCAAGCAATTAATTAAAATATTTTAGGAGGCACACCTAGAAAGTGTTCAGCCCATGTGGCAACTTCATTAATTTTTGTGATTTGCCAACCAAATCCTTTGGATGTGCTCATTCATATAGAGGTAGATAGGATGTAGACACGCGCGTTCAAATTGCGATGGGCGTGGATGCACGATTATGAGTGTTCAGGTTTTATAATGTCATTTTCCAAAATAATCACAACTATCCTACTGTGTACAAATGGCCTTTCTAGAGATAGCTTTCTAGAAGTGGACAGTAAAACAAAGATTGCTAACGTCCTTGCCAAAAAAAAAAAGACCGCTAATGAAAATGCCACTATTGTGATTGACATAAGTAACTGCTAATAGAAATGGGTATTTTTGACCGCCATGGGAAATGGATGCATTGTCCGAGGCGGTGGCTTATGTCAGCTACCATGCATTGGAAATCATTCTCAATGAACATTCAAAAGGTGTGAATTGGCTTATAGTCTAATGATAGGACGGTCCAGTGAGACACTACCCACTAGGGTTCAAATCCTGGTGCTCGCATCTTTTCCTAAGATTTTTTTAGAATTTATCGGCATTATGCGTTAAGTGGTAAGCGATGTTTTCGTCGACAACGAGGTGCCATTGGTGACTTCAGGAATCTCCAGATTTACCGGTAGCTCAGTCCTTCGATGGTGCTCATAGGGGTAGGGGTAGGTTTGAGTACTTATATTCATAGGGATGAGTGTGCGTGCGTGTTATGAACGTCTGTGTTGTGTAATTCTTAAAAAAATTCAAAAATACGCATGGTTCTTGTAATGGTATAAAAAAACAACCAAGCGGTGGGATGGTAGTAAAAATGTCTTAAGGGAGAGGAGGTTGTGGCTTTGAATTCTTGAAAAACGTACACGTAATTATTTCGACATGAAAAAATTGACTTGCAACGCATAACTGAAAGGTTGCTCGGTGGGAATTACAACACAAAGTGCTATGGGTAGATCTATCTAACTATGGAATTACAATTGCATTTTCGGATGAAATCGATTTCAATTCAGGACATCTAGTAGAAACAGTATTGTGGAGGTTGTCCAATTCTATAACTATATAACATATATACATTAGGATATGTAATGTATTAGAAAGACATAATCATATCATTGTTTTCAAAAGGAACAAAAAGGCACGTGTACTTGAGAAATTCATAAAAGGGGCAACCTGCTCTAGTTTCTAGAACATGCAAATATTTGTTACTTTCTTCGTCCCAAATTATAAGTTATTTGACCTTTTTATGCAAAATTTGACCATTCTTCTTATTTAAAAAAAGGCGTACCCAGTGCCATAGGCTCCCACACTGCGGGGTCTGGGGAAGGAAAAATAGCCAGCAGCCATCTCTGCACAAATGTGCAGAGGCTAGGGCTTGAACCCTGGACCTCTTAGTCATAGTGGTAAAGCTCTACCGCTTGCACCAGAGCCACCATTCTTCTTATTTAAAAGGTTGTGCAAATTAATATTCCTTTTGCAATGGCTGGTTTTATTAATAAAATTCTTCAAAGTTGACTTAAATTGGACTATGTTTCGATAAATTTTTTGAATAAGACGAGTGGTCAAATTTGGAGTTAAAAAAGTCAAACGACTTACAATTTGTGATGAAGTAGCTAGTATGCATGCATGTAATTAACCTTGTAACTGATGAAGTTGGGAGAAAATCATATATACTGTCTTGCATGGTCAAAAAAACAAAACATGCATCATGAAGATCCCCAATTTGGAGCACCTTATTAGTCATGATGAATCCACCATTGCCAGCCATGAACTCATTCTTCCAATGATCACGAAGCTCCAATCGCAGCGGCAATGTTGGTGCCGAACAGCATCACGACGCGCTCGCCGGCGGCGTCAGGACGACAATCATCGCTGCCGTTGTTGCCACCGCTGCAGCCGTCATCGTCTTTCCTCTTCCGTTTCCTGCACTCGATGAATATCCGCCGCCGCCGCTTCACATCCGTAGTAGTCTCCCCGTCATCGGTGATCGCCAGCGCCTGCGAGAACGCAACGGTGTCACCGGCGGCGAGGCCTTTCTCCCTGACGAAGAGGCTCCAGCCCCGGGTGAGCACGTAGCTCTGGCTGCTGGTCCAGTACGAGTACCGGAACCGCCACACCTTCCCACCGACGCCGACGTCCTCGAACGCGAGCAGCACGGGCGCCGCGTCGGCGTCGGCGTCGGCGGTGCCAGCCTCGAGCGGCGGGAAGTATTTCTCGGCGTGGAGCTTGGGCACCACCAGCCGGTTGAGCCGGCCGACGTCGCTCGGCGTCACCACCTTCTCGAACATCGCCATCCGGGGGAGCACGGCCAGACGACCCAGGGAGCGGTCACCGCCGCCGGAGCACAGCGCCTGGCGGAGCTCGTCGTCGTAGGTGTGCTTGCGCAGCATGTCGACGACCTCGGCCTTGGGCCGCGCGGAGAGGAACGCCATCTCGGCCGCGTCGGCAGGGCGGCCGGGGAAGTTGGCGGCGGCGCCGCGGCCCCGGAAGCGGAGCGCGGCCACGTCGTAGGCGCGCGCGGCGCTCGCCTCGTCGGCGAACGTGCCGAGCCACACGCGCGCGTGCCGCTCATAGATCTGCGCGCCCCACCGCCCGTTGGGCTGCGGCACCACGCCCTTGTACCGCGACGACGACGACGATGGCGGCGCCCGGGCGTGCGGCGACGGCGACGCAGCCGTGGCCTGATCGTCGCCCTCAAGCAGCCGGCCCTGTGCAGTGGACACCGACATGACGGCGAGGTCCGGCATGCCACCGGGGACGGGGACGCACCGGACACCACGGAGGAGATGCTTTCTTGCTTTTGATCGATGACCTTGTTTGTGGCTTGCATCGGTGCTCTCTGCGTCGGCGGCAATGTCAACATGACCGTGCTAGCGGCGTGGGAGTGGAAGAAGCTGGGGCTGCGCGTTTCACGTGCCGTATTAGCACACTACTAGGAGTTTACTAATATAAGTGCTCTATAAGTTTTTAATACACGTTTTCCGAGGTCCAGTCTCCGGCCAAAGTATGATCTCAGCAACCCTTATAAAATTGATATTATGGATAAATTTGGAGTTAGCAAATAGCAGCCCATATTGTGGAGATTTAATTAGTAATCCCTTGTAAAAATTCAATATTATGGATATTTTTTTGTAAAAAAAATCAATACTATGGATACAAGTGGTCAGACAGGCACACTTTCCCTTTTTATGAACAAGACAGAGAAGCACACTTTTGTTTCTCTAGATATACTAATGTTTGAAATTTGGTCACATTTTGGATTTTTAAGGATTGCAGCCAGTGCCCAGAGGTGGCAATTGTTTGTGACTGGAGTTGGATGGAGAGTAGCACTATTGTCATGCAAGCTGTAAGTATGCAAACTGGAGTTACTTCAAACCACACAAACTCGAAACTAGATATTTCAGAATTTAACTAGTGCATTAATCTAATCTGAGCACAACACAGTTGCAGCACCACCATTTCGTCATACATAGCGTTAGGGACATGCTTGGTTCAGAGTTGCAACATACATAGTAATGTTCTGGATTGATTTGTTCCCCAAATATATTAGAAGTTTTAAATTGCTGTCAAAATTGGATCTTTAATGACTGCAGTCAATGCCTAGAGGTGGCAATTGTTTGTGACTGCAGTTCGATGGAGTTAGCACGACTGTCATGTAGGCTGTAAGTATGCAAACTGGAGTTACTTCAAACCAGATAAAAAAAGGGCCCTTCAAAGCACATAAACTTGAAACCGGACATGTCTGAATTTAACTAGTGCATTAATCTAATCAGAGCAAGACACGGTTGGAGCATATTTGTCATACATAGCGTTAGGGACATGCTTTGGTTCAGACTGCAGAGTTGCAACATACTACAAGGTAATAGTCCTAAGCAAATGCACCAGGTTAACTGCGCTTCCAGTTTACTCCAAAATACAATTAACTACTATATTCAGTTAGGACCTCATTCCTTCAGCATGAAACGATGGCGTTGAGTCAGCGGCTTCTCTTGCCCTTGCTCTTGCTTACGTTGTGAAGCTTCAAAGCAAGCCGAGCTCCTTCCACCATATTTGCTTTCCTATCCTCGTCATAGTTCCACAGCTCAGGGTACGGATCCCTCTTGCCACCATTGCCGTCCTTCAGCTCCATCAGCGCCTTTGTCACTGCAGCATAGGGTCCTTCACCGAGCTCCTTTAGTTCTTGGAGCTTCCTGTCACCCTCATTGAGTACTTCCTACACAGGCACGTGCAGCACTCCCTTATATACAATTCATACCA
Source organism: Bothriochloa decipiens (assembly GCA_023333625.1). Taxonomy (NCBI): domain Eukaryota; kingdom Viridiplantae; phylum Streptophyta; class Magnoliopsida; order Poales; family Poaceae; genus Bothriochloa; species Bothriochloa decipiens. Next base: position 10,906,288 of record CM041639.1, on the reverse strand, counting down.
ATAGATACAGGTTCAAGAAAAGGCAAAGATTCCATCTTACCGAAGCTTTTCCATCAACAATAATAACCTTGAAAGGCTGCCATTCTGGATTTTCAATTTCATTCTACCACTTTGAACAAAGTCTAGCACTTTCAGCTTCTGCATCCGCTGCTGGAAATTTCCGCTTGCACAGGCTCAGAAACACACTGGGGTCAAGCTCCCCAACTTTCTTGATGCCGATCTGTGTCCGGCAGCTTATGGTTCCAGGCAAACCCTGCAGAGACTGCAATTGGACCAAACATGAGTTCTCATAAACAAGAACACTCGCTGAAACTGAACAGTACACTGGTATAACATGAAAATTATCATACATTTATCAACGCTACTCGAGCTTCTCGCAACTCATCACTGAACTTTTTTTTCCCTACTGATTAAAACTTCATTGTAGTTTTCTGCATCTTTCAGTTCATCAATCTTCTCATTGAGCTCCTCCTTTAGTTTATCTATTTTCTCTCTGGATTCTGGATCTTCATCACCTGGCTTGAGCTCCATCATTTGCAGTTTCCCTCTCAAATGCTTTACTTCCAATTCAAGATTCTGCTTCTTCTCCAACTGTGTGTTTATGCTCAAAAAGTTGTCTAGAATAGTTTTTGTTTCTCTCTGCAGTTTCCACAGTAAAAATCATACAAGACAAATGTCATTCAAAAGAAAACAGCATGCAAGCATGTCAAGGTAACAGGGGCTAACCGTTTGTTTATCCACAAGCTTTTGGACATTTTCATAAGCTTTCTTCTGCTCCAATGCAGCCAACCTAAGATGACTAGTCCTCATTGCATTCTGTACAGCAGAAGTCAAAAGTAAGTTATACAAGTTGTACCAATACATCAGCATATAAGTGACCTAATTTCATTCAGCCTTCTGCTGTTATGTTGACCAGCAAGTACAAGAAAATTGATTATTTAATTGATTCTATATCATAACACCAACAGTAGGGGGACTATTTTGACTAGGATACAAATTCTTAAAATTTACAAGAGATTTGACAAACAAACAAAATAAAATAAGGTCCTATACAAATACACCTCTTGCAAATGAACCCTAATAGAATTATATTATACAACCATCTGGCATGTGGCAACTAACATAACACCAACAGTAGGGGGACTATTTTGACTAGGATACAAATTCTTAAAATTTACAAGAGATTTGACAAACAAATAAAATAAAAAAGGTCCTATACAAATACAGCTATTGCAAATTAACCCTAATAGAATTATATTATACAACCATCTGGCATGTGACAACTAATTGTAGAATTATCTATGTTTTCATACAATAAAATCACCAAATAACAAAAAGATTTCATTTTCAAAGAAATGGCTATCAAAATTATCAATCCTTCTTAGAACTTAGAAGACATAATGACTAGAGGATTGTAATTCCAGTACGGAGCAGAAAAGTACATCGTACATACTAATCTCGAAGCTATTACGTAATTCTTGTTGATGAAACATTTTGCCTCGGACGAAAGAAATTGCCTACCTTTAACTTCTCCTGCTCAAGATTCTTTTTGTCATGTTCTGACTCCTCGATTTGTTTCTTTCTTGCATCAAGTGCATCCACCATGTCCTGGATATCAGACTGTAGCTTCCGGTTCTCCTCAACAATTCTTTGTGTGTTTTGTTGACCAAGCTGTCTCATCTTCAGAAGTTCTAGTAAAAGTGGAAAAACTGTTAGTATAGTCATAGGTAGCACATGATTGAAAATGGATAGTAACCACTACATGTATTTAGTCACTCCCAAATGTATCATGCATAAACAACCAAAATATTGCCATGTACCTTGAGTGTATGACTGGAGCCGTTGCTCCCTCTTCTGCATCATAATGTTAAGTGAAGCAGAACGCTTGTTGTACTCAGACTTAAGTTGCTCAAAATAAATTTCCTTTTCTTTAACTTCACATTCCAAATTGGACACAAGCTTTTTGGTTTTGTTTTCCCCTTCACTCCTAATATCTTTTAATGTCTTCAGGTCACAATTTTTTCTCAGTAGTTCACCTATTGCCCCTAGAGAATTGTAATCATCAGCCCTTGCCATCCACCCAACAGGCTCTGTACTTTCACACTTCATCTCCTTCCAGCAATTTTTACTGTATCCTTTCATCGCAAAGTGACCCTCAAAGGCCTTTGCATTCCTAAAACCAATCCAGTCATTTCTGAACTCAATAACAGCATCACGAGTGGGATGACCTTTGCTATATACAGGATGCACCTTCACTGGATGGAAAGATGAGTAATGCTCCTTCAGCCGATTCGCACTTTTACCAAAGAATTCTTTAGGCATATTGACCAGGATAGCCATCCAGGGCCAGACAAATTGCTCATCTTGGGTATGCTCAGGATCCTGCACATCCGTAAGCATTGGCTGCAAAAGTGTGCCAGATGATTCAGCAAGCTTACCCTTCAAATGCCTTACAAGAGCACGGTGTTTCGCCTTCTCTTTGGCTTGCTGATCATGTGCAGTTCCCACATCAAAAGCATGCTGCAGCAGATCATTTAGACTGTGGTCCTTATCATCATCTGAACAAAAGGGGCATCGGTACAAGCCTTCATCAGTCACCACTTTTAAATCTCCTGATTCCAGAAGCTCAAACGTGCCAGATCCATAAGCTTCGACCTCTGAATCTCCATCCGATGTGTAGTCCATTGATGCTGCTTAAGGTAAGGGAAATGGCAAAGAAATTATGAAAAATGATGTTACAGTATGCTAAAGAAGCACAAGTAACAGATAAATAATATAATACCGCATAATATAAGTTTATACAAGGCCAGTTGAAGAAATATTGAATCAGTCCCTAGAGCTCAGTCATATAAGCTGAGCATAGGTTGAATTAGTAACTGGCGCTCAATGTTGTATATTTCTACCCCTAGAGGATGCTCCAGCCTAGAACTCAAAACTTGAGGTGCCAAAATAATACTACAATAGCGAAAAGGCCTCTAGCCTACTGGTTAGCAGACCAGGGTTTGATTTTCTATGGGAGTAAATTTAAACAGGTCTGTATTATTAAAAAAATAGGCATGAGGTTCTCATGCTGACTTCGGTAAAAAAAATAATACTACGATATGATAAACACCTAATACATGATAATAAACATAGCATCAAACCTGGCAGTCACTATTCTTGGTTCCAACAAGGTTTATCCTATACTTGTACACATGAAAGATAAAGGTTAAGGTACAGCACGCGTCAGGGCTTGTTAAGAGCACGAGAGAGCTTGGGGATTGGGGTTTTTATATCCTACAAAAGCGGTGACTTCAGGAACAGAGCACCCTGGAAGAAAACCAGAGCACCTTGGAATCACGTGCTTGAGCTAACCCAGCAAAGGTTGCGCGTCGATTTAGTTTTTTAATAATAACAAGCTCCAGAAAAACCCCAAAATGTGTGTGTCGGTCACCTGCAAAACCCTCTTCCACCAGCACCCAAATCGATTTCGAGGAGCACACGAGCATTCATCCCGGGACAAGTGAGTCTTGGCCCAAGAATCGAAGTATGAACGAGAACAGAGATGCAGACGAAAAAGGAAAAAAAAATTGAAATTTTGGTAACAAGCTCCAAGAAAAACCCAAAATGTGTGTGTTGGACTGTGACCACCAGCACCAAAAATCGATTTCGGGGAGCATACGAGCACTCATCCCGGGACAAGTGAGTCTTGGCCCGAGAATCGAAGTATGATGAAGAGGAACTGCGGTACAGAGGAAAACGATAAGAAATTGAATAACAAGGTTCAAGAAAACCCCAAAATGTTTTTTCCCCCCCTTTTGCCGCCGACTCCACGCCGCACCGCAGGGCAACGCCGCCAGGTAAGAATCCAGGGACATTCTTTTTTCCTCAGGAGGAGGAAAAGAAAGAGGAGAGGAGAAAACCCCAAAGAGCGGCGCATTCGAGGGCGGGGCAACGGAATTGGGGGGATGAGGAACAAGGGTCTGGGCCGGCG
>CM041639.1:10890711-10902305 GCA_023333625.1 Bothriochloa decipiens | reverse complement strand
AGGGTCTGGGCCGGCGCATTCTCACCTGCGGAGCCGGGCAGAGCGGCCGACAACTGTAGGAGATCCAAATTCATGTCCGAAACATGAGTTCTGGGCATATTTTCATTTCCAGGATAAGATTTAACGACAACTTTATTTATTGATATATTATTATTTTTATATTGTAGTACAAACTTGCTATCTAGATTAAAAGTACTTCCTCTTTTTCTGAATAAAAAGATTTCTTAAAAGTTTAGGACGGATTAGTCTAACAGCGTACTACCTTTGTTCTGCACACTGTAATAATTAATAATTATTTCATTTACTTCACTCATTCAACTAGAAACTCAAATCTGAATCAGTGGAAAGGAGTACGAAGAGAGGAGGTGCAGTAAATATGAGAGGACTGCAGAACAAAAAATAAATGAGCTAGTGGGCCATTTTGATGCTAGCAATCAAAAGAGTACAACAATGAAAATTGGTTCACCTAAAACAGAGCTCCTACTTAGAGCAAGTTCAATGTCCATTTTTAAGATAAGATTATTATTATTATCATTAGAAAAGCTCAAAAATTTATGTATGAAATTTATTTCTTAGCTACATATTTAAAGTACTTTTTATTTCTTATGACCCTACCTCTCTTTTACTTTTCATCGATCATATTAAAAAAAAAAGTAAAATACATGCTAGGCACTTAAACTATTGGGGCATTCCCATCTACGCCCTTAAACTATGAAAACTACTATCGAAATCCCTTAACTATCATCTACGCGCACATACGATCCAAACCGTGCCACGCCAGCACCAACAAGTGACGTACCAACTCAAAGAAAAAAAAAACCTGGACAATCTAATCAAGCCACACGGGGAGGCACGCACGCACGCGAGCGCGGGCTTGCCGCCGCTGCCGGCGCACGGGCACGAGCGTGGGCGGCTGCGGCCCCGCGGCCGTGCGTGACGCTCGGACGAGCTGCCGCCGTCGCCACGGCAGCGTGCGTGCATGCTACCGCCGCGGCTCGCGGGCACGCGAGCAGGCGACTGCGGACGGGCCGCCGCCGCGCGGGCGCGCATGCGAGCAAGCACGAGTACATGGCGAAGATTTGTGAGCACTACAAGGACGGAGCAAGCACTTGGAGGACGTGCGAGTGCAAGTGCTTGCACTCTTGCTGTCTAGCTTGCAGGGGCAGCACACGCACCCTAGGCACATAGCGGTGATCAATTGCACATGGACCTCCGCCGCCCCAATCAAAAATTCATCGGCCTCACTGCATCCTTCTTCGATTCCTCATACCCATGGCTTCGTGACCACCCTAGTAACGTCTCGGAGCCAGCTACTTGCAAGAACAACCAAGGCAATCGCTCAATTTGACTGATTTTGCACCACCGGCCGCCATCACCGGGGCTTGAGCTCCGCACGCAGCCCCACTCTATGCCTCACTAAGTCACCACCATTTCACCCACTCTAGGTCGGCCCTGATTCCCTCCATCTTGGTCTCGCAAAGGTTGGAGGAAGCTTCGTCATCGCGGCGGGAACGATGCCCTTGCGCCGGTTTCTACCGCCGCTGTGCATGCCGCCGCGGCCAGCTCTGCTCAATCCCGCCTCGGACCTGCTGTGGCTAGGCTACAACGTGGAGAGGTGACCCTTTGCACCTCTACCAGTTCCCAAGCTAAGCTCGGCCTATGCGGCCACGGCACAATGCTCGCCGCCGCCATTGTCGTGTGCCTTCGGCATGGCCGTCGTGTGGTGCACACCCACACGCATGCACGCCCGCGCGGCCCGTCCGCAGTCACCTGCTTGCGCTCCCGCGAGCCGCGGCGGTGGCATGCACGCACGCAGCCGCGGTGACGACGTCAGCCTGTCTGCGCTTGCACGCGCAACCGCGGGCCGCGGCCCGCCCGGCCACGCTCGCTCCCTCGCGGCGGCAGCGGCGGCAAGCCCACGTGCGTGCGTTCCTCCCCGCTTGGCTTGATTTGGTTGTCCACGGTTTTTTTTCTTCTGAGTCGGCATGGCCACTGTCCAGCTGGAACAGCCACGTCACTTGTTAGTGCTGGTGTGGCACGGTTTGGGCCGTATATGCGCGCCAACCATAGTTTAGGGACCTGGATAGTCGTTTTCACAGTTTGAGAACGTAATAGTTTGAGGACCTGACATGCATTTTACTCCAAAAAAATATAGACATTTAAAACTGGATATATGTGTAGGTTGTCATGGGCCACCAAGCCCTACAACTAGCTCATTTAGTCCATAGAATTCTCTCACCCACATTGGATTTTTGCTGACTTGGCTATTAGCCAAGCTAATTTGATTTTACGTACTCGCTTTTAAGATCAGAAGGGTTTCTCCTACTTTTACGAGGTAGCCCCTAAATCAAAACCTACTTTCTAGGGTCTACTTGTCAGTGACATTACTTTTTACGTTTTTGCTCTCGTAATCCTTTACTCTTGTGCCCACCTAACGACGAGTAAGAAGATCTCACCAAGAGGAGGGGCCTCGACGGGGGAGGAGTGAGCTTAGTCTTGGCGGCGGCATGGTAGAGAGTTGTGATAAAAAAAAAGACGTGCGAGAGGAGTTGGTGTGAAGAAACTTTTTTATGGAAAAGAACTAAGAAGTTCTCTACACACCTCCTGATAGAGATGAGATGTTTTCGTGACCATGCCACCATGTCAGGTGTTTCATTATTAAAGAGAAGGTAATGTTCACTAGAGAGGGGATCTAGATTCATAAAGTAGGGACTCAAGTTAAGGGGACTTGTTCAATTAAGTTTTCTTTGGCACCCAACGGGGACTCTTAAATTTATATTGAAAACTATGAGATGCTCTTAGATTTATATTGAAATCTGTGAGTTTTTTATTATGAATTGTATCACATAATAATTGATATAATAATAAGTAATTGCCATCGGACAAAGTACATTGCTCTAATGAGAGGAATCTCTACCACTATGAGGGCTGTGAGAAAGAGTAACATCCACACCCTTTGCCCATCACCCCTCATCATCTATACCTATTTATTGAAAGCAGCTAATAGTGTTTTTAGCCTCACCGAGCTTAAACATTTTTTACTCAAGTTGTTTCATCATAACCTGTTTGGTTTTTGGCTTTAGTTCCATATAAAGCATCTTTAATAGTGAAGTTAAAGTTCGTTTTAAAAAAACACTTATTAAAATAGCTTCTCGTAAAAGATATGTATATATAGCAAATTAAAGAAAAAGTTGAAAGAGGCTATAGTATTTTCAGCTTCACCGAGCTTAGGTTGTTTCATCAGAACCCGTTTTGTATAGTAGGAGAAATCAAAAAACAGCTTTTGTGAAATTAGTGAAAAAATCCGTACCAACACTAGGCCTGACCCCGTTTGGACACAGAAATTTTATAAACTCTAACTCTCGAGCCCCAATTGACAACTACTACAAGATCGATCCATCCCCGTTTGGACACGGAAGTTTCATAAACTCTAGCCCCCGAGCCCCAATTGACTACTACTACAAGATCCATCCATGGTGCACTATATATAAATATGAAAAAATGCGTTGTGCTTGTTTCTTCTTAGATTCGATAAGATTTGAACTAGATTAGCTATATACTACATTGATTACGCAATGGCGGACGACGGCACGGCAAAGAAATCTACAGCTCAACTTGGGGATCACGTGACTTTCAACTCCCAAGGCGACCGAGGGCTGGTGGTAGAACGGCCCGGCACGCCCGAGGGCAAGCTCGCCATGCTGTGCGTCGGCGGAGCCGTGGTGCACGCGGAGCGCGATGAGCTCACCGTCGTGGACAGGGCCTTCTTCCACCCCGGCCAGATGGTCGCGTGGGACTCGGACCCCGGTGGCCTGGCCGGGATCGTCATGGGCGTGGACGCCAGGGTCGACCTCGTGGACTCCGACTCCGCTGGCCAACGCGGATTTGGTGTCTCAGGGGTCCGGTACCCACCAGATTCGTGACCGTCCATCTGCGCAACAAGATTCGTGCGAATTGTAATGACGAAATGACAAAGCGAGTCATTAGCTGACGTGGATCGAAGTATTAGCGAAGGGAACGCGCTGGGGACGGAAACGCGCGTACGCATAGCAAAGCGGCCATCGAGGGCTTCAACTCTCCAAGCAGCGCCACCGCCGGCGGCCAGCCCTCCAGCTCCGCCGCCGGCATCCGTCCCTCCCAGGTTGGCCGCCGCTGTGTTCCCGACCCTGAGGGACGACGCCCGCATCTCGGTGAATGGAGGTCGAAGCGGCGGCGTGCCCCAGGATGTCCAAGCGGCAGTGCGTCCCCAGATCTCCAAGCGGAAGCGGCGGCGGTTACGAGCGAGGAAGGCAGCAGCACGAACAGTACTCCTGTTCTTCGTGTCCCCCCAATCCGGAGGCAGCACGAGCGGAGACAACACCAAGTCGCCGACCCGAACCCCAAGCAGTTCTTCGTCTTCCCCAACACCAAGCAGCAGCGCCTTCATCTTGAGTTCTCGCTCTTCCCCAACCCCAAGCAGGCAGATCAATGTAAACTTTCTTCTGTGTTGATCTGCTCACATTGCATTTTTGCAAGCAGACAATGGTTGAGGTTGCCATATTAATTCTATTGCATTTTTTGTCTGCTCTTTGCATAGGCAGTGATTACAGTATCCCTATGCAGCTTGAAGCTTCAACATTTGTAACACCCTAGTCTTTAATTCCCAAAAATATATATATAAATAGTCAAAATGATTTTTGGGTGGACAAATAAATGGCAAAATAAATGTTTTATGAAAATGAGGTTATATCATGGTAGAAACATGCTTGAGCATTCATGCTGGTGCATATTTTTCTTGTGTGATGTTTGAATTTGATTTGGAATTCAAAATTCATTTGAAATTGCTTTGAAAATGTTTCAAATAAATGGAAAACCCTTTCTTTTCTCTTTCCTGGCTTTCGGCCCAAACGGCCTGCTCCGGCCTGCCTCCTCTCCCCCTCAGCGCGCCGTCGCTTTCTTCTTGGGCCGTCGGGCCGCAGCCCATCAAGACGACGAACGCGTCGTCCGCGTCCGCCCGCGCTCTGTCGCTGACAGGTGGGTCCCGCGTCACCTTCGTCCTCCTCCGACTCGGCCGCGAGTCGGGAGACCGAGTTCGACCCCGCGCCGACTCGACCCGACGTCCCCGCCCGAGCCGCGACTCCAGGCTATTTAAGCCTTTGACTCCGCGCCGCAACACCCACCCGCAACCCTAAGTCAGCGCCACCTTCGGTTTCATCGAGCCACGCGTGAAACCCTAGCCGCCGCCATTGACCGCCGCCGCCAAAACCCAAAATTGGCCGCCGTCCTCGGGTCATCCTTGCCATCTACTGGTCGGAAAACCTCTTCTTGCTTTCCTGAGCATGTTCGTGCCGTCAATTTGATTCTAACTCATCTAACTCGAGCTCCGATCATGCGCAGTCGGTCGCCGTCCGCCGCTCCGAGCCGCACGCCGTCCTCGCGTCACCTCGGTCCCCATCTTCGCCTCAGGTGAGCGCGGTGTAAGCTCCTCTATCGAACGGTACTGGTCTTGTGTTTAATGGTGATCAGAGTCGTGAGTTTCCATGAGCTCCGGCGAGTCCGTACGCCGACGGCCATGGACGCCGCCGCGATCGGGAATTTGGTCCGGGCCGCGATCGGACATTGTCCGATCGGGCAACATCGGACAACATCGGACGTTGTCCGATCGGTTGTCCGTTTTGGACACGCGAATCTGCGTCGTCCGTTTTGATTCGGACGGCCAGAAATACATCGCAACGTTTTGCGTGGCATTTTTGCAGAAAACCCCCTGGGTTTTGATGTATTCTGTTAAGAGTCCCTGGCGCCGTGGTCAGAATCCGTTTTCTCCACGAGAAAGCGTAAATTCTTCTTAACGGATTCATAATACACTTTGTCCACTAGAAAGCGTATTTTCCTTTATAACTGCTTCCAGAATACGTTTTCTACTCTGAAAAACGTATTTTCCCGTTTCAGTTCAGAATACGTTTTCAGCTATTTACAGTTTTGCCATTATCTTTAAAAGCTTATAACTTTCACGTTTTAACTCTGATTTGGTTCGTTCAAATTGCGTTAGATTCATAATTTCATAATCTACGCAGTGGTACTACTTTTGAAGTATTTTGGAAAGTTTATATTTTTAGCCTATAATTAAAGTATTTATTTATATACAGGAAAGCTTTGAAAATTCATATCTTCGCCATTATAAGTCCGATTTCGGTGAACTTGACGTCTGTGTGATCGTAGGAACGAGTAGAATAGTTTTATAAACTTTTTACTCTATTTTGATGAGATTGATGTACTGTTCCTCTAATAGCTCTTTGTTTGCTTCGTGTATGTATGCTCGATTGGATTGTCTGGTGTTGATTGTTAATGTCGAGTTCAAACGGTGAGGTTTTTGCTGAGCAAAGCTACTTTGAGGATCAGCAGGATCAGCAGGACTTTGTGAATCAAGGCAAGTATAGTATGGATCATCCTTGTTACCTATTCACTATAAGTAATCATTCATTGCATGTGCCTTTGACGACCTAGAGATTATAACTAGCTTTGATATCCTGATTCCTTGAACCTTTTGGGTTGCATGGGGTAGTTATGATGCTAGTGCTCTAATGGTCATGATCTTATAACTGGATGTGTGTTATGCTATTAACGAAAGCGATGACTTTTAACAAACTTGGACTTTTGTCTGTAAGTGATTTATCATGGAGAATCCGTACAGCTGTGAGGGCTATATGGCTCTGGCTCTAGTCACTTGTAGGCCCTTTTCTAGCTTGTTGGTGGTCTGGAAGTTGGGGTTTAGGACTGCCTCTGTCCTTACAAGTATAGCCGGGTAGGTGTGTGCCATATTGGAAGGGGAGTTCCTAACACAACGGTATTTCCGTATCTCTGATTGGTTAGGAGAACCTATAGGAGGCTTTATATGTTTTGTGGTGGTTTAGAAGTTATAAGTCCACTCAGTTGCAAAACATGACTCACAGTGAAAGTGTACACCTCTGATCAGAGTTTAAATCAATATATTGTCCGTGCCCTTCGGTTAGGACGGCCTTGACACATTTACAAAAGATAATGGTTCTCAAATTGTTAATGTGTGCATCTTAATGTCGTTATTGCTACACACTGGTTAATGTTATTTTGATCATGAGGATATGGGAATTATCACTACCTTGATGCTATGCTTTAATATGATTAAGTTATAAAAGCTAAATGCAGTCAAACCGTGTCAGCTTATTTGAGCCTCATTAACCCATGTTATGCTTGTTGAGTACGGTTGTGTACTTACGCTTGCTTTACTTTCAATTTTGGAAAATCCCGGATGGGTAACAGATGAAGGTTGGAATGAAAGCTATCGCGATGAGTACTAGGCTTGTTGTTCACCAGTTGACGTGTCCCTGTGTGGAGCTTCCGCAATAAAGATATCTTGCTTATTTATTGTTTATGCGCAATACTCTGTAATAAATATTGGTTCGCTATGTAATAAACATGGTGATGATACTCTTTGTAATTTGTCATCCTATATGTGCGACTGTTCCTGGGGCGCATATAAGGCTATTTATGCATTCTACTTTTATCCTTAAAAGTGGAGTGTGACAAGTTTGCGACTCGAAAATGGTGATGGTAGCTTTCCAGTGCAGTCTTCTTTTTGATAAGTCTCTCTATGCCTCTGATCTGATTAGTAGAAGAAATCAAGATTGCACTATTGCTTCAAATTAGCAATATTGTATCCAGAAGTACTGATGATAACAAGTACACAGTGCAACTCAGGGTGCACATCTGAATCTGAAGTGTGCAGAAAATGCTCGTGTTTTGGTCAATAAAATTTCAGGTATGTTTTGAACGTTAATAGGATGTACTTTATCTGCTCTTATGCTTGCTTACATGGCATTGGAATGTTGTAAGACAGTGCTATTCATGGCTTGAGCTTCCTTTTCATAAATACCTTCACGCTAACTATTATTGTCACACTGGTTACAAAGACTACAAGGTCCCCTCTCTAATTCAATTGAGTGGGATAATTTTGACAGGATCCTTTGATTTTTATGATCTAGGTATGTGCTTTACATGTTCACTTCCCAATAATGCAAATGAGCTATATTTGCTTCGGTACAGTGGGTGTATGCCAGCGAGGGTCTGTGTGAAACTTACCTTAAGGTTAAAGAAATTAACATGGATATTCCAAATCTGTCCCGAGCAGCAGTCATGCCATCTCCAATCTTGTATGCTGTCCATAACTGTCATGGCGCTGGCATCATCTCAGATATTCTGTGTTGTTGTCGTTTAGGTATTGTGAAGTACATGGATCAAAATTTTAAATTTTGTTTTATTTGTTCAGCATTCTTGTCATTGTGCATTACAAATCGCAGGTGGACAGGGCCTTCCTGGATCATGGGGTGCAACAAACCGATTAATTATAATAAATTCTAGCTATATATATTTATAGGTAAGATGGGGATTCATGTGTCGACAAGATTACTAAGAAAGTGGAGTGATAATTGACAGCTGGTTAATTTTTGTTTAATCTCGCAGGCTGATATCGTTATTGTTATGTGGTAATTGGGCTTACTAAGAAAGTGGAGTTTGTCTCAGCGTGAATGGGCTAATAATTATCAAGTGGCAAAATACATGAAAACTATATTATATGGTACATAATGGATCAGAGTGCTAGTGATCGCATCAGTAATCAGAGTCCTTATTGGGCTGGAACCAAGTACAATGGAGAATGCAAGTGCAAGAAGAGGACATATGGCGTCGGAAGCAGTACATCAGCTTCAGGTGATTTGGGCAACATGCTCACAAGGGCGGCAGATATCGAGGGGTCTGCAGAAAAAGTTCAGCAGAAACGAACCAGTAGTTGAATGTGCACTGGTTTACACATGATCTGCCTTTGAACAGAGAAAGGGAGGGACAAGAGTAGTTGAATCTATGTCCCTAAGCGCCTGTCTTGCAAAGTGTCAGCAGTTTGGTTCAGACTCCTTTTGATCTTGAAAGTTGTTGTACCTCTGTTTTGACTGAAGTTGATGAAGAGCTAAGTCAGGTGCTTGGTTCTCCAATCCCCAGAATTGGAGTGATCAACTACTCCTGTTCCGCCCTCAGGCTGAGTCTTCCTTTATGTAGATATTCTGAGGAGGTTGGACTTGGGTATTGATGATGAAAACATTCCAATTCTAGCTTTTCTAGGGATCAAGGATGCCTGCTCCGGCATAGTGGAGGCATCCGTGTAGCATTGAGTTACATCTGTGTGTTGCAGTTTCCCCTCTCCTGTGCGTCTGGTTTGGTAAGGAGGCGTTTCCAGAAATGCAATCATTAATACCTGAACTTGCACATTGTAAACGATTGTTTGTTTGTTCCTGATTCCTGTTTGGCTCGGTCCTACCGGTGAGCTGGTTCAAGTGGGCAATAACCTGTAAACATATCAGCAAGTATAAGGCATCACAACTAACAACAATCTTCAGTCATCATAACTTCCACTGCAGCTGTTCTAGCTAATCATTTTTTTATGAACATGACAACTTTAGCATAAGTAAATAAATGAGATATTGTACAGGATGTACCTTACACACCACTCGAAGTTAATGAAATTAAGCTAATTTACAGAGGAATTGAGCTTGAAGCATCAAAATATAACACGCGGGCGACGTGGCAGTTGACATTCTGAGATATAATATAACAGATTCGAACATCACCATTCCAAACATCAATTGAATGCAGCAATGATTTCATGTCATATGATCATTGAACTTGTTTCAAAAAACATAGAAAAGGTTAATGTGTTTACACAACCACAACCAAATAATGAATACAAAACTGTAAACAGAGTAAAGCAACAAAAGGTTATACAAACCTGAAATCTTTGAATATTTGTTTCTATTTGATTAAGAAGCCTATTAATTTCGTCTAGGAGATGCTGCACTGGGATCTGTCTCAGATGCTACGTGATGGAAAATACAGCAATGTCATATCATATTACAAACAAGCAGTGGTTAAATTTTGTTGAAGTTTTGGCTAATAAAATCAACTAATTTACAGTATCTCATTAACCAAGGACAAAATAGAATGCTACATGTTTGTAAGTAGTTCCACATAGTAGCAAGTAGAAGGCTGTGTAATCCCAAATTTGTTCTAACAAGTACCACATGCCAAACCTTGATTTTTGGGCGTGCCAGTAGCCTGTGCTGGTGTTGCAATGTCGGGTCCCAACATCGAACACTTGATGTGCATGGCCGAGTTGATTAACGAAACTGCAAGACAATGCACAGTGGTGGAGCTGAGGTTGACCATCAGCGGCTCGCCTCTGCAGCGAAGGCATGGAGCTCCACGAGGCCCGAGCGACACAGACCTGCTGTTGCTGCTTCACGGACGTGCCGAGCTCGCATGCGCGCCTTCCGCGGTTGCTGCTGATGAGCTCACCGGCCGCCGGCGTGCTGTGGTGCCACCACCGTGGACCGCGCACACGCATCAGGGCAATGCCGCGGCCATCGTGCATCAGAGCACCCCGCCGCTGCCGCGAAGAGATTCCGCGGGCGCCATCTTCCTTAGGGCCGACGAGGAGCCTCGGCCACGCACGTGCTCCGGCGAGTCGACCCTCGCCAGCGCCACCACTATGAGCAACCTCAGAGAACACGTTTCTGGCTCCAGGTTCGAAAGCCCGCTGCCGCCAAACGCCGTCGCATGGAGATGGCGTAGGATGAGGAAGAACAGAGGAGTACTAAGGGTCAACCTGGAGCTTGAGGATCTCCGCCTAGGCTTTGCTCTCGCCAGATGCAGATCGAGCTCATACGGAGAAGGAGATGAAACGAAATCTTCGGATCGAAGTAAACAGATTAGAACAAGCCCACTTGAATTGAAAGGGGCACCCACATCCCGCCACACCGGGATTCCCAGTGCCACGTCAGCACTGTTGTGTTTGATTAGTAACTGTAAGCAGGATATTATGAATGCACGTGTCAGCCATCCGCTACGGGGTAATAAAATCACCACCGTCAAAGGGTATGGTGTAACAACCCTAGAAATTCGGATATCGAAAATACGGGCTTTCAAAAATTTTTCTAAAGTTTACTAGTGTATGGTGGATGTCATGTAGGAAACCCGCCAATAGATACACAAATAGCACCCGACGTTAGCCCGAGCATTGCATTTAAATAACCAGAGTTTGATTCGCCTCTTATTCGATTTTATGTGATGTTAATAAAATCGAATAACCTTTAATGTATGTATACATATATGCCTGCTACCGAACCCCCCCGCACTGGCCCAGCTCGTCCGTGCGCTCGACCGCCGGCCTGCTGCGAGCTCGAGGCCCAGCTCGACCGCCTGCCCGAGCTCGAGGCCCAGCTCGGCCTGCTGCGCTGCCGCCTGCCCGCTCGCTCGCGCGCTCGCCCGACCGGCCTGCCTCGAGCGTCGGCCCAGTCACGCCACGCGCTGCCGCGCCTCGTCGATCGCCCGCGCGCGCTCGACCGTCCGCCGACTGCCGGCCCAACAAGGCGGCCCACCAAGGGCCTGCCGCCGGACGCGCCCGCGCCCCTCCCCTTTTTCTCGCTGACGCGTGGGACCGTGCTGTCAGCTCCTACCTTTTACCACTTCTGGTCAACCGCGCGTCGTGTCCGTCGCACCATTTTTGTGCACCGCGCGCCTCCGCCGTCCGCCCG
>CM041639.1:10870329-10890701 GCA_023333625.1 Bothriochloa decipiens | reverse complement strand
GGCCATGCGCCGCCAGCTACGGATACTGAACTTGGAGGATTGAGGCGGAGTGGCTGGGGAAGAACAAGTGAAGAACGAAGAAGAGGGCAGTGTGAGCCACGGAGCTACGGACAGGAAGCAAGATTTTCCTCCTGGAAGCGGACGGCCGGCGGCGGCAATGAGATTAGTTGATGGGATGTGGAGATAGGGTTAGGAATTTTTATCCAAAAAAGTCCACATAACCCCCTGAACTATGGCATACGGTTCGATTTATGACACAAACTATAAAACTGAGCATATTTACCCCGTGGGCGATTTTGCAGGGCGGTTAAGGCCTACGTGGCGATCTACCTTGGCAGTGGGGCCCACTTATCAAGTTTTTTCTTTTTTTTCCCCTTTTCTCGGCCTTGCCCCGCCCCAACGCTCCTCACGGCCGTGCCCAACCGGGCTCGCCTCCCTCTCATCGTCGTCGCTGCGCCGCCGCCGCCGCCGGCATGGACGCCCAAGCCGTGGAGCTACTGGACGTGTGGGGGGACGTGCCACCTCCGCGCGCGCGGTGGCGCGCTCCGCCCCCCGACTGGCGGGCCGGCGCCGACATCGTCACCGCCCGCCACACCAAGACCGGACGGGCGCCCCGCACCGCCGTCACCGCCCGCCGCCTACGCCACCGCCAGTCTCGGGCTGGCTCGACCGCCTCCACGCGCTGCTGCACCTCGCCACCTTCGCTCCGCCTGGGTCCGCGCACCGTCGTCAGGGGCGGCTCCCGCGCGCTGTCCAGGCCGCGGTGGGGCGGCTCCCGCGCCCGGCGGCGAGGACGGGCCGCACCGGGGGTGTCCACGCTTGCCAGATTTGACCGCCGCCACCGTTGTACGCCGT
Source organism: Bothriochloa decipiens (assembly GCA_023333625.1). NCBI lineage: Eukaryota > Viridiplantae > Streptophyta > Magnoliopsida > Poales > Poaceae > Bothriochloa > Bothriochloa decipiens. The sequence goes on along the minus strand of CM041639.1, from coordinate 10,889,846 downwards.
CGTCGTGCCAACCTGCAACCTCGTCCTTCATCTTCTGCACCGCTGAGTTCGAGCGGTCGAGGGGAGCACAACGGGGGTGGCCTCATCGCCGGCGGTGCTCACTGCCGGCAGGAAATCGCCGGTCAACAGCGTCGTCTGCTCGGCCCTCACTGAATGGTGGGTCCAGTTGACCCGCGGGCCTCGCGTGTCAGTGTATCTGGGTGCACAGCACCGGGTGCACCTAGATATTTTGCATTCATGTGTACAGATCTAGGTACGCATATGGGCGTCACGTAGGCCAAAACCGCCCTGCAAAACCGCCCAGGGGGTAAATTGAACTGCACACCAAAGTTTAATGTGGTCAATGCCCGGTTTTATAGGTTGTGTCATAAATCGGACCGCGTGCCATAGTTCAGGGGGTTATCTGGACTTTTCCAATTTATATTTATACATTGTATCCAACGGTTGTAAAGTACGAGAGATCATCCAACGGTAGAAACTTATTGGGCCACATCGTGCTGGCCCAATTTCCGTGTTGTGCCGCTTGCCGGCCCATGGGCCGAATATGCGGCCCAGGCACGGGCACGGGACCGGGCCGTGCCAGACACGAGCACAGGGCATGCGGGCCTGGGCCGTGCTCGGGCCGTGTCTGTTTCGGTCCAACAGGCCTGGCCCGTCTGGAAAACTATACTCAGCAGCCCGGTACCGCCGTGCGGCGAGGAGGAGGAGGAGGAGACGACTGTGGTGAGCGCATACGATCTGGCCAGGGACTACGACCACGGTGTCTTCTATGGATATGTTGTCGTGCGCATTGTATGCGACGACACGGAAGCAGCGGGCGATGCGGATGCCGCCGGCGCCGACGATCTTTCATGGTTCGGCCTCGTTGTCGTTTTATTTGATTCACATGTCCTGGTCAAGTGGGGAGACGGCAACACGTCAAAGGTTAGCTAAAAATTCATCTCTTGCATGTGGTATTATTAATCCTTTGTTGATAATTTAATCTATGTTACTAGTTACTAGTCAAATATTAAGGCTACCTATTAACTCTCCAATGTAGTAGAGCGCTAATTTTTAACTACTCTTGTATCAAAAAGGCCCTTAGTCATGCTTCTTATCAAATTATTAGTTCACTTTGGTTTTTGTCAATTGTCTTGTATAAGACAAATTTCCTACTTTGATTAAGTCAAATGTTTTGAACATTAAATTAATTTGATTAGTTTCTACAGGAAAATTGATACATCCTGCTAATTTCATCAATTTTGATGGACCTGCAAATTATATATCTCGCTAATTTCAATTGATGGACGTGCAAATTTCAGGTGTTGCCTCATGAGGTAGAGTTGGTGGAAGCATATCCCGTCGTGGACTACAACGATGTCGACAATGCAACGGACGACATATGCGTGCCTGAAGAAGAAGAACCCGCTACCGTCGTAGTCACAGTATGCATAATCTTAAAAAAAAATTTGTGTCATATCATATTATAAATCCTATCCTATATATACTGGCAATTAATCTTATGTTCGATCCTACTAGGCCAATGAGAAGGATGGCGAAGGTGACAGTGGTGACAATAGTTCTGTCATTGACCACAGTGCCTCTGCCCATGAGCTGGATGAAGACCGTCGATGTCGTGCCCGCTGGGGTTGTCGTTGGCCCGGCGAGCTGCAGCGAAGGGGGTGTTAATGCTGATGGCTCCACTAATAATAAGAAGAAGGCAGTCGGGGATAATAATGTTACCCGTGGTGATGACTCATTTCACTTCCAGCAGTTCGACGTCACGCAGTGCCCTCCTGATCACCATCACAAGGAGCAGGTGCGCATACATGCATTTGATTTAGTTGTTATTACCTGGGCATCTCTGTCAGTCTGTTCCCTTACACATGCTGGAATCGTTTGATACTCCCTTTGTTCTTAAATAAGTCGATTATTAGAATTGTCCTAAGTCAAAAAAATTTTATGCTTGACTAAATGCATAGAGAAAAGTACAAATATTTGTGATAATCAAAACATATTATGATAGTGCAGTTTACAATGATGTATCTAAAGATACTAATTTAGTGTCATAGACCCAGGTGCATTTTGTATAAATTTGGTCAACCCTGAAAAGTTTGACTTTACACTACTTCAGAAGAACTCTACTCGCTTGAGTTAGGAGATGAACATATGAATCGTAGGTGCGGACACTTTATAATTGATTGATATATTGAATCCTTAAAACTTATATGAGATTGAGTTTCACTTTCTGGAAAAAAAGGACTGTTACTTAAAAGAATGTACATGTTTTGTTCATCATACATAGGCATTACTTAGTCACATAAAAAAAATACTACATAGGCATTACGTGCTTGTTTTAGATATTTTCATGCATACACTGACACAGGGCACCGGTGATGTGAAGAAATGGACCAAGAGAGTACACAAGGAATGGGAAATTCTACAAAATAACCTGCCAGGTATGTACATTGTGCATCCTACAGACAGCAGAGTATATCCATACAAGTAACGTGTCTCATATATATGCATATGCACGCAGACACCATCTACGTGCGAGCCTTCGAGGACCGCATGGACCTGCTCCAGGCGGCGATGGTGGGAGCGGCGGGGACGCCGTACCACGACGGCCTCTTCTTCTTCGACATGCAGCTGCCGGCATCGTACCCGGCCGTGCCGCCGCTGGTGCACTACCACTCCTTCGGCCTCCGCCTGAACCCCAACCTGGAGGATTCCGGCGACGTGTGCCTGAGCCTGCTCGACGTCGCCGGCGATTGGGGCGCGGCAGGGCCCGGGCACTGGACGCCGGCTCGCTCCAGTATCCTCCAGGTGTTGGTCTCCCTCCAGGGCCTGGTGCTCACCGCGGAGCCCTACTACAACGTGGCCGACTACGCGTTCCAGCTCGGCACGCCGCAGGGCGCCCGCAACGCGCTCCCCTACGCCGAGAGCGCCTACGTGCTCACGCTTCGGACCACGCTCTGTCTGCTGCGCCGGCCGCCGGCGGGGTACGAGGCACTCGTGGCGGGCCACTTCCGCCGCCGCGACAGGTTCGTGCTCCGCGCGTGCGAGGCGTGCCGCAGGGCTGCCCCGTCGGCACGCTCGACGCCGAGGCCCGCGCCACGGCGGAGGGGGAGGCGGGCGGCGGCCGTGCTCGGAGGGACTAAGGCTCGCGCTCAACGGCATCGTGCCGCGCCTCGTCGAGACGTTCACCGAGATTGGCGCTGATGGGTGCGAGCAGTCCGGCCGGTTGCTGCTCCCGCTTGCCGGCGGTGGGGCTGCGGTGACGCCGTGCATTTAGCTGTTACGCACCGGCATATATACATGGTCCATTCGTGCCTGGCTGGTGGAATGCAACCTGCAAATGATCGACTAACTCTAGTTTTCTTCTTTTTTATGAACTACCGCTCTATAGTAATGTCTTCGGTAATTAGTATACTCCTTCCGCTAGTAATGATTGTCAAACCAATCTATTAGAATCCATCCAACACTGTGTGGCATTCAACGATACTCACCTCCTCCAAAACTCAATTGTTGCTTTTAGTTATGTTGTTCAATATTATACTGTGGTTCTACAAAGAAAAACAAAATATAATTGCCCACACGAGCTCGGCATCGCAGCTGCAATTTGGGAACCAAAGAAAAACAAAAATATAAATTGCTGAATATTATGCTGTGGTTCTGATCGATGTGACTGGACCTAGTGGCTTGCATTGCATTGCATCGGTGCTCGGGGCGTCGGCGGCAATATCAACATGAATAGCGGCGTGGAAGTGGAAGCTGGGGCTGCGAGTTTCACGTGCCGTATTAGCAGTTTAGCACACTACTAGGAGTTTAGTAATAAGTGATGTATATGTTTCTGATACACGTTTTCTGAGGTCAATTCTCCGGCCCAAGTATGATCGTCTCAGCAACCCTTATAAAAATTTGATATTATGGATACATATATGGAGTTAGCAGCCCTTGTAAAAATTCAGTGTTATATGGATACAACTATTTATAAAAAAAGTCAATATTATGGATAAAGATTTATAAAAAATAATATTATGGATATGTATTTGTCAACAGTTTGGCAAAATTCGTTTGCCAAATCTTGTTGATTCCGATCTGTGTCCGGCAGCTTGTGGTTCCAGGCAAACCCTGCAGAGACTGCAATTGAACCAAACATGAGTTCTCATAAACAAAATCACTTGCTGAAACTGAACAGTACACTGGTATAACATGAAAATTATCATACATTTATCAATGCTACTCGAGCTTCTCGCAACTCATCACTGAACTTTTTTTTCCCCTACTGATTAAAACTTGTTTGTAGTTTTCTGCATCTTTCAGTTCATCAATCTTCTCATTGAGCTCCTCCTTTAGTTTCTCTATTTTCTCTCTGGATTCTGGATCTTCATCACCTGGCTTGAGCTCCATCATTTGCAGCTTCCCTTTCAAATGCTTTACTTCCAATTCAAGATTCTGCTTCTTCTCCAACTGTATGTTTATGCTCAAAAAGTTTTCTAGAATAGTTTTTGTTTCTTTCTGCAGTTTCCACAGTAAAAATCATACAAGACGAATGTCATTCAAAAGAAAACCGCATGCAAGCATGTCAAGGGAACAGGGGCTAACCGTTTGTTTATCCACAAGCTTCTGGACATTTGTTAGATGAAATTGTGGTCGATGGAATGTCCATGTGTCTTGATTGATGAACAATATATATATATATATATATATAAGCCAAAGGACATATTCCTGTTGGCCAAGAGGTGTCTCTATAAAAAGGTGTCTATCTATGCCTAAAGGGTGTCTTGAAGGAGCCTAATCTATAACTATCATTAGCAGTTACTAATAACATGATTAACAATAAATTGATCACTAATAATAAATCCAAACACTCCCCCTTGATCAATTTGATCCTTTAGGCAATGTTGTCTGTTCATCAGTCATCGTCTTGAAGCTTTGAAAAACCCTGTGGGAAAAACCAAAGTAATACCAGTATACCAGGAAAAACTCCTTAAAACCCTGTGAAAAAAATAAGAAGAAATACCATGATATACAATCACCAATGTTATTAGACCCTTTGAGTAAACTCAAAGCCTTAGTCTAAAAACATCTTGACCATAGGGTCAATATGCCTCAAATATCATCTTCCAAAAACCCCAGTGGGAAAAACTAGGTGATATAGCATATACCTTTGTATTGACATTGTCTTATCAAAAACTTTATGTGAGAAATCATAAAAGGAAAAACTGACATAAAAAAAAGAGTACAATGCATCCTATGTCCTAATATTATCCATCAAAAACCCCTGTGGGGAAAATGTATAATATGACATAATCTTGTGTTGATATTGCCTCATTAAAAACTTCTATATGAGAAATCCAATGGGAAAAACTCATACAAAGAAAAGAGTGCAATATGATATTTATAATAAGTTATTAATCAGGGAGACTCTCTCCCTGATAACAAGTTATCAATCAGGCAGACTCTCCCCCTGATACTTGCAAACCTCAAACTAATTAATTAAAATTCATACCAATGTACACAACACATAAGAAATATGGAGTATGGTAGACTTTGTGAATATCTCTACAAGATTATCACAAGACTTAGTTTGCAAATGTTCATATGTCCATATAACCTATAGGACAGAACAATCTTAATGCAAAATATTGTATTAGTATAACTTATTCTTGTCTAAACAACACAAGTAGCATTACCTTTTCAAGATAATGACTTTTGATTCAATAGAATCAATATCACATAATCTCAGTATGTGACATATCATTCTGACTAGCTGTACACATACATATGAAGCCTTGTGAATACAATATCAGAATGATTATTGTGTAAAGCTTGTTACAATGATCTAGAATTTGGGGATCTTATAAGTGACTAGAATCATTATATTCACGTAATCAGATCGTAGATTATATCAAGACCGCATGTGCTATTTTGAAATATCAAGAGATATTCTTAACTTCAATCTACCAACATTTGGTAGGAGTAGCACTGCTATTATATATAGCAAATCATTGCAAATAATATCCAGCCGGGAACTTTTGCAGGATATGTTAGCGCATAAATAGCACTGAGATAATGGACAACTTGTCCCAATATCTCGTCTCAATCACTATGGTATAAAACAATATTCCACTATCGTGAGGTATAACAACCATATGATATACCTTCATATCGAATTACTCAATATGATGTGGATATAGATAGCTTTAGTACAAATCCCGGAAGAAGATACTTGGATCCTAAACACAAAATGAAAATTTTGGTTTAGACCGTATCTCCCATCTCAAAACTCCGTCTTTAGATTACAACGTGCTATAACAAGTGTTCATTCCCAATGATGTCAAGATTATTGATAATCATATAATACTATGAAATCCAATCAGGGAATTCAAAATGAACACCACGTGCAATCAATCTTGTATCCCAATAATTGATCAATGAATACTCACAAAGTTGATTGTACCAAATTTGAGTTATCTGCTTAAAGCCACATATTGACTTAAGCAATACACGATATATGTTGTGATTTTATATATGAGGATTGAGTATGTGAACTCTTTCCCGGAAGCTTCACAAAGACTCCAAATCAAGTGATCATATAAATATATGAAATCACTACATCTATCAACTATCAACTGCAATGATAGATGCTTTTGTACTGCCAATCAAAAAGGTAGTATCAGAAATTTATAACTTACTATGGAGAATAATTTGCATTAAAGATCAATGCATGGGCTTTGCGTAAACCCCTTGTGCTACTAGTCTTGCTTTTGTAACTCACCACCACGTTGCTCTCAATCCAATCTAGGATGAAACATTTTGTACCCACAGTGAAGGTACCATAAGGTGTTGGTATCATAGCCCAAAATACCTCTTTTCTGGTGAGCAAGACTATCTCTGTATGTACTATATTACTCAACAAGTTTCGATCCAGTAAGAGTGACAAAGCACTCTGCCATGGTCTTATTAACTGGATGACTTGGAGTATTGTATACAATTTATTCAGAGAAGTATTTGTCGACAAATGTAGCCTTTCTATTATATAATTCTCTAGTCTATCAAAACTCAAAGAACCCTGAATGACTCATCGTGACTTCCTGAAATGAGAGTTAGGCTTTCCGATATCCCAGCATCAGTATTTGGTGCACCTCTGAGCTGGGTTTGTGGATGACATCTATATCCATAGGGTAATAACCAATGTTTACCCAATAGTATTGCCAACATTATTGGTTGACCTTCATTTTCTATCTTAGAAGGAAAGCCTTCTATTGCTAGCATGAATAATCCTGCTTTATGGCCATACTACTCCCCCTCTTATTTACAATTGGGAGTTGAGTGGTTTACTTAATACCACTTCTATTTCTGGCACATACTTGCAACAGATTATGATCAGTAAATCGTTTGGCAGATTATTTGTAATACTTATGCAAATCAACAATTCTTTGAACTCAATGTTTAATTCATTTAGTACGTGATCCTGAGCTTAAAATGCTTTATGCATTCTAGTTTTTGGGGCATTATATATGGTACTAATCTCCCCCTAATGCCTGGAAAAGCTTAATGAAACCAGCATACGGGTTGTAAATAGATCTTGAATAAGATATCTAGATACTTAACAATCGACAGAGATTGAAATCTCTCATTGATCCCTAGTTTCCCGTGTAAACCCATCAATGTATGCTGTGGTGGTGAGATTGGTACGAATACAACGTAACCCAATCTTACGTAAATAGGAAATCTTCTTAGATTCCCACGTACTAAATGCATATAGGGGATATACAGTTAATCATAAGTTAGGAGTGTGTAAATCTACCTGACTCCAATACGAAGTTGGCGATAGCAATTTACTAATAATGGTCCTGCTATGACGACATTAATGTCATACTTATGGATTCTAGTTATTCTCTTTTAGATATCTAACTAAACTTGTATTATACCTTACAATCGTCATTGTAGGCACAAAAGTTTAGTAATGTTCAGGATAATGCTCGTATGAAGAAGCATTATCTACCAAATGCATGGTTGAGTGTGGATACTTCCACACTCTAGATCATCTCACGGATGTATCTTTATAACCATGAAATGCCTGAACTGTCCATACAATCTGTGTATCGGACCCATACATATTCTTTTGAATATGCCCTAGGAATCTACAGTATTCTATCTGATTTCAAGATAAGAGGGTCTTTAAATCTGTTTCCTATGGCACTTATTGTGTCCTTACTAGGGAAAATCTAGACAAAAACAATTGCTAATAATTTTTCACGTATCCTTCTGGATGACCAAGTTGACCATTCTAAATCTTTGAATGTATCAACAGTGTGAAAAATTCTTATGCGCAACATGTTGTATGAGAGATAGTTGTATGCATAATACAACCAAAATGAGAACTATCTCATTACATATGTGCCATATCCAATGTTGTCTTTTGTGTTTCGAAATGAAAACACATTTGGATATGTCTATAACTTGGTAAGATACGAGTGTATAGGACATAATTAAATATCCTCAGTAACTAACTCAGTATCAATAGGAAGAATGATAGTGGCAAAATAGGCCAAATATCATTGCATCACATCAGTGATGGCCAAAATTATTCCCTCTTCTTGTCATAAGAACCTGGAATATTTTGCTTCCCTAATTATAAAGTTTGTGGTACAAATCTCCACTAGGCACATATCATTCCACATTGGAATAATTCTCGTATAATCTATATATGACAGGAAACTAATAAATTTCTCGTCTAATATATAGAAATCTATAAATATTGTTAAGTATCAAATTTATCAATATGATACTCACATTAGTTATGCATTGAGAACAAGTGTTACAACATATTTTAATGGACAATATGAAATAATACCAATGGACCAGGAGATTATTCCAAATCTCAAAACATGTCAGTCAAAGTATATTCGATGACCATGTTGTCCATGTATTTGATATTCTCTTATGAGAAAAAGGTAGAGTGTTGAGATGTGATCCCGGAGGATCCAATAAAATCAACTTCATAAATAGCTTTAGATTAAGATTGAAACATACTTCAAATCTTAAGTTCTAGAGCTCCTGTTTTATCCCTTATATATTTTTGTTATAGATCAATCGCAAAATTAAGAACATGACATTGTTTAGCACTATGCTAAACACGACCACCTATATGACGCTTTCTGTCATTATGGGGTTTAACTTTGTCATAACTTATTTGCACATTAGGCCTTTTGCTTCCGTCATTGGAAGCAAATTATACGAAGAATATATATGATCATAGTCTTCTAGTTTGAAATACTAGAGACACGATGTACTCATGGTTAGCCAGAAGCTATATGAGTTTATTTGTTGTTCATAATACTCCAGAAGAGTATGCCATAAAGTATGTGTAATTTCTTCCATAAGATATTCTTGTAGATAATCTTTATAGATGCAGTACCTAACAATAGGAAGGCACAATTTCCTCTGATCTATAATAAACAATCCCTATTGAGGGCATTGAATTCTTTTATAATTTTTATGGGATAAAACCAATATTAGTGTCCATTGTCCATGTAGGATATTGATTCCATCGAGAGCGAGTTCAGCAGACTCCTCTGAAGTCAATATCCACAACATGTGACAAACCATTGATTTAATGAATATACCGCTAAGATAAACTCAAAATCAATATGGTGATGTTGTAATCTCAAATGCAATAAAATGAATTGATTGTTTACCTAATGGTAAATTTGAAATCAATATGGTAATGTTATAATATGAAGTGCAATATTAATAAAGTTTATATCTTATCATAGTGTTGGATTGTTGTAGGTAATCACAAAAATTATGTAGACCAAACAACCAAATCATCAGAGATTTTGAGAAACACAAGACCTCTATGTCAAAGACAAACAATAGATCTTTATAGTAGGCAAATATATTGCTGCGTAAGCACGGTCTCAGGGCAATATAATTCACAATTAAATTAAATGCAACCTTTGCTTAGGGCTCTACTATCTTGTGTAATATCAAAAGTAATATGATGAAGATAACAATCTAAAACTTTTATTTTTGGGTAAAACACAGTGTAGGTAATCATCAAGTTTCTTAGAAATATGATGTAGACCTCTCAGCAATGGGTGATTTGATCACTGCTATGGCACGATCTCAGAGCAGAATAATTCACTAGGAATTAAGCGGAGCCAATGCCATAGACTCAATTATCTTGTGTGATTTTAACCAAAATAAACAAGATATATATATATTGCAACTTTAAATCTTTAGAAATTAAAGGTTTCTAATTCTATAGATGCCATAGTTAAATTGCAACTAAATCAACTAGCAAATTTAACTTGTATGCGATGTAAAAAATTATGGTTTGGGGCACCAACATACCCAATTCTATCATAAAATTATAATTGTAACTAATATGTTGATACAAAATAGGGGGTTTCGGTGTACCAACATAGCCCAAAATAAAATTATCAGTTCACAAATGTAAAATGTATGTGGTACAAAAAGTGATTTGGTGCACCACATAGTACAAAAGTATGATAGAAATCACAGTGCATTGTATAATAATAATCTAAGCATAGTTTTATACAATGAAAATATTCAGCAGGCACAGAGAAACATCAAATAATATAAATTAAATTTATGTTCTTTCATAAAATAAATTAGCCAAAACATATGCTAATTAATTATACTACAGTTGAAAAAAAAGTTACCAAAGAAATAAAATTTCTAGGCAAAAGGACAAAGCAAATTTGGGCCCCGGCAAGCAGCCAGCCCAACAGAGAGCAGCAGCAGCCATGCCTAGGGAGAGGGCGCGCCGCCCAGTCAGCCAGACTGGCGGCCCAACCGGCCAGGCGTAGCCACGGCCCACGGAGGCCATCGGGCTTATATAAGCCAGCGGTGAATTTTTTTATTTTAAATTTTTTTAAAAAAATTTACAAAATTAATTTTTTGTTTCGAAATATGACAGAACTAGTCGCCTACAGTGGGTATGTTTTAAAAAACACCCACTGTGTGGGCGTTATATGTGACGTGACACAGAGCCGGCCGCCGCAGCTGCTGGATTTTGCGGGCGGCCCCTGGCGCCCAAAAAACGCCCACTGCGTGGGCGTTTTTTGGTGGCGAGGGGGCCGCCTGTAAAACTGCGCGCTGTTTTGCGGGCGAGCTTCGGAGTAGTCAAAAACGCCCACTGCGTGGGCGTTTTTTGCGCTCCAGGGGGCCGCCTGCAAAACAGGCGAGGCCGGCTGCGCACTTTTGCAGGTGGCCCCCTCACCCCCAAAAAACGCCCACACAGTGGGCGTTTTTTGGGGCAACTCTATAAATAGGCAGCCCCCTCTTTAGATTTTCATTATATTCACTAAAATTTTCAGAAAAAAGAAAGAAGAGAGGAGGGAGGAGAAGGAAGTAACGGCGAAGCCCTGCCAGTTTGAGACCTCGGCTTTTAGGTAAGTTTCTCATACATTACAAGTCTGTTGCTATGCATTAGTAAAATATAATGTGCACTAGAGTTATTTAGTTTTTAGTTGACTCTGGGTAGATCTGTGAGTAGTATGTATATTAGATCTATAAATAATGATGTTAGAGCATTGCAGTTCATGTTAGAAATAATGATGTTTCTTCTATGCTTTATACAATGGATTGCATAATTTAAAATGTGACGAATATCGTATTTTCTTTGAATAGATATATTTAGGGTTTAGGAATAATGATGTTTATGCTATGCTTTAAACAATGGATTGCATGATTTGAAATGTGACGAATATCATATTTTCTCTGAATAGATATGTCAACCAAAGTGATATTTCGGTTGTTCCATGGTAGTGGCACTGTCAGATATGGCCCGTATGGTATAGATCTTTCTGAATTTGGGTCAACACTAAAGGGGATAGATAGGCCAGCGGAAAGAAATTTTCGGTCAGTGTGTAACTGGTTAACGAGGGCATTTCATATCAACCCAGAGGTTAACACAATAAAAGTAAATGTAGTAGTCAACCATGGCAACGAAGAATTCTTCTGGGAATTGATGTCAGTAGATTGCACCGAAACATGGAAATGGTACGTAGAAAATACATTGCAGCGGGGCTGGGAACCCAGCATTTTCATGGAGGTGCACGATAAAGACAATGCAACCTTGCAAGATGTGGAGGGTACAAGCATGGTTGGGACTGATGCTGAAATAGAAGAGGGAAACGACTGTGCTCAGCAAGGAGAAGAACAGGGACATGATGTGCAGGAACGAGAAAGAGAAGGAGAAGCCAATGAGCCGAGAGGCTTGGCAGATGAGGGCGAGAGGATCAACTCCATTGTTCAGGCAATGGAAAATGAAGATGCGGCGAATGAGGAAGTGGAGGGTGATGAATCTTCTGATGAGGAAGGATGCAATGTGAATCCATGGCAATGGCCTAATGAAGACTTCTCTAGACTTGCTATTTCAGAGGGATACCATGTTCCATGGGAGTATAAGGAGAATGAGGTAATCGAGGGAGCGATGTACGCAGAGAAGGAAGAATTGATGGAGGCAGTCAAGCATTGGGCTGTATCACTGCAGAGGGAGTTCTGTGTAGCAAAGTCCACAAAGTGTGTATATGAAGTTAAGTGCATGAGATCCAGCGATGGTTGTCCATGGAGGGTGCATGCATTCAAGGGAAAGTGGAAGGATTATTGGAAAGTGTCAATAGTCACTGAGCACAAATGTCACTTGGAAGGTGTACAGAAGTACCACAGAAACATGGCATCTGCATTTATTGCTGCAGAGATGTATTCAGATGTTGTGCATAATCTAGGATACGAGCCAAGGTCAATAATAAGGCATATCGAAGATAAATTCAAATACACCATTTCATATGCTAAGGCATGGAGGGCAAAACAGAAGATTATCGAGATGAGATTTGGCACATTCGAAGCCTCATATGATAATTTACCATCTCTTCTTCAATGCATAGCCGCCAGAAATCCAGGGACATGTACAGATCTTATAACATACCCAACCATGGAGAATGACCATACAGTATTGGTCTTGCAACGAGCTTTCTTTGCACTAGGTGCTTGCATCAGGGCATTTGTACATTATCGTCCAGTACTTTGTATTGACGGGACATTTCTGACAGGTAAATATAGAGGTCAGATACTAACAGCAATTGCCGTGGATGGGAACAATCAAGTTCTACCACTGGCATTCACTTTTGTGGAGAGCGAGAATAACGATAGTTGGTACTGGTTTCTCAAGCAGGTGAAGGTTAGCATTGTTGGTATGAGGCCTGGTGTATGCCTAATTCATGACCGTCACGCTGGCCTTCTTCGGGCAATTGAATATCTGAAGAACGGTGATGCAGAGATGGGATACGGTAAAGATTGGCCAGATGTTCAAAGTCGATGGTGTATGCGTCACATAGGTGCTAATTTTTACAAGCAGTTTAAGCAGAAGAGCTTGATGGATCTATTCAAGAGGCTGTGCGGACAGAATCAAGAGAAAAAATTCAACGAGCTTTGGAGGAGGTTGGACGAGCTCACAACGAAGCAAATGGAAGAGCACTCAAGCCGATCAGCACCTGTTGGTGAGGATGGTCCAGAGTCCTTAGGACCGCTACCCACAGATGGTCCAAACATCAGAAGGAGATCGGCATCTGCTGTGAGAAAATTTTCACACTGGATAGAGAATGAGCCTAAGGAGAAGTGGTCTTTGCTGCATGATGTCAGCGGAGCGTGGTTCGGCATTATGACAACTAATTTGGCCGAAGTTTACAACTGGGTGATGCGTGGTGTTAGAGACCTTCCCCTGGTTGCCATTGTTGAGTTCATCTTGCATGGAACATGCAGATATTTCAGAGACCGGTACCAAGTCGCTGCCCTATCAATGCAAGTGCGATGTGTTTTCTTCGGACATATGTTGACAAATTATCTGGAGGAAAAACGTAAGAAGGCAAAGGAGCATAGAGTTATAACTCAAGGTACTAGAGAGCACCGATTTGAAATCTTGTGTGCTGATAGGGCCAAGCGTGGAATATATAGAACAAGAGTTGTGCAAGAATGCATACTTAAGGAGGATGAGTATTGCGTATGCATGTGCCACAAGCCAAGACTCTACCACAAACCATGTTCCCATGTTATTGCAGCGAGCTCGGAGTGTGGAATACTTGATCGTACTTTTGTATCTCCCTATTTCACGAAGGAAGCCATATTGCATACATGGTCACATGAAATTTATGGTTTTGGCATAGCGGGGAATTTTACAGGTACAGTACCGCAACCTAGCTATATTCCAGACCCAAGTAAGATCAGAGACAAGGCTGGGCGTCGAAAGACAAGACGTATTCAAAACGCCATGGATGAGTCCGAAGCAGGTGGAAGGTACAAACGTTGCAGCAAATGCGACAAGGAGGGACATACTTACAAGAAGTGCCCGAAGGACTGAGACATGCCCACAACAGCAGGAGCCCCGCCATCAGGATCTGAATTGGATGGTACCCCGCCAACAGGGGAAGGGACAACTTCTAGGCCCAGCAGGCCAAGGCGTGCACGCGTGCCTCGTGGTTCGGTCATGTAGTGATGTGTAGTAAGCTTGGTTAAGATTATGTAATGTACGGTTTTTGTTTTGTTGTAACTGAAGTGAACAAACTTGTTGTTTAAACCTATCTTGAGGATGTAATGTTCTGTGATGTTCTTAATCTCTGTCTTGTATTTGAATATATTTCAGTTACATGTTGTACGTGCATTCTTTATGTTTCAAATTCCATCATTTCTTGTTGTACCTTAAATTTATTGTTGTATACTTTTTCACATTTTGTTTGCATGTGTCATATGTGTTAATGGTGATAATATCATGCAGGGATGGTAGATGACACACCAGAGCTGCTTGATTGAGGGATCGATCTGTACCACCGTTCGTACCGTATTGTGGTGCAGAACGCCACTCTGCCCGTACTTCGACAGCGACCGTCCAGACGTCTACTTTCAGTGGACTCTCAGTTCTGTTTTAGGTATCTGTTGACTCTTTGAGGTCTCCCAATTAAGTACACATGGCTTGTTAATAACATATAATTTTTATGTGCAGGTTACGTGAGGCAGGCCTCCTCCCGTTGTGTGGCCTTGTGGAGGCTCGAGCTACTGAGGCCGATGAGACGAGGAGGTGGAGTTTTGATAGGTCTCTTCTAGCAGCCCTGGCCGACCGATGGAGGCCGGAGACACACACGTTCCACCTGCCGTGCGGGGAGGTCGCACCGACGCTTCAGGACGTTGCGTTCTTGCTTGGCCTTCCCCTCGCTGGCGATGCCGTCGGGCCAGTCGATGGACTTCATGATTGGCAAGATGACATTATGGCCTGCTTCGGCCACGTGCAGTGTCACCCTGCACTTCCAGCTATGAGCAGCCTCCCTCCATACATGACCATGGGCCCATCGTAGCAGTGGCTCATGCAGTTTACCGTAAGGCCTATTTGAAAAGAATTTTATCAATTTGTAGTTCTTCTCAACTTTATTAACTGTATCTTTTTCAGTCCGATCAGCTACACCCAGAGGCTGACGTGTACTCTGTGCGATGGAGTTTGGAGGCCTACTTGTTGTGGCTTTTTGGCTGGGTCATGTTCACCAGCACTGCGGGACATGCCGTCGACAAGGTCATGATCCCCTACGCGCGCGCGATCGCTGATGCTGACGAGGGAGCAATGCCACAGTGGAGCTGGGGATCCGAAGTACTGGTGGCGATGTACAGGAGGCTTTGTGAAGCGTGTACCAAGATAGAAACAGGTTCTTTGCTCACTGGTTGCCCCCTCCTTCTACAGCTATGGGCAGCTGAACGGTTCGCGATTGGTCGACCTATGGTGGATCACACCACCTACGAGGACGACCTATACTTGCAGCATCCGCCCGAGGACTTCCCCACCATGGGTACAGTCTGGTGCCATCGTCAGGTTCATGTTCCTAGCTGACGTATATAGTTAATTTGTATCGTACCTTCTAACCTATTGATTGTTATATTTCAGCAACGATGGGCACATGTGCAGGTCACGCGGTCGTACAACGAGTTTATGCTGGAGTTCGACAGGATACAGCTGACCGACGTGATCTGGGAGCCTTACAGCCAGGAGGCTATCCACGCACGAGCTCCCCATGGGCTGTCCACGTTGTGCACACGTGACCAGGCCTTCTGGCTGACGCTCCAACCGATGGTGTTCGACATATTCGTCGAACCGCACTGCCCAGGGCGTGTTTTGCGCCAGTTCAGTCTCATGCAGCCGTCCCCCACCCCTATCATCCATACCGTCCCTGCAGATGCTCACAGGTAAGTACTACTAACCACTGACTTTGAAAAATTAATCGCAATAGACATGTCTTCCTCAAATTTGTGTTCAGGCTGACTCGGAGGGGACAGGTCGGCGGCAACTTATGGGTTCCATGTCTGCAACCATACATGGACGACTGGTTGCTTGCCACGGAGGACGTCGTTGAGGAGTACCGCCCCCACATCGAGGACTCATACATGAACTACCTCTGGTGGTACCAGCCTCATACCCGCACACGTGTCACCTTCGTTCCTCCGGAGCAGCAGCCACACGTCGCCGCCGTGGATGACGCTTACCCTGCGCACCGTGATCAGGATTACTTCCACACCGTGAGTACTTGAATCTCGCATATATATCAGTACTTCATTACGTATATCTTTCATCTAACTTAAAACTGAAATTAGGTCAACGGTGCGCAACTACTTTACACGGAGGTTGACTCCATGTGCCGCCGCTTGCAGGGTGGCTTGGCGTTGACAGTGGATGAGCAGCGCACCTCATACACGCAGATGCGTACGACGCTTAGATCCGTGCTGAGGGCTCTGACTTGTTGGACCTCCGACGCAGCGCCTCAAATTCCTGCACCGGCACCCGCAGCACATCCTCCTGCACCCCAGACCAGAGGTAACTCCGTGTACCCCACCTCGTCTACCTATGTTTTTCTAATGTGGATGACTGTGTGACTTACGATGACACCTTTCACAGCGTTCTCTACGTCGTACCTTCATTCCTCCGGAGCGGGGTCCTCGGTGCATGGAGCAGAGGCATCCAGGCACTTCACTCATGCTCCACCCAGCACGTCGGCCTATGGTGAGGGTTCCTCCACTCAGGGAGCAGGCTAGGGAGCCTGGCCTTCGCCCCATGGAGTGGGTACCTCCTCTCAGGGAGCAGCCTGGGGAGTCTGCCCTTCGCCCCATGCAGTGGGTACCTCCGCGCAGGGAGCAGCTTTGACGTCGGCCTAGGGAGCCAGCACCTCGTCGTGGACCTACCGACTACCTAATGACCCCCCACTAACGCACCGATTAGCGACGAGGAGGTCGAGATCGGCCCTTCACAGCTTGTAGGAGCACCTCCGCCCTACACGCAGGAGTTATCACAGATGACTCCAGTGCAGCACGTCCGTGTGACTCGAGGTGTTCCACCGGATCGCCACACCTACTCATCGGGGCACGTGTGACCGAGGAGGCCGAAGAGGGGTAGGGGGCAGGGGCAGGATCAGGCTCGGTGACAGTAGTACCCTGTACGATGTAATAACTGTCTTGATGTATGATACGTACTTTCCTTTTGTCAAAATTTACCTTTTGTTATATTCTTCGTTTCCCGTCGGGGCCCTGGCGTATTGTCACGATTCTTTTGAGTACTATATCTAGAAATCCCCGTCGGTTCCTAATCCCTAAACCCTAAACCCTAAACCCTAAACCCTAATCCCTAAACCCTAATCCCTAAACCCTAATCCCTAAACCCTAAACCCTAAACCCTAATCCCTAAACCCTAAAAACCCTAAACCCTAAACCCTAAACCCTATACCCTAAACCCTATACCCTATACCCTAAACCCTAAACCCTTACATGCTTGCATTACATCCATAATAATAGTCCATTACAGCACAGTTAAAAGTCACGGCAACAGTTCATTACAATAAAATTATACGTCCGCTAGGGCGATGAACTACTAATCCGAATTCATCTAACAAAATGGCCCTAATAATCTGAAACATAACCGGGAAGCAAGTCTTCATCTTCAGAACCACTATCCTCTCCCACAAACTCATTGGTACGGCTACGCTCAGCTGCGTTGGCCTCTTCTTCCTTTTTTTTGTAGTAAGCGGCCTCCAAGTCATCGAGGGCTTGGGTGAACGCTTCATCATACTCCTCTTCTTCCTCTTTTTTGTGGTAAGCGGCCTCCAAGTCATCGAGGGCTTGGGTGAACGCTTCATCATACTCCTCGTCCTCATCGTTCATCGGCCTCTCTGCCTCCACCATCTTCTGCTTCATCTTCGCATCAGCACTCCTCTTTTCGGCCTCCTCCATCTTCTCCCTCGCATGCAAGGATGCTTCCTCTTCTCTCTTATTTTTCCATGCATCACAGTCTTTCTTCCACTGAGCAGCACTTGGGGTTTGGACACACAATCATCGGGCATAGTCAACCTGCGCTCGCTTCCGCATCTTAATGTAGTTGTCCACAAGCTGAGTACCAGACCTAAACTTCAGGTCCATTAGTTGCTTTTGCTTCAGTGTATCCATGTATTCCCTGCGGTCTTCAACATGGGCAAAAACCTCCCACTTGCATTTCCTAAGGCTCTGTGATCGAACGAAACAATTTAAAGTCAGCAAATACAAAAAGTTTGGATATCAAGTGAGCAACAAGTGGAACAAAAGGACCTCATTGTAATCAACCATATGGCCGCACCAATAGCCTATTCCAAGCTCCGATGGTAGTAGGCCATACTGCGCTTCGACACCACATTTGCACAACACAGGAGGCTTGCGGGTAACCACTTTTCTCTTCTTGTCCACCTTCGGCTCGAGCCATTTGTTCTTTGGACCCCACAGCCACTCCCTGAAGTTACACTTCCGCAACAAGGTATACCCACCCTATAATATAAAATGTTAGTACATGCACAAATACTAAGAAAGCCATGACCGCATACAATTTACACTTACTCCGGCGGGGTTAGGACATTCGAACTCGTTAGGCCTATCTGAACTTATTACAGAATAATCTCCGCATTTGCAATGAGGCGGAGATTGAAGCCGTCTTAATTAGGCTATTTTCTTCTCCTCGTCTGTCATTGGGGGGGATCAGGGGGAGGTGCCACCCACCGCTCGAATTGATCGGGTGGATTATGCTTTCCTTTCCACCATTTGTTAAACTGGAGATACCTTGGGTCGAATTTGTCTGGACCGTCAATCCACTGAAAGAAAAAGCACCGCTCATGGGCCTACAAAACATGATTGGTAATGACATTGTTAGAGATGCAAGAGCTGCAATTACTAGCATTGAATAAAGATGCAGTGACAGAGGTGCAATTACTTACATTGAATCCACCGCATGTGTAGTAGCAACGGGCAGCTGTGTCCTCATGGCGAGATTGGCCAATATCAGCCGGTTCTCCACAGTCATAATTTGGGACAGGGACTGCAGGAGGAACAGGAGCATCCTTGCTAGACACGTCGGGATACAATTCTCTAGGGCGATCCTCGTTTTTTCTAAAACTCCGTCCGCCATAAGTTTTGCATATCTATTCAGAGAAAATACGATATTCGTCACATTT
>CM041639.1:10849682-10867310 GCA_023333625.1 Bothriochloa decipiens | reverse complement strand
TAAGTTTTAGGCTTTGATTCTCAACACTCCCTCTTCGGTAATTTGTGCCTGTGTGCATGCCTCGTCAAAAACCCCCCAAAAACCCAGTGGGAAACAAAAGGGTAGAAGAAAAGAGTAGATCACACGCGTACACTATGTTGCACTTGTTGCCTCATTAAAAACCTTGCGTGAGAAAATCCAATGGGAAAAACTCACCAAGGGAAAAAGAGTACAACAGTTTGACCTTCAGGGTCAACATGCAATTTTTAGGTCTTCAGGACCTACCGGCTTTTGGGACCAGTTATGATCTTCTGGATCATAATTATGGACTATTGTTTCAGGAGACTTCTCCCTCTAATCCTAGCAACCCTCTAGGTCATCTCATGCGCTTTCCATATATATGTTCTTGGAAACAAGAGGCTGGCAGAGATCCTATGAACAAATCTGCTGGATTTGTTCATGACCAAGTTTACAGAGCATTTATTCCCTTGTTCTTCTGGAGCTTACGGGGTAGAGGAATTTCTTCTCTTAACATAGTCCATATGTGTCTATGCAACACAAGTGATCTTATCTCTATAGATAATGATAGGGAGCTATCAAAGCTTAAGCCACATAACTTCAGGATGTGGCCAATCATCCATTTGAGCCACAACACATTCTCGTGTGGCTTTATATAGGGCAATCATCTCTGATGGTCGATGTGACAACCAAGGTCTGCTTCACAGACTACCATAAAATAGTTGTACCACCATAGAGAATCATGAAATCAGTCTAGGATCCGGCATTATGCGCGTCAAACATGTAGCCGCATCCACATATCTCGCCATGGTTGGGACTTGGTTCTTCAGGAACCATAGACCAAGGTCTTAGGTACCAAATGTGAACGTAATGTCAAGCCTTTGTGTAGTTCACCAAATACATTGGTACTTGAGTGGGGAACTTCATGTTCCAATATTTCCTTATTATAACCCTTGGGTCTAAATGGGATTTATCCTCTTCTGGGGATTGGTCCACCATGAGAAATTTTAGAGGGTGGCATCTACCCAATCAAATTTAAGTGCCCTCTTTATAGGCTGATGTGTAAACACTCCTTCAGGGAGGTGCTCGAGCTGCTGGCTCAAGCAGGATCTGGTTTTACCCAAGTCCTTCATTATTGTTTGCGTAATCCCTCTTCAGGAGGAAATTACTCAAACGGTTGAACCATATCCTTTCAGATTCCTTCAATCCATACAACAACCGCTGCAGGCGGATGTTATTCATGTTACGATTTTGATTCGGTCTAGGGATCTCTAGTCCTTCAGGGACTCTCATGTGGATCTCTGAATCAAGTGACCCATACAAGTATGCGGACACGATGTTTTCCAACTACATTTATAGATTCAAGTTAGCTGCCATAAACATTAAGTATTGGAACCTTTGTGCCACACATAATTGGAGAGAAAGCTTCATCGTAATCGATGATGGGTCTCTGCGTGAACCCTTATGCCACTAGCCTCGCTTTGTGCCATATTTATTCCTCTTCTAGAGGGAGACCCACTTGCATCCTTCAGGGATGACTTCAGGAGGTATTAGGTCTGCAGGCCTAAAACAAGCTCTCTCTCATAAAGCGAGCGTTACTTTTCCTTTAATTGCTACTTTCCATTTGTCCTATTTTGAGTGCTTCTAGCACTCTACCATGGACTTTGGTTCTGGATCCAGATCCATTGAGTCAACAATTTCTGAGGCAAAATATTTTTGTCGACAATAGTAATCTTTCAATTATATGACTCTCTTGATTTCTTATAATCAGTGGTGATCTCCTCAGATCATGCTACTGCTCATCGTGACTTCCCATAACGATTGAGCCAGGGCGTTCCAATCTTCCAATGCGATAGTGCGCGCGTGACGCATTGGAGTTTCCATCTTCAGGATGGTGTCCTTCAGGGACCGACTCGACTTTAGGTCGAGTTGCTACTTCGGGGGCATTCTCAACTTTAGGTTGAGCTTCTTCAACTGAATCCTTAAGTGATACAAGTGGCTTGAGATGTTGTCTCTGCGGACGTCTCCGCGTGACCTTGTCTGAGCACCCGGAGGTCTCCCTTAAACCTAGGATCGGATGGAGACAATAGAGTTGTAACCTTCTGGGCTACTTATTCTCTCTCTGACGCACTTACTGCAGGTAAATGCGACCTTGTCACCATTTTTGATCAGTGAAGGCATTGGTAGCTCATTTGCAACAATTTGCAAATGCATAATTCTCTGAACTTCTGGTTCAGATTGACTAGTGCGTGGATCTAAGGAATGCGTTCAGCCGTTCCATTCCATTCTATGCAATTTCCAGGCATTCTTCTGGATGCCTATCTCCCCCTAATGCTGGGAAATGCAATCAGCGTACTGAGCCTTATGAAGATCCCATCATAGGCTCATCTATCCCAACTTCTGGTAGGATCTCTTTGATGTACGCTGATATGGCGGTACTGGCACATATACCGCTCAAATATATTCGCAGATGGAAAATACTTAATTCTTTCCACGCACTAGCTGCAAGAAGGGGGTGAGCAGCTGGTCTGAGTTGGATAGTGATGCAATATGCAACAATATATGGCCCAAACTACAGGTTCGTAGCCTACAATTCTGCAGCAATATGGGCATGCAATTTGCTTGATCCTCTAATCTTTAGGATTAGGATAAATTTTACGGCCAGCAGAATTATTGATGATTCTTTTCATCATATCCAACCCGTGATGACCTAATTGGTCATGTCGTATTTTGAAATAATATGACTTTCATCGCAACATCTTCCTCAGTGGGGTTTATGTACCACGAGGTATGAGAAGTTGGGGATTTAGAATATACTAAAAAACAAGAAATCAATATTCATACTTTCAGGGTAAAGAGTGCGCCTAGCCATTTAGCATGCTAGTATGCTACCAATGCTCTTTGGGAGTGTGTACGGCTAGGTTCTCCTAACACGCGTGGACATTGCATCATGATATATTAAGGATAACTTCAGGTCCCTAAATATATCAAGGCCATCATCAAGAAGGCCATCCTCACTTTCGTCCATCTGGACATATTCACCATTTTCTTTCATGCCGACAAGCATGTCGTCGCATTTCTGAGCTTCAGGCTATGTAGTGAAGTGGGACTTATGTTGACTCTCCTTGTTCTTACTTCTAAAAGAACTTTGGCAGAGTCAACTAGGTGTTTTGGTGCATGAAAATTGCAGGACCAATGTCCCGTGCCACCACATCTAGAACAGCGACCTTGTCATGTTTTACTTATGACCTTGAATTCACTTTCAACCCTTAGGATTTCCCTTCCATTTTTCCTATCAAGGCAATCTTTTGCGCTTGCAAGGATTCTAAGCAACGCTAGCATGTGCTTCGGGCACAGCTGTAAAGCTATTTTGCCGTGCGAAATGATTGTTTGTGAGAACATCATTCTGTAATCAATAGTACTGTTATCAGCTCAGAGTACTTCGGGTACTTTGAGTTGATGTATTGCTGACGTAGTACTATGTCACTGGGTTGGAAGGTGGAAACCAGTTTTCTCGATCATATCCGCGTTAGTGAACTTCTGGCCACATAGACGCAGTTTGGACACAACCCTGTGCAAAACAGTCGTATGCCGCTACAGGCGTGCATTCTTAGAAACGTAAGTCGATCAAAACTTGTTGTGCTTTGGAGAGCACAATCAACTTCTGTTGGCTAAAGCGGTCCTTCAGGGCAACCATAAAAAAAAACATTGGATCGCTCCCCTTCATATACTCAAACTTCGGGTGTGCATCAATGGTGTTGAAAAAGGTGCAACGCCTCTGTTTTACTAGGTATTGTGCATGTATCTTTGCCAGCTTCCGGCTGAGCAATGGTGTGATCGAGGCCCGCGCTATCGAGTTCGATCTCGAAGTCAATGGCCCAGGTGAGGTAGTCGCTGCCATCCATGGCTAGCTCAGTGAATTCCCTTTTTATCGCAATGTCCGACATGCCCGCATAATCAATATGCAGGATCAGCGAATGTCAGTTATGCGTAATCTTTAGGATTACATTCATATATATATATATATATATATATATATTCAGGACTATATTTCCCCAAATATCTCACGCATAAAATCTTCAGGATCATATGCGATTTATATTAAGAAATATAAACATGCAATAAAATAAATCTTACAGGATTTAAATAAATGCAAGAAAATAAATTTACAGTAAAGGAATAGCTACACGCCATGCATCCGTGTGGTGGACTTCTGGCCACCGTTTATCTCCACCGGCTTCAAGCCGTAATTGCATGAATGCAGTGAACTTGAGGCCACTGGTATTTTGGTTCAAAGTGGTTTTAGCATCAATATTATTTTTCATAGGTTTCAGACCTTATTTATGTATCATATAGTGGACTTGGGGCCACCATTTATATTCACGAGCTTTTGGACGTGTCCATCCTATATGCGACTTATAATCGTGAATACCTAGACTAAATGGCTTCAGGCCAATATTATTTTGTATTCGGGTCACAATTTTCGCATCGGGTTGGCCATGGCCGGGGCTTGAAGCCACTGTGTAGCAGGGCTTCGAGCCTCTGCGTAAATGAGCTGTTGCTTGCTAGGCCCTTGCGAGTAGTACGTAGAGAAATTTGCATGCATGCACGCTGACAAATGCAGCCAGACAGGCTTGCCTCTTTTCTTTTCACATGCATGCACATTTGCTTGACCCAAGATGCAGAGTCTTGCACGCAGGGCAGCATGCACGCACAGCGGCACAGGCTTTTCCATACGCATGCATGCATCAGTGGGGCTTGGCCCATGCACGCATTGAATGGCATGCACTCCTGCATCCGCATCTATTTCTCCCGTGTGAAAGGAAACTCCTGCCAACCATCCATCCTTCCTCTCGTTTTTCTTTCTTATCTCTTTCAGCAGAGGGAGGAGTGGAAGAGGGATGGCGCCGGGTGGGGCCCATGGCACGCTCGCCGGCGGCCATAGCTGCGCCCAAGCTGGGCCACGCCGCGCCTGGAGGCGACGGATTGCTGCGCGCAGACCGCGGCGGGGTACCGGCGGTGGCGCCCTTGCCCGCGGCCTGCAGGGCCGGGGACAGGCGGTGTCGGGCGGCGTGGCGTGGCCTGCGCACGACCTGCAGGGTCAGCGCCGCGGCGGCCTCCGTGGCGGCGGCTTCTGGGCCAGCGCGTCCACGCGCCTGCGGCCGGGTGGCCAGAGCTCGTGCCTCCTCAGTGGCCGGGTCGCACCGGCGTGGCAGCTGGGCGGCCGGAATTCGCACCCCCAGCCCGTGCCGCGCAACGTGCAGGGTCGCGCCCTTTGCCGGAGGCGTTGCGCCATGGCCGTGCGTCCTCGCAGGAGCTGCAGCGGCCGCGACAGGGGCCAGAGGCCTCCCCGCACGCGCGAGGGCCGCGCGCGCGTGGCCGCTTCGAGGGCCAGAGGCCGCGCGTGCCTGCGCGTTCGGCCTGCAGGGCCGGCACGTTGACTGCATCTTGCTGCTACTGTCTTGGGGTGGCCCGACCCGCGCGGCTCCTGTCTTGGGGTGGCCGGGACGACGGCAAAGGATCCCAGTTCATCTCCGGCATATGGGCAGCAATGGCGTTGGAGCCGCCGCCTTGTTGCTGGGTGTTGCCGAAACACCGACGAAGTGGATGTTGGACACTTCAGGCCGAATAGATGAATCCGGCGCTTCAGGGCCATATTTCTCGGCGAGCGGAGGCAGAGCCGTCATTGCGTCGCCATCGTCAGCGCTTCAAGGCCGATCGTATGAGGTTCAGGGTGTTATAAACACCTCACAGACATGGTTACTTCTCAGGCAACCTAGAGCTTCGGCGTTAATGCCATGCTCAGCTCCTATGGTGCTTTCCGTGCACATCCACAGGTGGAGCTTCATGTATCTGTATGCAGGAGAATCGATTTCTCACCTTCTTACCTTTAGCTCGGTAAAAAATCGAGTGAGGGACACAGAGTTCCCGGCTCACAATGATATACATATCTAGAACAAGTACAGAGGAACACAGAGTGAGGGAGGAACGAGTCTCTTTCTGTATTCACTTTTTTTTTTTTTCTCATCATTACATGATTACATCAGATAAGAAGCACCTCCTATTTATAGATGATGGAGGAGGATGAGATCAATTTGATCTTCTCTAATGGAATTGTTCAACCATCTGGCAAGTGGGAACTAATTGTAGAATGATCTATGTTTCCATACCGTAAAATCACCAAGTAACAAATAGATTTCATTTTCAAAGAAATAGCAATCAAAATTGTTTATCCTACTTACATGACTAGAGGATTCTAATTCCTGTAAGGAGCAGAAAACCACCATATATACTAGTCTCCAAGCTATTACATAATTCTTGTTGATAAAAAATTTATCCCCGGATGAAAACAATTACCAACCTTTAGCTTCTCCTGCTCAAGATTCTTCTTGTCATGTTCCGACTCCTCGATTTGCTTTTTTCTGGCATCAAGTGCGTCCACCATGTCCTGGATATCGGACCGTAGCTTCCGGTTCTCCTCATCTTCAGGATTTCTAGTAAAAGTGGAAAAACTGTTAATATAGTCATAGATAGCACATGATTGAATGTATAGTAACCACTGCATGTATTTAGTGACTCCTAAATGTATCGTGCATAAATAACCAGAATATTGCCATGTACCTTGATTGTATGACTGGAGTTGTTGCTCCCTCTTCTGCATCATTATGTTAAGTGAAGCGGAACGCTTGTTGTACTCAGACTTAAGTTGCTCTACATGAATTTTTTTTGTCTTCAACTTCGCAGGCCAAAGTGGTCAGAAGGCTTTCGGTTTTATTTGCCCCTTCACTTCCAATATCTTTTAATGTCTTCAGGTCACCAATTTTTCTCAGTAGTTCACCTATTGCGTATAGAGAACTGTAATCATCAGCCCTTCCATCCACCCAACAGGCTCTGTACATTCACACTTCATTTATACAAGATCAGTTGAAAAAATGCTGAATCAGTCACTAGAGCTCAATCAACCAAGCAGAGCATATGTTGAATCAGTAACAGAAGCTCAATGACATACATTTCTACCCCCTAGATGGTGTTCCAGAATATATAACTCAAAATTTCTAGTTTCGAAACAAGACTACAATCTGATAAACACCTTATTATACATAATAATATAGCATCTAGTCTGACAGTCGTGCCACTGTTCTTGGTTCCAAAAAGGTTTATCATGTGCAATTAACTTAATTAACTTGTACTAGTACACATGGAAAGAAAAAGGATATGGTACAGCACGCCTCAGGGCTTGTTAAGACTTAAGAGCACGAGAGCGCGGGGATTGTGGTTTTATATCCTACAAATTCAGGAACAGAGCACCAAGAAAACCAGAGCACCCTGGAATCACGTGCTTAAGAGCACTAAGGAAACCAGAGCACCTTGGAACTTTATTTTTTTAATATCAAGGTTCAAGAAAACCCCAAAATTCTGTTGGTCACCTGCAAAACCCTCTTCCACAGACGCCAAAATCGATTTATAGGAGCACACGAGCATCCACCCAGGAAAAGGGAGACTGCGCGCAAGAATCGAGGTATGGACAAGAATGGATCAGGTTCAGACGAAAAAGAAAAAGAAATTGAAGTTTTGATAACAAGCTAGCACCAAGAAAACCCCAAAATGTGAACTTCTACGAGCAGCAAGTGGATCGTGAGGAGCACACAAGCATTCATCCAAGGAAAAGTGAGTCTAGACCCAAGAATCGAAGTATGAACGAGAACTGGGGAGGTACAGAGGAGAAAACCCCAAAACAAAGCTAGCATTCCGGGAATTGGGGGAGGAGGAAGAAGGGTTTGGGCCGGCGCATTCTCACCTGCGGAGCAGGGGAGAGCCGCTGCGTTTCCTGCTCTCCGGCTTGCTTGGTTCAGGCGACGACGATCCGCTTGGCTTGGATTTTGGGTGGTTCTGTTCGCCGCGGCATGCGCGTGGTGACAGGGGAGAAGAGGCGACCGGGGGAGAAAGAAAGAAACCAACCGAAGAGGTGAAATGAAGGAAGCGGAGGCGGCTGGTGTTAAAAAGTGGAGATAACTGCTGCTTTTTTTTTTTTTGACAACGATGACTGCTGCTTTAATTCCTCTCCGTGGAGAAACTCACTCACGGCCTCACGGAATCCAAATTCGTGTCCAACATTTTTACAATTTATAAGCGCATATATGTATACGTACATACAATCTCCGATTAAAATTTCTGGGCATATTTTAATTCGAGGATACGATAAGATTTAACAACAACTTTATTTATTGATATATTCTTTTTATATCATTATAGTACAAACTTGCTACCAAGAATAAGTACAGCAATAAGTAATGGTTCACATAAAACAGAGTACATACTTAGAGCAAAGTCCAAGGACCATTTTTTAGCCAAGACAAATTATAACTAGACAAGCTCAAAATATCAAGTATACAACTTATTTCTTAACTATACATTTAAGAATTTTTTTTATTTCTTATGGGGTCCGCCTCTCTTTTACTTTCCACCTGCCACATCTTAAAGATTTATGGACATTCAAAACCAGATGTGAGTGTAGGATATGATTTTATTGTACTTGCATTTATGATTGGATGAGTTTCTCCTACTTTTAAAAATTAGCCCTTAATTTAAAACCTACTTTGTAGAGCCTACCTGTCAATCATATTATTATTATTATTATTATTATTATTATTATTATTATTATTATTATTATTATTATTATTATTATTATTATTATTATTGTTATTATTATTATTATTATTATTATTATTATTATTATTAGAAGGGCGGCCCTGGTGCAGCGGTAGTGTCTTACCGTCTGTTACCGGAAGGTTGAGGGTTCGAGCCCCGGCCTCCGCACATTATGTGCGAGTATGGCTTGGCGCTGAAATCACTTCCCCAGACCATGCACAGCACGGGAGTCTACAACACTGGGTACGCCCTTTATTATTATTATTATTATTATTATTATTATTATTATTATTATTATTATTATTATTATTATTATTTATTCCCTGTTGTATATATTCCTCTATTCCTACCCCACATAGCAGCGAGTAAGAGAATCTTGCTATGACGAGGGGCTACCTACGAGGGGCCTCGACAGGGGTGGAGTGTGGCTAGCCTTGGGCAGAGGTCGAGATAAAAAATGACGCAAGAGTTGGCGCAAAGAAACTTTTCATGCAAAAGAATTAAGAAGTTCCCTACTCATCCAGTGAATATTTGCATGTCTAGAAAGTGACACGGAAACCAATAAGAAAGTAAAATGAATATATCACCCCTATAAATCTCACGTTCAGACTCGTCCCTTTGATGACCGGCTGGAATAAGTGGACACTGTCCCGGTGTTTCCTTTTTTTCAACTGATTTTTATTCTCTCTGTCAAAGTGGCATTATGACCCTTCACTTTGAGATTTTTTGAATCACAAAAGTGCATTTATTTGTTGGAAGAAGGGAGTACACACCTCTTAAGATATGAGATTTTTTTATGACCATGTCATCATGTCACATGTTTCATTATCAAAGGAGGCAATGTTAGAAAGGGGATATCTAGATTCATAAAGTAGGGACTCAAGTTAAGGGGATTTATTCAATTGAGTTTCTCTTTGGAAACCAAAAAAATATAGCAGTGGCCCTGTTTGAGATCCCTGTTGCGGAGATGCTCTTAAATATATATTGAAAGGTATGAGCTTTTGGTTATGAATTTATATTACATAATTGATATATTAATAAGTAATTATTGTCTCATCGGCCAAAGTATATTGCTTTAATCAGACGAATCTCTACTTAAGGGCTGTGAAAGAGTGACATCCTTACACGTCACCCATCACCTCTCATATCATCTATATCTATAGTTATCTATGCACACATAATATTCAATAGGCAGAATGTCTTCCTCCAAATGTTGATCCATCTCGCTCTCTCACTCTCCCTGTTCATGTGCTCCTCCACTCTTCGAGGCACAAGATTTCTAGTCGTTTTTACAAAGAGTAAGTAGTGCATGTGTCCCTCCATACTCTGGATGAGTATAAGAGTCATAGATATTTTTACTAAGAGTAATAGTACATATGATGAATTAGAGATTAGTGTTCTGATGGATTTATTGTCTCGCCCGTGCCCTGAACTCATAACTCATGTTTCTACGAGTTAGAATGACATACATTCTACCGGTGTCAAGTCTGATTCCAAAACACATTTTTTTCAGGGAAAGATTCCAAAACACATTAGAACATATGAAACAAGATGTAATTTTCTTTGAAATGCACGAACATGTTTGGTAGTAAAAAGAAGACAACAGAAGAACTAGATCAGCTCTTTTTTTTTTTTAAAACCGAGGAAATACCTCTGCTTTTATAGAAAGCAAACGACAGTAACAGACTGGGTATACCAGTTTTACATAGGGCACAAACGATAAAGGAAAGCAGCTGATCAGGCAATGTTAGAACTAAAACTCCATTACATCAGACATAAGAATGTCTGCAACTTTGAAAGATCGTAGCCAGGTCAGGATCATCTCCACCGTCTTCAGTATATGACTTCGGTCCTTCTCCTTGAGTTTAATGCTCCATTTCTGCATGAATGATACAGCGCAATATATCACATCAGAAGGCTTTATGGGGAACGAACTAGATCATCTCTCTCCCCACCTCCCTGCCATTCCCCTGCCACTTCCACCTGAAATACCCATTTGTGTTTGGTTAATTTAAAACAATATTTGTGGACTAATATATATTTCAACAAGCTAGCGTTGAGTAACATGAGGCCAAGGTACATGGTGAAGATGGCCATGACCGTGAGGGTGCAAAGGCTCAACAAGCGAATAGAGATGATGGATGCTAGAGGAAAGGATGAAAAACAAAGAGAAGATAAAGGTATAACATTGCATAGTTATATTTGAGGGATATATAGCATTACATATGTACGAGCAATCAGGTGCATAATGAAAAGCAACTAAAAATCTTTGAAAAATGTTTTGAAAATGCATTGTTTAACGAGTCCGTGCAAGCTCTCAATTAAAAATTGTAAGCTGCTTCGATCCCCGAGTTGATTGTGAGAGGCCATTTGGTTAATCTGTCACAGAACCGACCAATTTATTAGAGTATAAGCACGTAATTCACCATTAAGATAGCAAAGTACGTGATTGAGACCTAATAAACCCGATAGTCATTCCCGAAATCTTGAAGGATTTCCAACTTTCCGGCATAGCCAAGATCGTAATAAGTTTAGCCGTCACCATTCATAACATACATAGTTCGCACATAGTTTAAAACATCGGAGTTCGAAATAAGTTATTATAATCTAAGTTCAAATTCGAAATAAAGCGAAAGCGATTTAGTTCAAATCCATACACACACCCTTAGTCAAATACAGTGCCAGGTCCTCGGTTAATATCCAGCAAAACCATAAGGTAGAGTAGAGTGACCATGTCCAAGGTCTAATGATCACCCAACGCGGGGTAGAAGCAGTGCTGGCAATAGCCATAGTATATCTCACTATCTGCAACAACATGGAAAATAAAACCCTAAGTACGAGAATGTACTCAGCTAGACTTACCCGTCATAAGCTAAAAAAAATAAACTGACTCCAAGGGGTATGCAAGGCTGGATAAGTAGGATAGCTGACTCATAAGTTGCGAAAAAGCTTGCATTAAAGAAAATAATTTATTATAACCTTCTAGCATTATATTTTAGCTGGATTAACTTTATCATGTTAGATTAGCACCTGTTCTAAACAAGCATGGTAATAATTATTCAACAATAATAGTAACCAATTTCGGTTGAGTGCCTTTCAACATCACGGCTCAACCATCTCATCTCTTTATTCAAGTTATTACTACGATGCCACTGCTCAAGTCAAGTGTTCACTGTCCAGGAACGATGGCGATTATAATCGATTACTAACCAGCTGGTATGGTATTCCTCACACAAACCACACTCACCCGCTAAAGTGAGCTACAAATCACCGAAAGTTCGACTCAGAAAAATCACGGGATCAATAGGTACCATCGTATCCGAAAATCGCCTGGCTGCCTTATTCAAGGCGACCCTGACCTCGGACTTACTCTCCGCATAACCCGTGGTCCCCCATCTTCTTCAATACGATGCGTACAGCAGGTCGACTCCCGGCCCAAACCAAATCCAGGCTTCACGGTCGGAACGACTTATCCTTCCAGCTAAATGTGAGGCATGCGTTCAATATGACTTGAGGACGTACAACGGACAGGGTCCTAGTTTGACACAGACGGGATAACCTCACCGAACCTCCAGTTCAGTCCCAACACCAATCCCGCCCCGTCTCGATTTATTATCTCCACATGGTTATCCAAGATAACACTGTATTCAACCATTCCGAGTCACCACCTATAACTCGCGGATGACAGAAAATCACCCGACTTCTACCGATCTAGTTAAGCAAGGCTAAGCAGATAATCACACCTGAACCTAACAGGGTAGAATTATATCAAGTGGGCAAGGAATATAATTAATGCAATAACGGTATAAGACAATGCCTATAACTTAATGCATCAAACAAGTAAAGGACTCAAGTTAGATATTTTGCAAACCATAGGGAGAATGCTCAAGGGCCTGCCTTTCAAGAAAGAGCTTGGCTGATAGTTGGGACACTTGGGAAGCTCAACCTCGGGATCCTCTTCTGCTGCTATTCCCTGCACCAAGGCTTTCTGCTGGCCTTCCTCTCCTTGTACTCCGGGAACTACCGTTTCGAGCTCTGACGATCCTGTATAATGCATGGTGCGTATGAATACCACGAATACATAGTAAATACAAAGGTACATGCTGATGTGAATGAATGCTCAGTCAAAGATAATTGACATGATTTTAAAACATGTATGATAAGCACATGTCATCTGCATTCTCTTCTACAATCAAATCTTATACTAGCCTCACATTACAATTTACTTACACATTAAAAGGAATTATAAACGATAAATGTTTTACATACTACTCTCTACTAAATCAAAACCAATAACAGATTTCACCTATCACAAACATCAGAAAAAGCATTATTATACACATGAAATAATGACTTAAAGCATTATTAATTATTAAAAGAAATCAGGGCAGAACTGCAACATGACTTTAGATTACTTAGAAAATTCTATAAAAATTATAGAAGCTTAAGCATGCCTAATGTAGACTACCATAAAATTTTCAGGTCAAAAGAGTAAATACTTTATCCTACACAAAAATAACAAGGCAGCACAATTTAATGGGCACAAAATACTTTGTACATAGAAAAATATCAAATAACAGATCTCAGAACATTTTTAGCTCTAGATTAGCATCAAAACACTCTCCAAAAAGTTTCATACATAAATCACTTATATATTATTTATTATGAATTATTTATCATCTACTTAAAAAAGATACCATAATAAAACAAGACAATATTTACATATGACATAGCCTTTTAATATTTTTCACAGATAGAGCGTATATAAGAAGACTAACAAACTTAGATTCACATTTTTCTGAACAATAGAGAATTACTTATGCATTTTTCAAGATAAAAGTATTTAATAGGGATAAATAAATCTATACAGAAAAGTATCACAAAAATTACATTTCATATTTTTTATGCATAGATCTACTCATAAAAAAAATACTGCAGTTGAACCAACTCATTTGGACTAAAAATGAGTGAAATATGATTTTTCAAACCTTTTACCAAAAATCAGGAAAACAGATTCTTTAAAACGAAATAGAAAACAGTTTTGCACCGGGAACCCTTGACTTTCCAGTAATTAACCGAGCCCTAAAAAGAAACTCTCTGTGTCTGGCAGCTATGCACGAAGGCCTTTAACTTTGGTTGAATTCAAGGACGAAGTCCTGCGAGAGAGGGGGAACAGAGGGTCGCCGGCCGTTGCAGCGGCTCTCCGGCGAGGCTAAGTGGTGGGAAAACACAAGGGGAACGACGCGCATCGGCCGAGAGTCCTATTGTGGGCGGAGCACGGTCGTGGCGGCTCTGCCGCGTGCATGGCGGAGCGGCGGCTCCCCGGCCGACGGCGAGGCCAAAAATACGGTGAGGAACGACCCACATTTGCTCTATGAACTAAGGCTACAGCACCTACACGTCAAGGCGCACCTAATGCTCGAGGTAGGGAGAGAAAATGGTGGCCGAATCGACGTGGCCACGGCGGCGGCGGTCGCCGGCCGTGGGAAAGAAACAGCCCGATTGGGCTCATACCCTCGACGACGACGGCGGCGAGTAGGCTCAAGAGTGAGCACGAGTCGTGGCGACTCCGTGCACGCGAACGGGGGAGAGAATGCGCTGCTGGTGGGGCGTGGCAGCGGCGAGCTATCGACGGCGACGAGCTGCGCAGCGGAGAGGAAGAGGGCAGGGAGAGGGGAAAATGGAGCGGGAAAAAGGGAAGGAGCAGTCCCGTGGCCAACTTAATGCGGTCGAAATGACCGTGGCCGCCTCAGACCGTCGATGGTCGCTTGCCATGCGGAGCACGTGGACTGGGGGCGATGGGCGGTGGCCGGACATTTCCCTGACCGCCAGGACGGACCGTCACTGAAAAGCTATTTCTATGACATCTAATACAAACTTCTCTGCTCTATTGCTCCCAAACCGAGCCGAATTAGCCAAAACTCATATTGAAGGAAATGTAGATCTAGAAGAGTAGAACATTTCGTCTATATAAAGTATGGCATGATTCTGCATAAATTTTGAAATACAAAATTCCAATTGAAAATGCCCTTAAAATTCCCTAAAATAGAAAACAGCCACCAAACCTGCCTTTTCCAACATTTTTGAACATCTTTCAAATATTTTCATGGAAAGTGATAATAACAAATTTTGTTCCTTAAGAAATTCTCTACAAACTTTATTAAGGCTGCACACACATGCAAACATTCTAACTACCACTTTTGAATAAGTCAAACAAAGTCACTTTCAAGATCCACCTTGGTCAACCATGACATCAAAGCTTAATTAGCCAAAACCATCAACATAAACCTAGGTTCATTTGGTGCCCTAATCATGTCTAGGTTGCTTTAGTGGTCAACCAACATCAAACACTCATACCACTTATCCCAATCATGTGAAACGCAAGCACAATTTGAACAAACCAAGCATCACACATGAAATGACAATTAACTTTTTCATTTATGCCATGCATAATGATGCTTATGCTAATGAATGCAAGTGATTATGCATGCTTAACATCAGGGTGTTACATAATCCTCACTAGAGAGGTGAAGAATAATTCTAGGGGAATCAAAGCTAGGATAAGCACCTTGTGATTGAGCCAACTCAAGTTCAAGCGCTCACATTTGAACCAATCTCACGGGGTTGTTGAGCTTGATGGAGGAGCAATGATCCTTGGGCTTTCCTTAATGTGGATGTAAGTAACACGCAAGTCATGGAACCACGCGGATTATATCATGTATCTTCCTCTTATGGTATTCATTCGATCACTATCTCTTGCAATACTTGTGTTGTTCATTTCCTAGTGTAGAGATAGTAGGACTTGTCATCCTTCGTGTTCAATTCTAGTTAGCTTATTCCTCATCTTTTTACTAGAATTGCGTAGGAGTTGATCACCATGTCGGTGACTAATGTGTTGGACGTCATCTGTTATAATGGTAAAATATGTAAAAGCTCCTACTACTGCCCAACATAATTGTTGTTTTTAGTTATATTGCTGAACATTATGTTGTGCTTGTATACAAAGGAAAATAATTAATTAACTGCATAAATATAAATGCCGGTGCATAGCAGCTAAATGCACGGCGGCACCACAGCCCCATCACCGCCAGCAAGCGGGAGCCGCAGCCGGCCGAACTACTCGCACCCATCGGCGCCAATCTCGGTGAACGCCTCGACGAGCCGCGACACGATGCCGTTGAGCGCGAGCCTCAGTCCTGCCGAGCAGCACGGCCGCCGCCCGCTCTCCCCTTCCGCCGCGTCCGCCGTGGCGCGGGCCTCGGCTTCGAATGTGCCGACGGGGCAGCCCTGCAGGTACGCCTCGCACGCCCGGAGCACGAACCTGCCACGGCGGCGGAAGTGTCCCGACACGAGCACCTCGTACCCCGCCGGCGGCCGGCGCAGCAGGTGGAGCATGGTCCGGAGCGTGAGCACGTAGGCGGTCTCCGCGTAGGGGAGCGCGTTGCGTGCGCCCTGCGGCGTGCCGAGCTGGTGGAACGCGTACTTTGCCTCGTTGTAGTAGGGCTCCGCGGTGAGCACCAGGCCCTGGAGGGAGACCACCACCTGGAGGACGCTGGAGCTCGCCGGCGACCAGTGCTCCGGGTCGTCGCCGCCGGTGCCGGAGCCGGCGGCGTCGAGCAGGCTCAGGCACACGCCGCCCATGACGTCCAGGTTCGGGTTCAGGCGGAGGCCGAAGGAATGGTAGTGCACCAGCGGCGGCACGGCTGGGTACGATGCCGGCAGCTGCATGTCGAAGAAGAAGAGGCCGTCGTGGTACGGCGTCCCCGCCGCGCCCACCATTGCCGCCCGGAGCAGGTCCATGCGGTCCTCGAAGGCTCGAACGTAGATGGTGTCTGCGTGCATATGCATATACATTTGTGAGACACGTTAGTTTTTATATACGTTCTGTCGCATGAATTTCCCATTACTTGTGTACTCTCTTGGTCCATTTCTTCACATCATCGCTGGTGCCCTGTGTATGCATGAAAATCTTTAAACATGCAAGTATAATGCCTATATATGTATGTACAGTTCTGTATAAATAGAGTAACAGTAGTCCGTTTTCTTCCAATTGTGAACTCAAATCTCATATAGACTCTATCGATTCAATTATATATATAAAGTATGTGTGCCTATTATTCATATTTTTCATCTCCTTATATACGCAAGTGAGTACAGTTTTTTCAAAGGCCATATCTTACTATTTCTAATTAAAGGCCTAACAAAGTCACTGTTAATTCTGATAAGACATCAAAAAATGGGTTAATGCTGTAAATTCTCACAAAATATAGGATTAATGCTGTAATAAATATATATAGGGAGAGAGGGAGTACCCCTTGTTCTATTGTTGCCTGAAGTCAATTTTTTTTCAAATTTGACCAAATTTACAAAAAAAACATGAAGGTTAATGACACCAAATTAATATATTTAGATACATCATGAACATACATAATATGTTTTCTATATCACAAGTATGCATAAATGCGCACCTGCTCATTGTTATGGAGGATGAAATGGTGATCAGGAGGGCACTGCGTGTCGACGTCGAATTGCTGGAAGTGAAACGAGTCATCGCCACCGGCAACATTATTATCTCCGGCTGCCTTCTTCTTGTTAGTGGGGCTATCGCCATCAACGACCCCTTCGCCACAGCTCCCAGCAACAACCCCGGCTGGCACGTCGTTGACGACGATCTTCATCATCTCCATTGCTTCCGGTACTAAGCTTGCTCGTGCCGGTTCATGGACAGAGGCACTGTCAACGTTGGCAGTGGCAGAACCATCATCATCACCACCGTCACCTTCGCCACCGTTCTCGTTGCCCTAGTAGGATCAAGGTAAGATTAATTGTCATTAGAGGATTAATAATATGACGCACACATTGTGTATATATATGCTAGAGCACGTTGTGATACAAGAGCTCGAACGCATACTGTGACTACGACGGTAGCGGCAGGTTCTTCTTCTTCTTCTTCTTCTTCTTCTTCTTCTTCTTCTTCTTCTT
>CM041639.1:10834211-10849672 GCA_023333625.1 Bothriochloa decipiens | reverse complement strand
TTCTTCTTCTTCTTCTTCTTCTTCTTCTTCTTCTTCTTCTTCTTCTTCTTCTTCTTCTTCTTCTTCTATGATGATGTCAAAGACGGAATATGCTTCCACTAACTCTACCTCATGTCAAAGACGGAATATGCTTCCACTAACTCTACCTCATGATGCAACACCTGAAATTTGCACGTCCATCAACTGAAATTAGCGGGATATGTATTTTTTCATATATATGTAGATGCACCCTGCGGTCAGTATGTTTAATATTGAGAACTAGTTACTGTGCTCGGAAAATATTTTGATAGGTACCTACAACACCAAAATATGAGACTTATTTTGGCTGTTAATGTCATTTGTTTTTTTTTTCCAGACGGGAACCCCATTTCCATTAGAGCTTAACGGAAATACATTGTTTGAAGAGTTATAGAGATAGAAAGAGAAAACAGCAGAGAAACTCGGTGTGTCACATGTATTCATGCTGAGACATAAACCGAGCAAACTAGCATTTAGCAGAAGTTAACAGCTTTAGAACTAGCAACAACTTCAGACATGACAAAAGGGACTTGTTTTCAACAACAGTATCACGAAGGAAGGAGCTGGACCATCCATTCTTCACATCAGAGAGTCACCCATTCATTGCCACAAACACATCACCATTTTGAAACTTCAGCGGCCATTTGGCCCTGGAAGAGCTCGATGGTTTACTTGGAGATTGGCTTGAGTTGCCAGGATGCTTTTGGCCACACCCAACATGCACTCAGCCCCTTGAATCTGCATTTCCTTTTCTCCATCAGCATATAGTCCTGCCCAATGATTCATTAAAGCACAAATATGACACCATATTTCAATTGGATTTTTAATCAAGATTTTGTCAAAAATGGCTCTGTTTCTAGCCTTCCAAATAGCCCAACATATCGCAGCAATCCCCCAAGCATGAAATTTTTCCCCATGAGGAAGCCATTTATCACACCACCTCCAGCTTTATTCCAAATTGCAAGGTACATTGTCAGCCCTAAGACTGACAGCAGTTATCATCCAAATTGTTCTAGCTATAGAGCATTGAAAGAATAGATGGTTAACAGTTTCCACATTAGAACAGAAAGCACAGCTAGGGTCACCTTGCCAATTTCTCTTTCTCATGTTATCTTTAGTCAAAACAGCATTATTAGCTAGCAACCAAATGAACATTTTAATTTTTTTCTAGAATCTTACTTTTCCATATTCTCTTGTGGTACATTCCACTGTCAGATGTACATTGAGCATCATATAGAGACTTCACAGTAAAAACCCCTTTCTTACCCAGCAGCCAACCAATTTTATCATTTTCTTCAGAGAGATGAAACATCAAAGCATCAGACCAGATATTGTCCCATTCTATTCTCAATTTTTCATGTAACCATCTTCTGAATGACAAAAGATTATGATTTTTCATAGCTTGCTCCACAGTAATATTTTTATTTTCACACAGTTCAAAAATAATAGGACTAAGAACACACAAAGGCTTATCATATAGCCAAGGATCCCTCCAGAATTTGACTTTATCACCTTTCTCAATGGACATAGTTCTACCTTTCAAATAGATGTTTTTAACTTTAAGCATACCAGACCATATGGGTGAATCATCTAACCTATGAAAGACCTCATGAATATTTTTGGTTCTCAAATATTTGTATCTAACTATCTGTTGCCATAAACCATCTTCTTTTTCAAGCCGCCACCACCATTTGCATAACAAACTTATGTTCATCTTTCTCAGATCTTTCAGGCCTAGGCCACCTTTTTTCTTACTCTTAGTGATAACCTCCCACTTAAGCAAGTGATATTTCTTTTTAAGCCCACCACCCTGCCAAAAGAATCTTCTCCTTGTTTTTTCCATTTTTGTAATAGAAGTTTTAGGCAGTAAATAAACTGACATGTGATACACAGGGGAATTATTTAGGCTACTGCTAATGAGAACAGATCTGCCTGCAATAGATAAGGTCCCGCCTTTCCAAATATCCAACTTTTTAATGCCTTTTTCAACTAAGACATCCCAATCTTTCACTATCAGACGGCTAGGTGATATGGAAACACCCAGATACTTAATTGGAAAAGAGCTAATCTGACAGTTAAACAAGTCTGCATACTGTTTACCCCAAGAACCATCATCATTAATCATGAAAATTTCGCTCTTACTGAAATTTATCTTTAAACCGGCGATCTTTTCAAAGATATATAGCAGAAATTTCATATGTGTTGCATTACAGAAGTTATTCTTCAAGAACAAAACCGTATCGTCTATGTATTGCAAGACTGTAACCCCATGTGGGATGATATGTTCAACTAAGCCTGTTATCAGACCACCAGCCTGAGCTCTAAGAATCATACGAGTCAAACAATCGGCAACGAAATTAAAGAGGATAGGGGATAGGGGGTCCCCTTGCCTCACTCCTCTATAGCTACGAATATAAGACCCAATCTTATTGTTCATCTTTACACTCACGGTTCCCCCTGAAACTACCTCTTTGATCCAGCCACACCATCTTTTACAAAAACCTCTTTTTTTCTAAGCATTCAAATAGAAGGTCCCAATTAACCTTGTCATACGCTTTTTCAAAGTCAATTTTCAAAATGATTCCAACTTCCCCTCTCCTTTTAGTCTCATGCACAATCTCATGTAAACACATAACTCCACTTAAAATATTCCTATTTTTCATGAAAGTTGTTTGAGTGCTATGTATAAAATTGGCAGCCATTGGTTCCAATCTTATTGTAAGCGTCTTGGTAATCAACTTATACAAGCAATTCAGCAAACAAATTAGTCTAAATTGTTGAATTTTCAGAGCATCTTTGATCTTAGGCAAGTGTAATAATACCATAATTTAATCTACCGATGTCTATCTTATGATCATAGAAATCCTCAAACAACTGAATTATATCAAGTTTGATAATCTCCCAACATTTCTGATAAAACTCTATTGGAATCTTGTCTGGACCAGATGCTTTATTTTTTTCCATCTGATCTAGAGCAGCTTTAATTTCAGGGTTCTGAGAAAGGTCTACACAGAGCCTCATTTTCACAATCAGAAACATGAGGTATATTTTCCCTGAAATCAACATCTAACTTGAAATCACATTTTTCAGAAGGACCAAAAAGATCAGAATAGTAATCAGATACCACTTGCAAAAGGTTTTCATCTCCCTCAACCAACAAGCCATCCTTTTCTAAAGAAATAATGTTATTTTTTCTTTTCCTTCCATTTGCAATCTTGTGAAAGTAAGAAGTGTTGTTATCTCCTTTGAGAAGCCAGTTCTGGTGGCTCCTCTCATGCTAGTACAATTCTTCTTTTTCTAAATTTTTTAAGTTCTCACAGATCAACTGAACTTTTCTATCAACTTGGTCAACTAACAGACCAACAGATTCTTCTAAAAGCTCTAGTTCACCTAACTCTTCTTGGCAAAGTTTCCTTTGTTTTCTTGGAGACCAATGAAGTGAAATTTGTATTCTAGAATAAGATTTTTTAGATAGGTAGAGACACTCTTTTTTTGAGTCCCCTACAATTCCAAATTAGGCCTTTAACTGTCATTTTTTCTTCTATTTTTTCTTTTTCTTCAGATTTCTAGAAATATTAACATTTCTGGAATCCTGCAATCCAGGACATTCCTGGCCTTGCTTCCTCCCTTTGGTAGTAAAACTGACTTTTTTCTTGCATTTAGATTCAGAACTTTTCTTATGCAAAACCAAACAAGTTTCAATATCAGACTCATCATCTATGTGCTCATCCTCAGACACAGAGACATTATCAGGAATAAATTCAGTACATTCCTCAATGGAAGGAGCATTAGGCATATTGTTATGTTTTGAAAGAAGATCTTGTCTAGCATTTTCAAGATCCTTGATCATGTCAAAGGCATCAAAATTATCATTCTTAATAGAAACACCCAAAACCCCAGCAATATTATTCAACATAACATTATCAAAAGCAGCAATCTTAAAGGGTTTTTCATTGTTACCTTCTAGAGATCTCTTTCTGGCTACTGCTTCATTCTTCTCCTGAGTAGTAAGGTGAATATCATTCTTGAGTCTCTCACTCCTTCTTCTTTCCTGGAAAACCAGCTTCTTGGAGTCAGCTGCATTGAGTGTTAGAGAGCCATCATGCACCCCATTGACCGCATCGATTTTTTCTTTGACAAACATGCTTTGGTCAGCATCAGCTTTTTGAGAGACAGTCACAACAATATTCAGCGATTGCTCCTTCATAAGCAAGATAGTTTTGTTAGACACCATCTTATCATTTCCCATTCCAGTAGCTTCATCAGTCACATCACTTTCCTGAGAGGCCAATAGAATATCATTATCAACCATCACACTATCCTGATCTGGCAGTTTATGAGGTTCAGTATCAGACTTCCCATAGCCCATTTGAACTTCCATTTTCTCACAGCTGAAATGTACACCAATTGGGTTTGCCTTACATTGCAATGCTTCCTCAATACTTAAGTTAACTTCCACATATCCAACTTGCTAAAATGTATCAACCCCTTCTATCTGACAAGTTGGCTCAGCTTCAGGATAGACACCAATTTCCCTCAGTTTGTCACTCAGAGACTCACTGTCCACATCGGAGCCCCCAGTCAGTCCTTCATTGTTGTTTTGGTTTACCATTCCAACCACACTCAACTGTTTTTGTTCACCAGCCATAGTTTGTGCTTGTTCCATCTTGTCTTTAGCAACTTTAGGAGAGGCAAATTGCTCTATCATAACTGTCTTTTGATTGGTACCATTCTTACTAGTACCAGCTTTAGAAACTAGCTTGTTGGTCTGGGTAGATGACTCAATTTGACCCACATTAGCTTGATCAACAGCTTTGAGCTTCTTACTTGGTGGAGCATTATCACCAACCCCGATCCCACTTGTTAACACTCTGCTAGTAGTTTCTTCAGGATCTTCTCTTGTGAAAGTGAAATCATACAGATATAGACCCAAAGTTGATTCTGCAATTCTTGGTACTCTCATTACATCTCTGCAAGCTATCTTTACCCTAACATATTTAGTTTTGAACCTTGTCTTTTCATCTATCTCCATAGCCTTGCCAACAAGGCTAGCCACTTGAGCTATAGTCCTTATTGACCTCTGATCACCTGGTATATTGCCCACTCTACACCAAACTTGCTGAAGCATCCCTTTGAACCAATTCTTTGAGTAAATTTCTCAATCTCCATGAAAGCATTCACATCATCCATAGCAAAAGCTTTGATTCTAGACCATTCTTCCAAAGTAGCAGCATTGGGAAATCTCATTGTGTAGATGTTATCAGCAATCTGTCTTGCATTCCACTTCCAGGTGTGGTTCCTCATAAGATACTTCATCTATTGCTCAACTTGTTTTCCTGTGGCCTGGCCTTCCACAATTCTCACTATACTGATTGCTTCCTTCTCTTTCAGAGCTCTGGGGTCAATACATTCATCAATGAAAAAGAAACATTGATCTTGAACCTGGGCAGCACACAATTTGGGTCCTGAATTCCATGGGATGCACATTTTGTAGTCATAAGTGCTATGACTGTTAGCTCCACAGGTCTCACAGTACATCCTCCTACAATCTCTAATCATATGATTGAATAAACCACAGATTTCACAAGCCACTCTAACAGAAGCATCATTGGTAGTATTGTTACTAGCAGTTTTAGGCAGAGAATCAACTTTAGCCACCTTGGAAGTACCTTGATTCACCTCAGGTTGACTGCTCTAATCTACATGATCAGTCCTGGCATTCTTTTCTGTCGATTGAGTAACAGCTTTCTCACCCTTCTCACTTGAATCTTCCTTAGACTGAGAGTCCTTAATCTCTTTCACTACCACCTCCTTTTTCTGCTGATCTGTGCGATTCCAAGTGTTTCCCTGCTTGCCTCTTCCAGCTCCAGTACCATCAGAATCCCCACCCATACCATGCCCAGTCTTCCCACCTTCGATTCCACCATTGTTTGTAGCAACACCAGATTCCCCACCACCATATCCACGCCCACCATATCCTCCCCTAGCCCCAGAGCCCCCACCACCGTATCCACCAACATAGTTACCTCCCCCACTTCTGAAGCCACGGCCGCTGCCGCCTCCATAGGCGCCCCCGTAACCGATACCACCGCCACCATAACCACCGCCGCCGCCACCACCATAGCCCCCACCACCACCATAGCCTCCACCACTTCCAAATCCCCCACCTCCACCGTAGCCACCACCAAAACCACCGCCACACCCATTACCACCACCCCATCCACTCCCCCAGC
Organism: Bothriochloa decipiens; assembly: GCA_023333625.1. Lineage (NCBI taxonomy): Eukaryota > Viridiplantae > Streptophyta > Magnoliopsida > Poales > Poaceae > Bothriochloa > Bothriochloa decipiens. The sequence continues at coordinate 10,843,421 of CM041639.1, read as the reverse complement.
CACGCCCGCCTCCATTGTTTCTGCCGCCTCGACCTCCACCATCACCCCATCCAGCTCCCCACTGCGACCTCCTTCCGCCGCCTTGATTCATCAGTACTTTCACTGATGTGGCTAATTCAACCCTAGTTGCCGATGCAAAGGTCTTCGTAGGAGAATTCCACACATGACCTATGATTTGGGCGATATTGGGGAAAATTGGATCTGAGCCTTACAGTGAGGAAGATAATTGCCCTGTGTGATCTGATAACCGACGGTAAATAGAGCCTACGTTCACCTCCGATTCACCCTCCTTCTGATGCTTGACGCGTGGCTCCTCCCCAGGTATCTGCCCTAGGATGCCTGGAGCTAGCCTCACCTCCAAAGGTATCTGGAACCAAGGTCTATGACATGTAGGTCCTTTCTGCTTCAAATTGCTCTGCTCCGCGCCCGCCATGGCCGCCGTATCCTGGAAGTTGGAGCTCTGTGCCCATGACAAACTGATAGGAATCGATTTGAGCTTGACCTCATCACCATTGATGCTCTCAAATGGGATCGAATCAGCGTAGAGTAGCACTCTTATATGCAGCACTCCTGCCACCCTGGAAAGAAAATATCCAAGTTTTGCACTCACTCAATATTAATTTCCAAGTTACGTACTCACCTCACACCTATTCTTCTAATCAATGTTGAGGTACATTGACTGCAGAACAAAACACTTATGAATGCACATTGCGTACCTTGAATATGATTAATGACTTGAACACTGAGAAAAACAATTCTGATTCTCTGCCCTCGAAAACTTGTGCCTGTGATACATTTTGCAAATGAAGTGATAATGGAACAAGTATAGACATGTGTATGTTTTTAGGGGTGAAAGGCTGAATTAACTGACCACAACTGAACGCCCTTTGACTGAATCAGCCATGATGGACATTAAAGATGTTGCCAATATGCTATCGTCCTGCAGATAAATGCACAGGCTGAGTTAAGGAACATGCAAAACACTGAAATTGCACGATATGCATGTGCAAACAGAGACAAACAATGGATCCAGATCATAATAGTTGTGGGCCATGCTTTCAACAGCCTTTTTTCTGACATATCAATAGGTTCTATGCACAGAATTAATTACAAAGAACGTACCTTTACAATATTCTTACCAGACCAAGCAAAAAATAAATGGTAATCTTTTCCATCTTCAACATAGCTGTACTGTATGATATAACGGTCTCCAGTGTATAACTGCTCCTGGTCCTCAGTGCTAAGGAGGTTTGTACATCCATGGTCCACTAACCACACCTGCAATGAATTTCATTTGTTTTCAAAATGCTACATACATATCAACACAACACCTTGGGGAATTGAGGAATGTTACCTTCAGATTGCCATTAGAACTGATGAGCTGCTGAGATTTTGTAACACCCTGGTGTTAAGCATGCATTATCTTGCATATCATGAGCATGATCATCTCATTTGCATAGTCATTTATTTACATGAAATGATGAAATCAAAATATGCTTACCTTGATTTGAACTAGAGCTATGTGAAAGGTTGATTGTTTGGGGTTGAATGTTAAATAAAGTTTGTAGAGAAAATTATTTGGAGAAAAACTTATTTTGGGGTCATTTCATGAAAAGGCTTGGAAGTGGGTCAAAAATGTCAAAAACAGTTTGTAAAAATGATTTTCTTTTAATTTTAAATCCCCATTTTTGAAATTCAAATTCTAAGCAGAATTTGGTTTTGTTGTTTAAAAGTAAAATATTCTACTCATCAAAAGGAACATTTCATCTTTTACAAGTTTCTTCAAATTCGGATTATTTTAGAAAATATAGGGTTCATCAAGTTCTGTATGAATCTTGGTGCAGTGGGACCCACCTGTCAGCTTCCTTCTTCTCTCTTCTTCTTCCTCGCGCCGACAGTGTCCGCGCCGACACCGGCCACGTGGCAGCCATACGCCGGGCATCCGCCGGTGTTTGTTGTCCGCCTTCCGCACTCGAGCGCCGCACACCGACCCCGCACCCGCGCTCGGTCCGACCCTACCGCTCGCCCACACGCCCCCGTTCTGCCCGCATGCACGCCACGCGCTCGATGAGCTCCGACGTCGCGCTGTCTTGGTCTGAGCTCAAACGACCACCTCAAGCTAGCCCGACCGCGTCGCCCTCACTCTCGCTCACTCTCCTAGCTTCAGACGTGCTCTCGCCCCTCATCTCTCCCTTCGCCAAAGCCCAAGCGGCGCCGAGCCGCCATTGCCGCCGCCGAGAGCTTGCACCGCCGCCGCACCCCGTAGCCTGAATACTTTTTGCCCTTAACTCGCCAGTCGCTCTGCCGTGGTGCGAGGCACCCCGTGCGCACACTCCCCGCCTCAATAACCCAAGGTAGAGGTCGAATCGACCCGTTCCCCTTTACCGGCCATGGCCGCCCCGACCGCCGCGCGGTCCACCGTGGCCAGCAACCTCTCCCTCCCTCCTTTATCTTGCACATCGTGTTCTCCTGCTCGAGTAGGGTCGTTTGGTGTAGTCCATGAGGTCGATTAGGGTTCGAGCCCGACGAATTTGGCCGTCCGCCGCCGCTCGCCGGCGTACGTTATCATCGTTGCTCCGACTGTCCATCCATCGCTTCGACTAGTCCATGAGAACCACCGTGGTCTGCTGTAGCTGATAGGCTAGTCCAGGTACCCCGCCGTGGCCCGAGCTGGCCGGCGCGCCGTCAGCCGCCGCCGTCCGCCGGTGTGCGTGGCCGTCGGTGGTTTTTGTATGGAATAAGCTACATCTTTTGCAATAACGCGTCCGCGTTGATGTCCTGCGTCGAGTAGTGGTCGTAGTGTCGCCGGAGACCTCGCCGCCGGCGAGAAATCTCGACGCCGATGACCATTCTCCGCTGTGTGGACCTCGGGCATGATTTCTGTTTTTTCCCGGACTTAAATGCAAAGTCGCCAGACACAGCGAGTTTCTTTTTAGGGCTCGGTTATTTTCTAAAAAACCCAGGGTCTCCGGTGCAAAAGTGTTTTTCGTTTTTCTTTTTAAAACTGTTTCCAGATTTCTGTTAAATCTTTAAAAATCCATAACTTCTTCATTTTTCATCCAAATGAGTTGATTCAACTTGCAGTATTTTTCTTATGAGAAGCTCTATGCATGAAAAATATGAAAGGTGGATTTTGAGATACTTTTCTGTATAGCTTTATTTATCTCTATTAATTGCTTTTATCTTAGAAAATACATAAGTAATTCTCTGTTGCTCAAAATGTGAGACCAAGTTTGTTAGTCTTCTTATGTCATGCTCCATCTATGAAAAATATTGTGAGGCTATTGCCTGTGAAAAGTTTGCTCTATCTAGTTATGGTGCCTATTTCCATGTGATGATAAATAATTCATAATAAATAATATATAAGGAATTTGTGCATGAAACTTTTTGGAGGATGTTTTTATTTCAATCTAGAGCTAATGATATTTTGAGATCTATTGTTTGACATATTTTTATGTACAAAGTATTTTAGGCCCATTGAATTGTGCTGTCTTATCATTTTTGTGTAGGATAAAGTACTTACTGTTTTGACTTGAAAATTTTATGGTAGTTTTTATTTGGTATGATTAAGCTTCTGTAAGTTTTACAGAATTTTCTGAGTAGTCTAAAGTCATATTATAGTTATACCCTGATTTCTTTTAATTATAAATAATGCTTTAAAGTTGTTATTTCATGTGTGTAAAAATGCTTTTTATGCTATTTGTGATATGTGTGATGTGCTATTGGTTTTGGTTCAGTAGAGTGTAGTATGTAAAACAATGGTTATTTATAATTTCTTATAGTGTGCGAGTAAATTATAATGCGAGGCTTATTTAGAGAATTGTCGGTAGCAGAGAATGCAGATGACATGTGCTTATATTGTATGTTTCAAAATTATATCATTTATATTAGCTGAGCATTCATTAACCATCAGCATGAGTATTGTATTTCTATGTATACATGGTATTCATACGTATTATGCATCATACAGGATCGTCAGAGCTCAAAACGGTAGTTCCCGGAGCACAAGGAGAGGAAGGCCAGCAGGAAGCTTTGGTGCGGGAAGCAGTAGTAGAAGAGGATCCCGAGGTTGATCTTCCGGAGTGTCCCGACCACCAACCAAGCTCTTTCCTGAAAGGCAAGCCCCGGAGCATTCTCCCTGTGGTTTGGAAAATATCTAACTTGAGTCCCTTATTTGTTTGATGCATTAAGTTATAGGCATTGTTTTATACCGTTGCTGCATTACTTATATTCCTTGCCACTGTATATACTTCAACCCTGCTTAGCCCTGCTTTAACTAGATCGGTAGAAGTCGGGTGATTTCCTGTCATCCGCGAGTTATAGGTGGTGACTCAGAATGGTTAAATACATTGTTATCTTGGATAACCATGTGGAGATAATAAATCGAGACCGGGTGGGATTGGTGTTGGGACTGAACTAGGACCCCGTCTGTTGTACGTCCTCAAGTCATATTGAATTTATGCCTCACATTTAGCTAGAAGGATAAGTCGTTCCGACCGCGAAGCCTAATTTTGATTTGGGCCAGGAGTCGACCTGCTGTACGCATCGTATTGGTGAAGATGGGGACCACAGGTTACGTGGAGAGTAAGTTCGAGGTCAGGGTCGCCCTGAATAAGGCAGCCGGGTGGTTCCTGGATACGATGGTACCTGTTGATCTCGCGCTTTTCCCGAATTGGATGTCGGTGACCAGTAGCTCACCGTGGCTGGTGAGTGTGGTTTGTGTGAGGAATACCCGTCAGCTGGTTAGTAATCGATTATAATCGCCATCGTTCCTGGACAGTGAACACTTGAGCAGCGGCATCGTAGTAAGAACTTGAACAAAGAGATGAGATGGTTGAGCTTTTGTTGGAAAGATACTCAACCGGAATTGGTTACTTTTTTGTTGAATAATTATTACCATACTTGTTTAGTACAGGTGCTAATGTAGCATGATAAGGTTAATCAGATTAAAATACATTGCTAGAAGGTTCTTATTAATTGTTTCTTAATGCAAGCTTTTTCGTAATTAAATGAGTCAGCTATCCTACTTATACAGCCTTGCATACTCCTTGGAGTCAATTTATTTTTAGTTTATGACGGGTAAGTCTAGCTGAGTACCTTCTCGTACTCAGGGTTTTATTTCCCATGTTTTTACAAATGGTGAGATGTTTTATGGCTATTGTCAGAACTGCTTCTATCCTGCTTTGGGAGATGACTAGACCTTGGGCATGGTCACTCCTCTCTACTTAATGCTTTTGTGGGATGTTGATCAAGAACCTGGCACTGTATTTAAAATGAGTGTGTGTGGTATTTGAACTTAATCGCTTCCGCTTTATTTTGAATTTTAAATTTGGTTTGTAATAACTTTATTCATACTCCGATGGTGTAAAACTATGTGCGAACTATGTACTTGTGAATGGGAACGCTAAACTGTTACGATCTTGGTCGTGCCGAAAAAGTTTAAAATCCTTCGAGATTTCGGTATGACTACCGGGTATTAGGTCTCAATCATGTAGTTTTCCGTCCTAATGGTGAATTATATGCTTGTGCTCTAATAAATTGGTCGGTTCTTTCACAGCTGGCATCAGAGCAAGGTTTAGCGTGTTACTGTTCACAAGTAATAAATTGGCCGGTTCTGTCACAAGTTTATCCTCTGGAATTTCTGTGACATCATAGCCCTGGTGCTTGGAGATAGCTGTACCATGATTTGGCATCAGACCGTATCAAGACTTTTATAATGTTCTAGATGAAAACAATTGATGGACAAAATCATCATCCTCACACCTGCCACTTTCTCTCGGCCAGCCTCATACAACTTTAGCTCAACGTTCCTGGGCCAATGCTGAAATTGCAGAATGAATTCAGAAGTTTCATGACCTTCTGTCATTATAAATGTGCGAACGCTGAATGACCTGCCTTGGGAGTGCACATAATCCTAGAGAAATGAAAGATGTTGGTTACACTGAACGCCTGTAGTAATATAAGAAAGGAATATAATGAGCTTCATGTGCTTACTTCTAAGACAGTAACTGATGATTTCCTCTCTGAAACCAGTGTTGTCATCCCCATCCATAAGAATATTTCAGTGCTGCAGTCCAGCATGTAACTTCTGTCTGAGTTCAGCATTTCTCTATCTAACAGATGTGCCTCAATAGGAACAAGGTTTCTCTTATTGATCCTGCAGGCAAAAAAGCACGCCAAACATCTCACGACATGCAACTTCAGGCTAGTTAAGTTTGAAATAAGCAGGGAAGTAGTTAACCAAAAAGTTTCTTGGATGGTGAAGTCACTGGCATTTCTTTGACTGTGTCGGGTAAATCACGAGGAATAGGCGCATAGCCTCCAAACAGGTTCCAGAACTCACCAGCATCAGAATCACCGACAAGCTTACCATTCTCTACAATCAGTGACAATGTAAATAAATTGAGTTAGCATCTTTCTAGCCATTCTTTTGCAAGATCAACTGCCAATAGCTGTACCTATTGCTGCTATCTCACATCTGCCTGAGTGTCGGTTATCCTTCAGATGCTTAACAACATCCAATGCTTTAGCTCTTGTTTGCATACTAGAATTACAGCCATTGAAAAGGAAGATCTTTGATGGTATGTCCACTATAAAGACCGATTTGTGACCCAGAGAGGACCGGGAAAACGGCACCTGAGAAAGGATTTGAAACACAGCAGGTTTGTCTTGCATCAGCATTTCAGGAAACAAATAAAAATCCTGAGACAGTATGCCTTCTTACTTGTGTGACGCGAGCAGCATGCTCTCCTTCGCACCTAAACATCGTGGTCGTGTTGGATCTATCACCAAATCCTTTCAGGTGCGAAAAAAAGCAGCCTTGCACTGGGATAACACATGGTTTGAAGTATGACAAGAACTTATCAGATTCTTTGCCCTGTGTCTCCCTGTACTGGACCGTGTTGGAGCTCAGTGCGGCGTCCAACTCAATAGCCTTGTCTGAGGCCATGAGACAATCTTCCTAGGTGACCAGAAGTCCACAACCACAAAGCAGAGGACACAAACAAAGTCATTCACAAGCAAAAAGAGGCACAGCAAAGCAAAAGTCTTGACTTGGGGGGACCATTGTTGATGCATCAAGATTCAAGAGGACACACCTCTTGGGCCTCCTCCCCGACCCAGTAATGCACATCGTGCCGGCGAACCCCGGATCTCAGCTCGGCTGTCTGAGAAAATGCAGAGCATGTCAACTCAAGCGGCGAAAATTGGCCACGAGCTACACAATTTCAGGCATGGAGTACTTACATTCAGTATGATGTAGGTGCTGCCGGTGTAGAACTTGCCGTGCTGGGGCTTTGCAACTGGGACCAGACCGCTCCCAACAATGCACCAAATGTCCAGCCCTCTGGAATTGGAGCAACAATGTTTTTGTACAGATAGCAGGGGTGAAATGGAGAAAGTAAATTGGTCAGATTAAACAGTACATTCAGCTTCCAGTTTCAGCATCATATATGATAGCCATTTGCAGCATCCCAGATTCACTTTCAGAATCATAAGGATCCATGTTTTCCATAACAAAAAGGGTGAAATCATGCTTTGAGTAGTATATATAGTAACTTTGCTGCAGATAAATAATTGGTTGGTAAGCAAAAGCCAGCATCCCTTATACATATAAAGGAAACAAAAAAGGGAATAAATAAAGACAGGAGTAGGATGCGTGAGGCATATTCAAATGCAGGCCCGAATCTAGATTCTTGTCCTAGCAGAGAACAAACAACACAACCGAACAACAGGACAGTAAAAGAACAAAATTGAAAGGACAAGAGAGGTGGGGAGGAAGAGAGGGGAAGGGACGCACGCCTTGTCGCCGACGCCGAGGAACGCCTCGTCGACGCCCTTCATGGTCGCCGGCGCCACCGGCTGATCTGGATGCAGGGGAGCCGAAGCCGGCAGGCAATGGAAGATTGGAAGTAGGAGCTCACTCTAGCTGCTGCAGCCTCTGCTAAGCTAACCGAGAATTGCTTATCGCTGATTAAACTAAAAATGGCGAGCTAACCGAGAAAGGGAAAGGCGAGCAAGCGGCTGGTAAACGCTGGTAGTCTGGCCTTGTTTACTTAGGGTGTGTTTAGTTTCCGCGAAATTCGAAAGAAATGTCACATCGTGTCATCTCAGCGCACTGTAACATTTTGTTTTTATTTGGTAAAAATTGTCCAAACTTTGCGTAACTAGACTCAAAATGTTCGTCTCGTAAAGTACAATAAAACTGTGTAATTAGTTTTTGATTTTATCTATATTTAGTACTTCATACATGTGCCGGTATTTTGATATGACGGGTAATAGGAATTCTGCATAGTAAATTTTACAGTGATTTCAGGGGATCTAAACACAGCCTTATCCGAATCGGTGCCGCCAAAATTACTGTATCAGCACTGTTTGATACTATAGTTTTTTATTTTTATTTGTTAATAATTATCTAAACATTGATTAATTAGGTTTAAAATATTCGTCTCGTAAAATATAACAAAACTATGTAATTAGTTTTTAATTTTATCTACATTTAGTACTCTATGTATTTGTCGATATTTTAATGTGATGAGGAATAGAAATTCTGCATAGTAAAATTTAGAGATAAATTTAGAAATCTAAACAATGGCTATTTCTCTCTCAAGATTGTTTGTCAAAAAAAATGCTGGTAGATCGAGCAGCAGTCCAGCACTTCACTTCACTGGGGACTGGACTGAAGCGGCAGTGCGCACAGAGGAGAGAGAGAGAGAGGAGAATGGCACACCGAGACAGAACGTGGGCTCCACCACGCACGAGCTCACCTCAAGCGCCATTGCTTTGCATTCAAGTCTGCCGTCTGCGGCGTGCAACTTTTGATACCGTCTTTGTTTGACTCGTGTCCACGACGAGCCAACCGATGCGGCGTCGTACCGTGCTTGTTATTGTGTCTGTACGACGCGCGCCGACGACGTCCTATTTGAGGGAAGGTCCCATGTTGCCATCGCCAATTCACCATGCACCTACCAAAATGTTTGGTCAGAAGCGGTGTCTATAAAAGTTCACGGACAACTTTTATTTATTAATTAATATTCATATATATAAAAAAAACTTCGCCTATGTTGACTGAAAAACTTTCTTAAGTCGTCTCAACATAGCCGGTCCCAAACCCGGATAAAGGAGGAGGGTTGTGTGTAGGTGTGGCGAGCCAGACGTCAAAACTAGCCTTTCTTATGGAGATGAGACCAAATAGACTCCTGTTGGGGCGTA
>CM041639.1:10799275-10829211 GCA_023333625.1 Bothriochloa decipiens | reverse complement strand
GGAGGAGGCAATAAAAAGAGATTTGAAAGAATAGAATATACCTAGAGGTCTGTGTCTGAATAGGAGTGCTTGGAAAATGGCTATCGACGTGCCTGAACCATGACCGAGGGTGGTTTGTTGGGTCTCAACTCTAGCCTACCCCAACTTGCTTAGGACTGACAGGCTTGGTTGTTGTTGTTGTATTCATATATATAAAAAAATATTCTCTATAGATACTAAAGAAGTTTTCTTTTTTCATAACATGGATATCGAACAAGTTCGTCTCGATGCATAAGCTTATTTATTTTTTCACATGGTTTTGGGTTTGCTACGTGCACAATACCGTGCGGTCTGAACAACATGTATGTGTGTCTTCTCATTTTTTGAGTCAATAAATTTGTATTGGGGCACTGTAACGTCCCACCTCTTCGAGGCCGGGCCCGCTTACATCCGGCCGCTTATCTAAGACATAGACTGCCCTCACAGACCAACACTAGTCTTTTCTGCGCACTTTGTCCTCACTCGTGCGCATCCGGGAAGACTTCTCGGTCGGTCACCCATCCCTAAATTTCTCCAAGCTAAGCACGCTTAACCTCGGAGTTCTTTAGTAATGAGCTTTCGAAAAAGAAGTTGCAACTTGTTGGTATGAGTATCATATTAATCCTATTAAGCCCTGGGCCGGGTGTTACATACTCACCCCCTTAGAAGACCGACGTCCTCGTCGGTCAACCCCAGACCAGGAACATCCCCTCTTGGCCACGTCCGTGTTCCAGTGCCAGCGCATGTGTCATGCTGTGTGACCACTCCGGATCCACACCAGCCATGCACGCCATGCCTGCGCAACTGACACACGCGCCCGTGAAACCGTAAGGGTCGGCTCTGATACCATTTGTAACGTCCCGCCTCCTCGAGGCCGGGCCCGCTTACATCCGGCCGCTTATCTAGGACATAGACTGCCCTCACAGACCAACACTAGTCTTTTCTGCGCACTTTGTCCTCACTCGTGCGCACCCGAGAAGACTTCCCGGTTGGTCACCCATCCCTAAATTTCTCCAAGCTAAGCACGCTTAACCTCGGAGTCCTTTAGTAATGAGCTTTCGGAAAAAAAGTTGTAACTTGTTGGTATGAGTATCATATTAATCCTATTAAGCCCTGGGCCGGGTGTTACAGGCACTCTCCAATATTGATAAACACTATTGACTACTAAAATAATATTTTTATATGTATATAATATTTCTATAAGTATTCTCTCCGTTGGAATGCAATTTTTGTTTTTTTGAGAAGTCAAATAGTTTAAGATTTTATTAATACAAAAACTTACTAATATTCGTGATACAAAATAAGTATCAAAGATTTATTATTATGGAATATATTTCATATCAATGTCAATATTATACATTATAAACTTAGCCAAACTGAGATAGAAAATTTAAATTTTCAAACGATTGTGGTATATATAGATCATATAAATATCCTAAGTAATTTGGAAATTCTAAATTTTGAACTTAAATACCTACAAAAATAAAAATATATATTTAGAACTTTAAATGATTCTAGATAAAAAAAATCAACTACAAAGCTATAGATCCTAATCATATTATGTCAACTCAAGGTTGTTAGATAATTTCTGATTTTGTATTTCAAGAACAAAGAATTTCAGAACAAGTTTTGACAATCAATACTCTTAAATAAAAGTTATGAACTATATAGTTTTAATTGTATTGAGCTCTACAATATTAACATAAAGTCTGTTTTCATCTAACTTCATATAGCAAATTTATGAATTTTTTAGATAACTATAACAATTTGTACCTTAATACTAAGGGGTTTTTGGTCACTTTTAACTTCTACTATATCCCATTCACTCGTAGAAAATACTATTTAATAGCCATAGTGTTTAGGGGTCAATTACCATAATTGATGTCTTTTAGCAAAAAAAAAGCGAGTAGTGCTTATCAACGAATATCAACAATGAATAGTGTCCTCATTCTAAATGATAAGTTATTTAACCTTTCTAGGCTTATAGTTTTTCTATGGGCCAAAACATAAACTATGCCACGAATAGAGAGGAGAGAGAAATTAAAAGTTACAATTATGCCCCTAGCTATTCTATACGAACCCTTGATAGTTGTATACAAAGTTTCATGAATAGAGAGGAGAGAGAAGTTAAAGTTACAGTGATGCCCCTAGCTATTATATACCAACCCCTTGATAGTTGTATAAAAAGTTTCATATTTGCATATAAAATCAGAAGAAGATAAACTTTTATATCAAACTATAGGACTTATCGACATCTACAACTTTGTAGTTGATTTTTTTTATTTTTTATTTATCTAGAGTGTTAAAAGATTCTTTCTAAATTTTTAGATTCTAAAAATCAAAATTTACCATTTTTAAATGACCTTGGCTTTAAAAATTCTAGTTTTTAAGTTTCATATAGGTCAAGCACAGGGCGCTTGCACAGGTGATGTGCACAATTGATCTTATTGTTTTTGTTGAATATTATTTTTTTGTTCCTACAAACTACTGAGGAACTATGCATTAGAGATGATAATGTCTAGGCCTTCAAAGCTATGAAATCTATAAGCAGTTTTTGCACGTGAGTTCATGACTACTCTTAAAAATCATGATTGTAATAGTGTCACACCTCGAGTGGCGACTGGCGAGTTCTAGAAGCCGATTCTAGACCGGCATGGGCCGCAAACAGCAGGAAATCGTAGTGGAGCCAGAAAAACTGGTCTGAGCCAGTTTGAAAACCCACAGTCAGTTGTCAAAAAAAAAAAAAAACCCACAGTCGAACACGTTAAAAAAAAAATCTGACCTAGCCCATGGGCTCAAATTTTTGGGAGTAGGTCATGTGCTGCAGCCCAACGTACAGCCCCTGCAACAGCCCACATCGTATCCACTCCCCAGGAGGCCCACTGGCCGGGACCGGGACCAAACCTAGCCGCCCGATTCTGTGACGGTGGGACTGGCGACTACGACGCGGCGACGCCGGCCCGTACCTTCCTCCTCCTCCTCTGATCTCGGCTCCTCGGCGATAGCACGTCTCCGCCCCAGCTGCCATGGCTCCCGACCTTGGCGTCCTTTTCTTTTTCGAACCGCGGAGGCGGTAGGTTGAGCAGCGACTCTAGTCTTTTCTGTTCAGGCTTAATTGTCGCTACTTAGAAGGGATACTCAGGTGCTGACCTATTTTTAATTAATTTTTCCAGCAAAACTTAAAGGTGAATCCTTTGCAGTTGCAGCTAAGCTTGGAGGCCAGTCCGAGCTTGTCCAGATCGACACAGCGTGGCCAAGCGTATTGCATAGTACAGCACAGCAGAGTCAGAGTTCAACCTTCAAGGTGAGAACAGAATACAGAAGAATACCTCATCTATTTGTTCAATTGTGATTTAGATATATTCAGTGAATGCCAATGTTAGTTTCCTAATAAGTAATAATCACATGGCAATTTAGGAGGCCTCCTTCAGCAGGAAATAAAATATTTTAATATGCCGTGTAGTATATGCTAGTACTGTTTTTTGAACCCATTGCTGTCCGTTTCTAGATCTGCCACTACTGTCTAGTACGGTTTTTTTTTTTTGGAAAGCCTAGCCTACAAGCTGATTTCCTGTTATTGGCATGTTAGCAGTTTCCTGTTAACAGCATGATCGTCCACACGTCCACAGACACAACTACCATGCAAGCATGACCTGGACCTTATTCTTTTTCGTATCCAGACAGTTCCATTTCACATAATTGGCATGGCCCCACCCAATGTTTGGTGAAAAAAACAAATACTTATGTGCAGCCCAAGCCCATGTAGTGTACGTGTACACAGAAAAGCTGAACTGTCTAACCACGAGCACGAAGGCCGAGCCGCCGAGGGCGTTCCGCGTCGATTGCGATTCAGTTTTCATTCACAATCCTGCGTGCCGCACTGCCGCCGGCGCCGCCACACCCACCCGGCCACGCCGCCGTCTGGCCGTAAAGGCAGCAGCAAGGCACAGGCACCTCCTGACCTCCGTCTCCGCGTATCCAGCCGGTGTCCGATCCGCAGGCCGCAGCATGTGCTGACATGCACATCCAGGCAACAAGGCAGCAACTAGCAGTAGCAGGTATGTTTTGTGTTCAGCTCTATTCTAATTTTTATATTCATCGGTTTAGAGAATTAGAGCTAATGCCTAATTAGCTAATAAAACTATTATTTTTTATATTGAAGGATAATCATCATGAAACTTAAAAGGACAACAATTGACTCTTTTTACAAGGGATGCACTGCTGATGTTTTAATAGATCAAGGGAAAGATGACCCTGAGCCTTCAGAAGATGAAATAGCTGACTGGCTTGCTGCAGAACAAGAAAACGATGAAGAAAGAGATTGCTTAATAATTTACATTAAAAAAGAGATTACAGTGGAGTTTACAACCGATCAACTTATTGATGACTTCGATGCGACTCAGATGCGTCGAGCAAAATTTAAATAAAGCAGGTTAGTTTCCTTAATCATTTAAGCTTATCGTTAAATTTTTCATCGCAAATTTGTCACAACATGCATACTATTATTGAAATTTTATAGTTGACTATACTTATTTGATTGTCCACCCCCCTATATATAATTCCTGGCTCCGCCATTGCATAATTGCACTATAATAAGAGTATAATAGTTTACAACAATGTTGAAATAATTAAACAGATAAGCACAGAACTGACACTATAACAGTAATTGTTTACGACAACACAATGTTGAAATAATCAAGCTGACAAGCAAACAAGTATTCAGCAGTTGGTGTCTTCTCCATCTGAATGATCAGAGGAGTTGGAACTTGGAGAGTCCACGTAGCTACATGTGTCTGGTAGTTATTGCTGCTGATCGATGACAAATACAATCATAAATTCATAATCGTAATAGAGAAAAAATTAAACTACTTGATCGGCAGTCGGTACATCTGTTGGATAACGTCACGGCCAGCTCATCAACACAAGGAGCTCACGCATCATGAGGGTGGCGGCAGAAGAGGACCAAGGTAATACATGATAAGGAGAACATGTGTGACGAACTCACCATCCGGTACTTAGATGCTCGTAGTGGAAATCACCCCCACAGTGAGGTGCAATGTATTAAAGAATCTTCGCCCACACCTTGGCGACGAGTTCTGTTAGGGGCAGAGGAGAGAGTTGCCACTGTGTCCCCTCACATGTCACCAGAGCCGATTATGGGAGGCAACCGAAGGTAATATCCGGCTGCTCGGTCTCAACTTCGGTTGATTTTGGATAGCAAACGAAGCTCCACTGTTAGCTCATCGGACCCGCTTTGGTGCGTAGCCGAATGTGCACATTCGGTTGTGCCCCGTGCGTCTTCGGTCCATCGGACGTGGCGGACGGTTTCAGCGGAAGACGTGTGTGGTTGGCGCCTCATGGTCAACCGCCGAGTCGGTTTAGAGATCCCGAATGAGATGGCGTGGGCGCCGAAGCTGACAGAGTGAGCTGAATGTTCGCATTCGGTGCTAGGTATCAGCTTCGGTGCTAGAGCTCCCGATGCGGCTAGTAGCAAGTTGAAGACGCCAAAGCTCACTTCAACTTAGGTTGCGAATGCGCCTTTTGCTGACCGTGTCTGTAGGAGGAATGAGCATCTAAGGCGGCAGAAGCTGCCCGGCCACCACGTGTTCCGCAGAGGTGAAGCTGGCCGTATAGGGGAACATGCCCGGATGGACGTGTCTGCCCCCGGTCGGCTTAAACTGTACAAGGAAAAGGTGTTTTGAAGGGACAAACCATCATATAAATGCCTACGGACAACTATAAATAACGCTCCTCTTGGATGTGCGTTTTAGCCAGGATTTGTTAATGAGAAAAGATACCATTCGTTGCATCCATGTCATTCTTGTTTCTATTTCGTCAGCTAGATTTGGGCCCTGAGGGTTTACCCTTTGGGGCCTGAATCAACAAGTTCCCAACGCCCAGCTTCGTTCTCGATGCTCCACTGGATACTTGAGAGTTTTAGAGTTCATCTGGAGTTTCTTGATATGATCATCATCAGTAGCATTATCATCATCAACATCGGTCGACTCTTGACTCTTGGAGTTTCTTGGTTCTTGATTGCAGTCGTCAGATCTTCTGTTTCATATGATTCTTGGTGCCTGATCTTCATTTCACCGATTGAGTCTTTTTGTTCCGGCTCTTTAACTGCCTCAATAATCCTCATGATAGCAAAACGGTCAACCTTTCTTTTGAAGGGAGAAAATCTGTTGGGGAGGAGGTCCCCACAACACTTCAAAACTTCATAAATATGAAACATTGAAGGAATACCCACTTAGATTACAAAGAACTAAAAAACGAAAATGAATAGCTAACAACATCAAGTCATTGGTTAACATTTAGAGGTTGTGATAAAACTTTGTCAATTTCATCATGAACATTGTCATGTGCAATCTTGGAGTTGCTAGTAAGCATCACACCACACTTGAAGACAAGGTACATGATGTAGTTTGATAGTTCCCTACTTGTCTGCTTGTGCTTCTTCACTGCTTGATGATCAGAATTGGTGCCTCCATCTCCATAGTGGTAGCATATGTCTGCTGCAATGTGCAAGACGAGCACGCTCGTTGGGAAGTCAGCACTGCTTGCGATGGTCTCCTTCAATGATTTAAGTATTGTTGTCATGGTCGTGGCAAAATGGGTCAAATGGTGGCGCTCCAACCAGTTGTCAAGGGCTAGCTAGCCACGGGTGCTGGCGATGCTCGACTCTATTCTTGTACCATAGGCTAACAAAGTGTCAAGGATGAACTTTTTGATGGACGTTGCCCTATTGATAACATGCCAGCAGCACTGATGATATTGTACTATCGGAGCTCTTGGGACCACATCCATTTGATACAGCTACGTAGACATGGAAGACAGAGGCTCAAGTGGTGAAAAATGAAGGTGGTGGCAGAGGACACATCTAGGGCTATGGTTCCTACATGTAGTACGTAGGTCACCGTGATATCAACTCTGCTGCTACTGCTAGTGTGGAATTGGTCCCATGCCTTGTCGATGGTAGCTCTGAATAGTGCTAGGGCTATCGAGGTTGCAATTGCTGTTGTAAGGGGGTTGAAGAGGAAGGAAGACGACACATATCGACAAAGCTCTTTAGTGTAGAGTTGTAGGTAGCAACACTCCAGAATTGTTCCCACATACTCGTAGCAAAAAGGTGGCTCTTGCTAGACCAAACCTCTGTAGCAGGCCATGTAGACTGCCATGCGTAGCTGCGGTGATGTTACGCGTCTTGTTGAAGGGAGCATCCACTATGATCAGCTCCTTTATGATGATGACGACCTCAAGGAAGAGTTGATAAGGGGGCTCTGCAGAGCTACCTTTCTTCATCATATCAAGTATGTAATCTCTGCTACGATGAGGTTTTGTTTGACATTGTCCTTCTTTTGCGGTTTGCATTAACAACAAAGTTAGCTTGCACTCATATAGTATTTTCCCATTTAGCTTCATCCAAAACATATTCTTGTTCATTGTCCTAAGATTCACTGTGTTCAAATAGCAGAGGCATCTGGTATGCTTAGTGTACTTGAGGAACCCAGAGATGAACATGAGCACCATGGAAGTCCTGAGCTGATCGTCCGACCAGGACGCTTTGGCTACGACGTACCCTACCACCGCTGCCTGCAAGACCAGGTTCAGTAGGTGGCATCTCCATAGCTCATTCTCCTACTTAGAAAAGGCCATGATGGTTCCCTACCAGCCCAGGTGGACGAGCATGAACGGCGCCTAGAAGGCCATGAGCAGGTGGCCAGGCTCTCTAGCACAGACCGCCATGTGGCCAAACACGAAGACGACCACAGATTCTGCCGCCAGGTACGTGAGCCACAAGATGGTTTGAAGGAACTATGAGGTTGAGCTCCAGCACTTCTCCCCCAACTCCATCTCCCACACAGCAATCTATGCTGCCGTCTATGAGGGATACTTGGGGATGGAGCCGCACTAGGACCTATGGCTCCATCTGTTCAAGGGAGAGCTCTTCACCAAGCCGGTGTCGCCAGGGAAAAGGAGGATGGTCAGTGCCAGCCGCTGCAACCTATCTCCAAAGAGGCCGGAGCAGTACATCCCGATGGGGCTGACCTCCAACCATGGCGGGTGGCATGGTCAATGGTTCTTCCTCCAGAACAACAATGACTAGCTGCCGCGCTACACCGGGTGCGTCATTGAGAAGCGCCCGTACCACTAGTCGCACGGCGTGGTGATGGAGAACCAGTCAAGATTGGACCCTCTCCTCGACACATTGAGGACGCTGCACAATGGAGGTCTGACCATCAAGATCGTCATCTCAGCCTTCTAGTCTTGGAGGGTTCTCTCGCTAATGCAACGCTGGCTACGCCTGGATCAGATGAGGCCCGAGGCGCCGATCGAGGGGACCCGGATGTCGACCGAGGCACTGTCCCTCGAGGACATCGTGAAGCGAGTAAGGGGGGCTATCGCTGGCACCTTCAAGCCAGAGGATGTGAACAGCATCCCGATGCAGCCAGACATCGGTCACATGCTGCTGGTGAGTATTTCGATTTGCCGCCCTCGGATTCCTCTCACCTTCACCTTATTTCCATTATCTCCTGTTGTTGATTTGTATGCAGGTGATCCCGGACTTCAGGAGGTCGACGCCCCCGGTTAAGGAAGACGAACCCGATCGTCAGGTGAGAGGCTTCATGCTGAACAGGAGAAGAAGGATAAGGATAAGGAGAGGAGGAAGAGGAAGAATAACCTCAAACATCAAGCGCTCGAACAACTTTGAGTGAAGCAAAGACGCGAGGGGCTTCCCGAGGAGGAGTCTCCTCCGGAGACGTCCTCAGAGAATGAGGAGGAAGAGAAGGATGATGATGAAGGGATTGGGATGCGATATGATGCCGCGATGCCTGACACCCCTCGTGCTGACATTTGCTTTCCGCAGGGGGACGTTGAGGAAGGCTCGATCTCTCAGTCATCGAGGGTCGAGAGGCGAGGGCTCAGGAGCAGCCCTGGGAGAGGAGGGCGGCCGACTCCTCCACCCAGGAGGGGTCGATGTCGCCGTACACGCGTGAGCAGATGCCACCGGCCTCATCGAGGGGGAAGTCCAGCACGCCGCTGCCCCATACCAGGTACTTGATGCTCATTGCATGGACATTGGGTCAGTCAGCCTCGGAGGAGCAGAGGACGCCAAAAGCGCCACCAGCCGCGGCTTTGGGTGGCTCCGAGTCTGGTAAGGGGCCATTGAGAAGGGGTTCTCAGAAGCCCCCAAGTAGTTCGAGGGTGCTCGTGGGGGCACCCATTTTTCCAATGGGGTTAGCTTTCGTACTTTGCATGCTTGTTTTTGCCTTTTGCTGCTTTCGAGGTGCTCATCACTTTCTATTTGCACGTGTTTAGGTGCCCGACGGTGGAGGCGATTCCCACGCCCACAAGCGGCTTAAGGCCGAGGTCATCGTGAGGATGATGACATCAGTGGGAGGTACTATCTCGGGACCCCGGTGCATGGCGGAAGCTGCTTCGCTTTTGGATGTCCAAGTTTCTATGACTCGGGACAAGCTGATGAACATTGTCTCCACTGCAGGCTCAAGAGCTCTAGGGGGCGTGGCGAGTGGTGATGTCACCTAGGACTAGGAGAGGGTCGACGTGCCCCCTCGCACCGTCGAGCTCAAGGGTGCTGCCAGTGACCACGCACCGGGGTCATCGAAGGAGGCTTCAGCGACCTTCGAGGGCATGGAGGCCGAGTCCTTCGCTCGTGATGCGAAGGAGGTGGTGGATTGCCCTTCTGAGGCGGGGTGGATATTCCCCAGCAAGGGCTGCATCAGTGAGAGGAGAGGCAACAGTGGGAGCAGCTGCAGAAGCAGTAGCAAGATGAGCTACAGGCCTCGGGCCAGCAGCAACAACAACAGTAGCAGGAGGAGCTGGCGTCCTCGAACCCACCACAGCAGCAGCAGTGGGAGGAACTGGTGGCCTCGAGCCTGCCACAATAGCAGCGGGAGGAGCCGGTGGCCTCGAGCCCACCACAGCATTGGCAGGAGGAGGAAGAAGAGGCCCCGCTGGGCGCGGGGAAAGAGGATAGGCGGCCAAAGCCACTAGCCTCGAGTCAACCAGAGGAGTTGGTGGCCGAGGGTCTCCCGTCAGAGGTAGGGGGCTTGGTCAGGCAGCTGATAGCACAGCCGGTTCTGCCAGAGGCGTCAACGACCAAGGTGGTTGCCATGGCGCTGCTTCCCGCCCGCTGCCAGCTGGGGCGTCGGCTAGCCAGGGGTCCTTGTATGCCTTGGTGATTGATCCCTTCTTTGGTTCCTCCACGCCAAGGGGAAGTAGAAGGAGAGGGATGCTGAGTCGTCAGCGGCTGAGGGGGAGTCATCGTTCCCCACTCTGGCTGAACGGGTGCTCCACGCTGGCGATTCAGTTGAGCTGGGGGATAGCATAATGGCGTCGTGCATGATCGGACGGAGAAGGAGCATCCTTACTGGGGCCAGGAGGTTCTCTGACTTTCAGACCCGATAGACCCCGACAAGCTCCTATTCAAGATGAACGACCCAGCGGAGGTCGAGCCCTGGGAGCACATCGAGGAGTTTCGTGCTTGGATGCAACATTCCTTGTGGACGGCCGTCGACATTGCTGCCGAGGACCTGCTCAAGGCCATCATAGTAAGTGGTCTTCTTTCGTAGTCTTGGGGTCGAGTTGCTTCCTATCTGACTCCTAATCCTGGCCTATGTTTTTTGTCTTCAGGATTAGAAGGGATGCTCCCAGACCAAGTCTCTATTCATCCATATGACGAAGGGTGGATGGGAGCAGCTCCTCATGCTCCAGGCAAAGCTCAAGGCTGCCCAGACCGAGGCGACAAAGGTGAAGGAAGACACGGCCAAGGCCAGGGAGGAGGCGACCAAGGCAAGGGAGGATGCTACCGCGGCTCGAGGGGAGGCGACCCGGGCCAAGGAGGAGAAGGCCAAAGCCAAGGATGATTCCTCCATGGCTCGAGGGGAGGCATGGACAACTTCCGATGACCTCACTTTGGCCATAGAGCGCGTCAAGAAGCTTGAGGGGGACCTCGAGGCATCCACAACGCATCAAGGAACTCGAGGAAGACCTTGTCCAGACTACTGACCAACGCGACACCCTCCACGCAGAGGTTGCAACATCGAAGAGGTCCCTTCGAGAGAAGGAGGAGGCCCTCGAGGGCACCGGCAAGATGATCAAGGAGCTGAGGGCGATGTTCTAGGACAAAACTGACGCCTTAGAGGAGGCCAACGAGATGATCGCCACGCAGCGGGACGAGTACGTGGCCCTCGAGACCCACGCCAATGGTGAGTCTTTTTGTTTGGCTTCAACTTCTTGGTTCAAATGCCTTGTTTTTTGTGACTGACTACATTTTGTATTTCAGACCTCAAGGAGCAGAAGCTCGAGGCCTAGAAGGACACCAAGATGCTCCAGGACCTCTATTGGGCCGAGGCTAGCCTGAATGAGACACTCCGGGGTGCCATCGCCTTGGTCTGTGACAGCTTCAAGGTTGAACCCGAGGAGGAGGTCAAGGGTGACGTGCCCAAGAACTCCTACCTCTAGTGGATGTACGCCCTTGGCCACTTCGTGTGAGGACCGATTTGCAATGCGCTCAATCTTGGCGTGAAGAGGGCGCTAGCCGTCGTCCGTTTGGGCTACACATATGACATGGGGTTTGTCTCCCGACGCTTTGTCTCCAACCCCAAGCTGTCTGAGACAAGAACCATGAAGCGTGCTTGGGGATGATCGAGGTTCCTGGTGGTGAGCTGGCAAAGCTGTTCGAGCCCGAGGTCCTTCCTCTTGATGCTGATGAAGGCGAGGGCTTGTGAGCCAAATTTGGGCAAGAGGCCGGTGTAATAAGTTAGGTTTTTTGTGAACCATGATGGTATGGGCTTTGTGGCCTTTAGAACAATATGCATTGTTTAGTTTTTGCATTGGATGTTTTAGGTTCAATGTCTTTTTTCCTTGTTTTGCTTGAGTATTGCCTTTCGCAAAGCTTTCGACGTACGTTCATACCCCTCGAGGGGGGAAGTGAGTGGAGGTACCTAGCGCAGAGGCATAGGTGATCTCGTGGCTTGACAACCCTCGACCCCTTGGGGCATTCGTGATGTTCTTAACTAAGTGATAGCAAACATCGAGGTATAGAAGGAAAAAGGAACATCAAGTTTCAAAAAAACATACGCGTATTTTGGAACTCGGGGGAGGGGGTTCCCCCTATAGCCCCAGAGGGAGGCTCGACTCTGATGAAGCAGGGTCGAGGCTACCTCAAATTCATGAACAAAATATGTACTAGAATCAAAAGTATTTCCTATTCACTCATGAGATGAGAAAATGTACAAGGCCGCGAGGCCGTAGGGGTAAAAGCGACGTAGTTGTTTGATGTTCCACGCATTGGTGAAGGTTTCACCTTTGCCATTCGCTAGCTTGCAGGTTTTAGGTTTCAACACCTTTGTGATGATGTAGGGACCCTCCCACAGCGGGGTTAGCTTGTGGCACCCTTGGTTGCTCTGCCGTCAACATAGGACAAGGTCGCTGACATGGAGGTCTTGACTGCGTACGTGTTTGCCATGATAGTGTCGGAGCTTTTGCTGGTACCTTGCGGAATGCAGGAGCGCCACATCTCGAGCCTCTTCAAGCTGGTCGAGGGCATTCTTGCAGGCTTCCTCGTTCGTCTGCTCGTTGTAGGCCTTTAGTCGAGGGGACCCATACTCGAGGTCTGTGGGGAGGATGGCCTCAGACCCGTAGACTAGGAAGAATGGGGTGAACGCTGTGGCTTGACTCGGTGCCATCCTTGGGCTCCATAGGACCGATGGTAGCTCGGCGGCCCACTTCTTGCCGTGCTTGTTCAACCAATTGAAGATCCTTGGCTTGAGGCCTTGCAGAATCATGCCATTGGCACGCACGACCTGGCTGTTAGTTCTAGGATGAGCGATAGTAGACCAATACACACAGATGTGATGGTGGTCGTAGAAATCCAGGAACTTCTTGCCGATGAACTACGTGCCATTGTTGGTGATGATGACGTTGGGGACCCTGAAGCGATGAATGATGTCAGTGAAGAATAGGACTGCCTACTCAGACCGGATGTTGGTTATTGAAAGTCCCTAGTTTGGTTTTGGATAATTGATGAAACCTAAGGACTAACCTTATTTTTAAGTAGATGATTTAGAGAAAGGTAGTCCATGCCAAGTGGAGCTCAATGATGAGGCATGACACGAAGTTATGTAACCTAAGCATGGTGAAGATCAAGATAGGCTTGGCTCGATGGACCGGTTGGATGTGTGAAGGGCAAGTTGAGGCTTGGAAACGAAGGACTGTGCGACGGTGAAGCTTGGGCAAGACTTGGTGTCGATGGACCGACCAACGGTGAAGAGCAAGTAATATCGAGATCGATGGACCAAGATGGTTGCATGATGACGTGGAGTGTCACATGTCTTGTAAAGGCTTGGTGGTTGGAGGATCAACAGAATGGGCTCAAGGCAAAGGTATAACCTATAGGGCCATTTTATTTTGCACTCAAGACACCATAGAGGGTGTGAGTGGTTTAGGATCGATAGCCGAACTATGAAGAGGGGAGATCTTCCGTATTTTGGTTCATGAGTGCCACTAGGTCTATCATTTCATGTTGATGCATTAGGATCTAGTGTGCTAATTTAAAACCCTTAAAAATGATTGTGAAAATGCTAACACACAAGCATATGGAGGTGTACACTTGGTGGTGTTGGCACATTTGCAAGGGAGGCGATATTGAAGTTGATTGTGATCAACTTGGAGAAGAGAGATGATGGTTCTTGGGTTAGAAAACTTCTTTGATCTATTGTGAATTGGATCAAGTGGCTATGTGGATTGTGTAGCCCTTTAAGTAAGCTTTCCAACGAGTCTAAGATCATCAAAAACGGAGTTCGGAGCTAAGAGATATGCCCGATTGAGTTGGAGTGTCACGGCAATGTAAAAACGCATTTTATACACGTCGGACGCATCCAAGGGTGAGCCCAGGATGTCAGGGTGCGTCCAGGCTGTTGTGTGGCTGAGTCACAGCATTTGGCCACGCTAGACGCATCCTGGGGGCGCGCCGGACGCGACTAAAAGCCCTAGACGCGAGGCAGTGAAGGGCACACGGGCGAAGTTGCCCCGGACGCGTCCTGGGCAGAGCGCCAGACATGGATGCCCTACCCTGGACATGCAACAGAGAAGGTGTTGGACGTGTTAGAGCGCCGGACGTGGGCACGGAGCGCCGGATGCGTCCTGGGCTTGCAACGGTAGTTTTTGTTAGAAATTCGAAGTATAACACGCCGGACACTGAACAATGTTCCGGGCGAGTCCAGGGGTGAGCCCAGGATGCTTCCTGAGTCACGTTTGAATTGTTTGGACTTCCCACGTGGAAAATGACTGTGACGGACGTGTCCGGCGATGGGCTCCGGACGCATCCGGAGGTTCCAAAAATGCTGATTCGAGGAGGAGTCTTTTGGCAACGGCTAGTTTTGCATGGATGTCTTATAAATAGGTGTTGGCTAGCCCTTGGGGAGGCTCCTTGCCCATTCTTTCATTCTTGAGCATCGTTTGTGCAAAAGCTTCTCTCTCATACTCATCTCTCTTTCTTGATTTCTAATCTTGAGTGAGATTTTGTGATTCGAAGTGCATTGCATGAGCTGATTCATCTAGTGGCACTTGCAAGTCATTTGGTCCATGGATTTCTTGTTTCTCTTGGAGAGTACCACTCCTAGCCGGCTTAGAGATTGTTGGAGGCATTGGGAAGAGTTGGTGATTATTCTTGCCCACCTCCGATTGATTTGTGAGAGGTTCTTGAGCTTTCCTCGGTGGAGCGCCAAAAGCTACTCTAGTGGAATGCACGTGTCATTGTGTTACCTCACTTGAGAGTGGTGTCTTGTGGTTCCCTTGCGGGGGAGTGCCTTGCGGGGCAAGTGGCTTGAGGGTCACACCGAAGAACCATCTAGGTGTTGGTCGACACAATCGGTGACGTAGCTTGTCGGTGCACAAGTGAACACCAGGTGAACAAAACAATTGTGTCATCCTCTTTGTCTCCTGGTGACTGGTTTTTCATCTTGTGATTGTGGTCATTGTGTTTGATTGGAGATCATCTTGGTGATTGGCAACATCTTCACTTCACCGTCGGTATAAGAATCACCTCTCTATCTTGCATTACTTTTTAGTATATATATCTTGTGTAGCTTGTTTAGAATAGTTGTTCTTGCTAGCTCTCTAGAATAGAAAGTAGTGACATAGCCTTGATTGACTTAGAGATCATAGATATATTAGAATTATCAATAGGAGGCTTGCTCATCACCTAGGCTAGGCAAAACTGCGATTATTGCTATTTGTTTTACTAATAAGTTTTGTCTAGTGGTTTGTAAATTTTTAATAGGCTATTCACCCCCCTCAAGCCATCTAGGACCTTACAGTTATGGGCCGAGCCTCGATCCACTTGGAGAACTTGTCAACGGCTACGAGCAGATGGGTGTAGCCTCGGTTGTCATTTTCAGGGCCCTACCAGGTCGAGCCCCCAAACGGCAAAAGGCCATGTGTTGGGAATGGTTTGTAGAGCGTGAGCGGGGAGATGGGTCTGCTTGGCATAGAACTGGCATCCCTCGCATGAGCAGACGAGGTTGACGGAGTCAGAGACGGTGGTTGGCCAATAAAAGCCCAGCCAGAACGCGTTTTCGATGAGGGTCCTGGGCACAGCGTGATGGCCGCAAGCCCTCGAGTGCATATCCTTGAGCAACTTCTTTCCCTCCTCGATGGTGATGCAGTGCTTTTAGATCTGTGGATAGCAAACCTTGGTCTCTGAGAGTACCTCACTGATGAAATAGACAGGCCGCTGGACAGGCAAGGCATGCCCTTCTTCTTCCCTCTCGACCACTATGGCCGCGCTGATCACCTGGGTGGTCGCGGTGACATAGAGCAAGAGTGGCTCAGCTGGGTTTGGAGGTACGAGGATTGGAGGGGAAGTTAGCATGGCTTTGAGCTTGGCGAGGGCCTCCTCATCCTCGAGGGTCCACGTAAAGTGCTCTGACTTCTTCAAGAGGTGGTACAGAGGCAGTGCTTTCTCCCCAAGACGTGAGATAAAGCGACTGAGGGCTGCGAGGCAACTCATGACCTTCTGAACACCCTTGAGATCTTGTATCAGACCCATCTTGGTGACCGTGGAGACCTTCTCGGGGTTGGCCTCAATGCCACATTGAGAAACTATGTACCCTAAGAGCATGCCTCGAGGGACACCAAAGACACACTTCTCAGGGTTGAGGTTGATGTTCTTGGCCCTGAGGCATTGGAACGCAATCTCAAGGTCATCGATGAGGTTGTCAACCTTTTTTGATTTGACTATGATATCGTCAATGTAGGCCTCGATCGTTGGTCCGATGTGTTTGCCAAAGACTTGGAGCATGCACCACTGGTACGTTGCCCTAGCATTTCGAAGGCCGAAGGACATGGTAACGTAGTAGTACATGGCAAAAGGGGTGATGAAGGAGGTCGCGAGCTAGTCGGACTCCTTCATCTTGATTTGGTGGTAGCCGGAGTAGGCATCGAGAAAGGAGAGAGTTTCACATCCTGAGGTAGAGACAACGATTTGATCAATACGTGGCAAAGGAAAGGGAACTTTATGACATGCTTTATTGAAGCTAGTGTAATCGACAGACATCCTATATTTCCCACTCTTTTTCTTAACTAGTACATGATTAGCTAACCACTCGGGATAATGAACCTCCTTGATGAACTCGGCCTCCAAAAGCTTGTGAATCTCCTCCCCGATAATCTTATGCTTCTCCTCATCGAAGTGGCACAAGCATTGCTTCACCAGCTTGGATCCGGCTCGGATCTCCAAGGCGTGCTTGGCAACTTCCCTTGGTATGCCCGGCATATCCGAGGGACTCCACACAAACATGTCAGTGTTCACACAGAGAAAGTAGATGAGTATAGCTTCCTATTTGTTGTCGAGGGTGGTGCTGATCATCAACGCCTTCCCGTTGGAGCTGCTGGGGTCAAGGATAGGCTTTGTGTCTTCTGCAGGCTCAAAGTTGCCAGCGTGGCGCTTGGGTTTGGGAACCTCGGCGGCGAGGTTCTAGAGGGTCGCCGTCAGCATTATAGATTCTTTGACGGCTTTCCTATGCTCGACGCACTCGATGTCACAGTCGTAGGCGTGCTTGTAGGAGGGACCGATGGTGATGACGCCCTTGGGCCCTGGCATCTTGAGCTTGAGGTAGGTGTAGTTGGGGATCACCATGAACTTGGCATAGCTGGGTCGACCGATGATGGCATGGTACGTGCCGCAGAACTCGATCACCTCAAAGGTGAGCATCTACTTTTTGAAGTTCACGGAGGTGCTGAAGCAGACGTGGAGGTCAATGCGGCCGATGGGAAGGGCCTTCTTCCCCAGTATAACTCCATGGAAGCCCCTGTCACTAGGTTGGAGCTTCGTGCTTGGGATTCCTAGGAGGTCGAGGGTCTCAGCATAGATGATGTTGAGGCTGGTGCCCCCGTCCATGAGCACCTTGGTGAGATGAGTGTTGACAACGATGGGGTCGACGATGAGCGGGTACACCCCTGGCTTGGGGACGTGGTCCGGGTGGTCATCATGGTCGAACGTGATGGCCATACCGGACCACTCAAGGTAGTGGGGGGTTGCCACCCGCACGGAGAAGACCTCTCGATGCTCCCTCTTGTGCTGGCGTGGTGTGAGCCAACCGAGGGCCCCCTGTAGATCATGTAACAGTCAAGGACCATAGGGAAGCTGTCCTCCTTGTTGCCGCCTTTATCTTTGGGGTCCTCCTTCTTGTCATCCTTCTTGAGGCCCAAGCTATCGAAGTACTTCTTCAGCATCTGGCAGTCCTCGAGGTTGTGGTTTGCCCCTCCCATGTGATAAGGGCAAGGCTCCTTTAGCATCTTGTCGAAGATGCCCCTGTCGGGTGGCCTCGAGGCTTCTTGCGCTCGGCGGCAGTGACAAGATCATTGGCTGCGGCCTCGTGCTTGCCTGCTGGTTCTTCTTCTTCATCATCATCTTCTTCTTCTTCTTCTTCTTGTTCCTCTTGGCGCCCCATGTTTGAGCTCTCGGGGTCGCCCTCCTTCACTTTCCCCTTGTCCTGGCCGCTGTCGAAGAACGCTCCCACTACCTCCTCGCTAGCTGCGTAGTTGGCAACAATGTCCATTGGCTCATTGGCGGTCTTGGGGGTGTTGCATCCCAGCTCCCGGACCAACTCCTTGCAGGTGGTGCTAGTGACAAACACCATGATGATGTCATGGTCAAAGATGTGGGGGAGCTCGGTGTGCAGCTTGGAGAAGACGAAAGGACTTCTCGAGCCTCTTCTTGCAGTTGCAGAGATCCCAAGAGTTGTCGGGGTGCACATAGGTCCCCTTGAAGTTCCCCTTGAACATCTTCACCAGGTTAGTCCAGTCGTGGATCTGATCGAGGGGAGCTCCTCAAGCCACCATGGAGCAGTGTTTGACAGGAACAGGGGGAGCTGGCAGATGATGACACGGTTATTGGGTGCCCCTCCCAGCTAGCATGCCAATGTGAAATTGACTAGCCATAATTAGCTAGGTCTCGCTGTTGTACTTGATGATGCTCGTAGGGGTACGGATCTTTGGCAGCGGCATCCTCCGAATCGTCCTGCTGAAGACTTGAGGGCCCGGCTGCTCGGGGGACCGGCGCCAATCCTCATTGCTGTCGTAGCATCTGACCCGGTGTGTGTTATAGCCTCACGCCTCGGCGTCACCGCTCTTGCGTCTGCGGTTCTCATCGATGTCGTGACGGGCATCTCGAAGCTCGCAGTTGTCGACGAGGCGGTCTTGAACCAGGGCTGCCTTCTTGGCCTGGGGTGCAGGCTCTTGGTGAACCGAGCCCATTCTCTCACGTCGGGAGGGTTTGGTAGGTCATTCTGAGGCCACCCCTCGATGTCTCGAGGCCTAACTCTCACCCTGCTGTGCGGCCATGGTCTCGAGGAGACCTTGGATCTCATCCCGGACCTGACGGGCCTTGGGGTTCGATGGAGCTAGCATGTTGTGGAGAAGCATGGCAGCGGCGATGACGTTCTGGCTAGCACGATTGAAGATGGGGCACTCGCTCGCCCCTTCTTCAACGATCCGCCTGTTGACTTCTCGAGTCCTCACTCAAGCTCCTCCACTGTGTGCACGCCCGCGCTCTTGCTTGAGTATCCACTCGAGCTGGCATTGGCATTCCCGATCTTCATCGAGCTTAGCCCGCATCTCTTGGACTTGCACGAGCTAGGCATCCTGGCCATCCTGGGGTAGCTGTGCATTGTTGGGCACTGCCGGATGCTCCTATTGATCTGGTATGGCATCGGCTCCTGCCACTGTTGCCGCTGCCGCCGCTGCTGCAACTTTGTTGGTTTCATCGTTCGACGTGATGGCCCCGTCGACATGGATGCACTCCCGTGTGGGGTCGTAGCTATCAGAGTTGGAGTCAGGATTGCTGGAGTAGAAGTTAGGGAAGTGGCTGCGCCATTCTTCCTCCAGCTGGCGTCGGAGCGTACCGACGGTGTAGCGCCTCGGACCAGGGGCCTTGGAGAACTCCGGGTACCGGAGGCCGGTGTGGACGTCACCAAATCCATGATGGCGCATAGGACGGGCCTCAGGAGGTCCTCATACGCACTCATGTTGGTGCTCATAGTGGAGGAGTACGTCCTGGTGGCGTTGCCCAGGAAAAATGGGAATGGGCGATGAGCTTGAACAACCCATGCTGGAGCAGGTTAGGTGGCGTTGGAGCCGCGCCTGCCAAAGGCGTTGTGGTATCCTTCTGGTCCACCCTCTTTAGCCAAACATAGGTCAGACAGGCCCTCAGCGAGGAAACTTGCATCGCTGGTCAGAAGCGAGGTAGCCATAGCGGACGTGGCTTCATCCTAAGGGTGGCGATGATGGTTGCACTGATCACGCCTCCTCCTGGTCGCGGATGCATGACGAGAGTGGAGAGACCAGCGTGTAGCCCCTCCTGATTGAGGGGATTCATGACCACTGCCGTTCGGGTTTCTGGACGAGAGCAGGACCATGTCAAGGCCGCGACCGAGTGATATGAACTCCAAACTCCCAAATGAGATCACCATGGCAAATAGAAGCGGCGGAACAGAGTCTGCCATTTGGAAGAATGGCGGGAAACGGTTGTGACACGCAGATCCCCCTACCTGGCACACCAACTGTCGGTGTCTCGACCCCGGGGGCCTATCACCAACGAGTGAATTTGTACTATGTGCTCCCTAATCCGGATGGTGATGCAAGAAGAACACACAGTTTTTATCCTAGTTCGGACAAGGGAAGGCCCTATGTCCAGTGGGGGGAATTGTATTATCTTACACCGAAGTGCTTGTATAGGGAGATACAAGCGAGTGGGTTTGAACGAAGTGTTGTGATATGTTGTGTGTTGCTTCGATGCGTTAGAACTAGGCTCAATGTCCCCTTTTATAGGCCAAGGGAGGCACGGGCGTATAGAAAACCATAGGGTGATGACGTAAGGGCGATGATGTCGGTGCTGTAGCGGCGTGCACCGATGCGATGGCCAGCCCTGTAGCCGCAGGCGCTGAATCGATGGCCATCCCTCATGTACGTCATGGCAGTGGTCGGTGATTGACCTGTCCTTCAGGTGCGTCATGGTGATGTCGGTGTGAAAGACCCGAGCTCCCATGGAGGGCAAGCCGTGTACTATTAATGACGCATAGGAGTCATTGAAGCGCTGATCGGAGTCACCAGAGATTTGTGTCGAGGTGTTGTCGAGGGGGATCGAGGCTGAGTGGATAAGGACGGGCCTCGAGAAATATGGTACGGATGTTAACAATTGCGTTTCGAGGGGGTGCCTGACAAGGCACAGTGCTTGGCTCATGGGAATAGTGGTAGTATGAATCACCGCTTCTCCAGGGATGGGTGGTAAAAGAGGGATTTGACCCTTCGTACTGGGCCACTATGGAGCTGCTATAATCATGAAGGTAGGAAGGAGTTGGTGGGATGCATTAAATGCTCTGGATTCATACAGGATGTAGGTAAGTCGAGGCTGGAGTGGCGGTCGATGGGGGGTCATTCGCCCACGCCAAGTTTCGTCACTCAACGAGGGGGTCGTCCGCTCGGGCGGACTCCCGTCACTCGACCGGGGGGGGGGGGCACGGGGTCGTCCGCTCGGGCGGATTTCCATCACTTGAGGCTCCCATCGAGTGGGAGGCTTTGTATTGTTTGGTACGTCCCATTCATGGGCCAGCCTAGTACTACTCAGTGTAGGTGTTGGGCTTGGTTTGTGCTGGGTTTTCTCGGAGATTTACGCTAATTGATCAGGGATTATTTCTCCTATTTAAGGGTTTTGGGTACCTCCTTGTCCAGGTACCCGACAAAAGGCTTCATTTGACAGGGGTAGATTGAAGAGTTGTGTAGACCGCTATTGGGTGACCCAATCTTTGATAGAGATATTCTTTTTCTTGGCAAATGAGTAAAGTTCAGGGAACTGCACCTTCAAGTTTTGTTGGTTCCAGCTGTCATGCCACAGAAAAAAGGATTTTCCATCTTTGATCTGCACAGAGACTAGCTCTTTGTATGAGTCCAATAGCTTGAGGATGTCCCTCCACCAAAACGAGCCTTTCATGATATGGCTGTGCAGTTTTCTATTCTGGTAATGCTTTTCCCATACTAGGGAAATCCAGGGGATATTCTTTTTGCTAAAAAATTTATCCAAATTTTTCATTAACAGAGCTTCATTGTGTTTTTTTAGGTCAATGATAGCTAGACCACCTTCATTCGTGGTAGCACAAACCATTTCCCAAATAGCTTTAGGAGGTTTCTTGGAGTTTATGTCAGAGCCTATCTAAAGACAATGTTTACACTTGTCAATTTTCTTGAGCACCCCTTTGGGAAGGGCTAGAGCATAGAGGTGGAAGGTGGGCAAGGCAGATAACACAACGTTAGTAATTTCAAGTTTGCCAGCTTGAGAGAGCAAGAAAGAAGTGGAAGCTAGCCTTCTTTCACATTTATTAACAAGGGGGAGATAGTCATCAACCTTGGGTCTAGAAATCCCCAGAGGGAGCCCCAAATGAAAGGGAGAGTGCCCACTTCACAACCAATGGTATTGGAAAGGAGGTTGGTTTTTGTGCTCATCAATATTGATGGGGACAATGAACGATTTATTGAAGTTAGCATTAAGCCCAGTAGATGTATGGAAAGAAAGAAGGATAGACTTCAAGAAAAAAGTTGCCTAGCATCCCCCTCCATGATGATCAGAGTATCAACAGCATATTGAATAATAGGATCAGAAGAGATGGCCAAAGGGATTAGAATGAGGAGCCCAGAGTTGTCATTGGCCTTGTTGAGGATGGATTGTAGTAGGTCAGCAGCAAGGACAAAAATGAGGGGAGAGAGGGGGTCTCCTTTTCTCACCCCTCTTTTGCAAACAAATGTTTTTCCCAGGGGTACCATTGAGGAGTACCTTAGAGGTGCTAGAAGCACGGATGTTTTGAATCCATGAAACCCAAGTGGGACAAAACCCTTTGGCCTATAGAAGTTTGATGATTGCAGAGTGCTCAATTTTGTCGAAAGCCTTTTCAAAGTCAAGTTTGAGAATGATGATCTCCTTTCTAGAGTGGTGATAACATTTATTGTCATTTTCCTCTGATTTTCTGTGTTCAACATATTGTCATGCATGTTTACTCAAGGTGGGAAACGATGAAAATGCCCCTCCATCTAAACAAAATATCCAATAGCATCTCTGGTCACTCGGCTCGTCTTTCTCACGCACGAGTCGCGAGTGTCATGATGAAGCCTGCGCCAGGCGAGAAGCTGTTCGCTGCCACCTCTCAAAGACCTGGGCCCCAACCGGGTTTGCGTGAAACACAGACATAGGTTCATATCTAAAATGTGGCAACCTGCATTTGGCGTGAGACTGAATTCCACACGGGGATCTTTATATTTTCTCTGCACCAACTTGAGACTTGAGCAATGTTTTTCAAGCCATCTTAGCATAGTTTCTTTGTTTTACGCGTGATCTGCAACTAGCCTTCATTTTTGTATAAACG
This sequence comes from Bothriochloa decipiens, assembly GCA_023333625.1. NCBI lineage: Eukaryota > Viridiplantae > Streptophyta > Magnoliopsida > Poales > Poaceae > Bothriochloa > Bothriochloa decipiens. Next base: position 10,806,256 of record CM041639.1, on the reverse strand, counting down.
ATCGTCCGCACAGAACCACCCATGGACCGCCTCATTTTTGAACATACAGCGAAACAGTTCCATTTCACATAAGAATAATATGTTACTTACATACAATGTTTAAAGAAATAATAAAACAGGTAAAGTCGAAAACTTTTCAGTTCGTGTGTACATCATCCTATAAATTTGTCTGGTAGTAGCTATTATATTGGTGTTGATCAATGGCATGGCTAGCCGCCCACAGCCCAACAGAAGGAGCTAGATCGATCAAGCATCAGGCGGTGGTGGCAGGAAAGGACCAAGATAATACATGAGAAGGAGAACATGTGAGACCAACTCACCACCGGTGCTTAGATGCTCGTAGTGGAAAACACCTCCACAACGAGGCGCGGTGTAGTAAAGCATCTCCGCCCACACAGCAGATATGAGCTTCCAACGCTCAGCTTCATCGTTGATGCCGATGAGCTCTTGGGCCACCGCAACCGCACGGGGCAGCACTGGGGAATTGAGAGTTTTAGGGGTCCTCCTGAGTTTCTTCATATGATCATCGTCAGCAGTATTATCATCATCTTCATCAATGTCGGTCGATTCTTTGTTCTCAATTTCAATCGTTGGATCTTGTTGTTCCTCCGCAGGGTCGTGGTAATGCCTGATCTGGATTTCACCCGTCGAGTCTTCTTCTTGTTGATTTTTAATTGCTTCAAAAAGCTTCATGGCAGGAGCATCCTTGTTTCTTGGATCAACCTTTGGAGACTGTGATAAAACTTTGTAAATTTCTTTACGGGCACTGTTATGTACAACCTGGGAGTTGGTAGTGAGCATCACACCGCACTTGAAGACAAGGTACATGATGTAGTTTGATAGTTCTGTGCTCATCTGCTTGTGCTTCCTCACCAGTGCTTCATTATGATAAGGATGATTAGTACCTCCAAAGTGGTAGCATATGTCTGTTGCAATGTGCAAGATGAGGATGCTTGTCGGGAAGTCAGCATTGCTTCTGAAGGTCTTCTCTAGTAACTTCAACGTCGTCGTCGTCGTGGCAGGATGATGATGATGGGCTGAATAATGTTCATCATGCTGGTGGTGGCGATCCATCCAATAATTGTGGAGCGCTAGCTGGCCCCGGGTGCTGGCAATCCTCCATTCTTTTCTTGTACCTGAGACTAACAAAGTGTCTAGGATGAACTCTTTGTGATCCTTTGTGACAGGTTTGCTTTCTACGTCGCGGCCAAACCATAGCCCTATGGAAGGCATGCCTGCAGTATTGATGATGTTGTATTGTGCGAGTTCTTGGGACCACTGTTTGGTGCAGCACGGCAACAAGACAGACTGAATACACTTGGCTAGGCAAGGACGATAGAAGCGCAAGTGAGGAAAAATGAAGAGTGTGGCAGAGGACAAATCTAGGGCTATGGCTCCTACGAGTAGTACGTAGGTGACGGTGATGTCAACCCTACTAGTAGTCAGGAGTTGGTGGTCCCTCTTGTCGGCGGCTAAGAAGAGTGCCAGTGCTACTGCGGTGGCCGTGGTTGTTAAAATAAGCATGAAGAGGGCGATTATGAAGGTGGAGATGTGTAGGCAAGTTTTGATAGGCGAACCAACTTGGTCGAAGGAGGATTCGACGAAAATTACTCGAAGAGGGTCTTTGGTGTAGAGTCGGCGGTAGCATTGTTCCAGAAGTGCACCAACATGCTCGTAGGCATTGTGGCGGCGCTCCCTAGACAGAAACTCCTCGAGCATGCCTGGTAGAAGATCATCATGAGAAGCTGCAGTGATGCTCTGCGCCTGGTTGAGGGGAGCATCCACTGAGATGATATCAGCTACGAGTGTAACGGCCTCCCAGAACAGTACATTTGGTGGTCCTGATGGATTACCCTTCTCCATCATCTCAAGTATAAGCCTCGTGTCTTTTTCGGCTTCGTCCTTGGTTCCCTTGGTTTTCATTAAATACCGCTTGCCTCGCTCATGCTGCTGCCCCTTTAGCTTCTCCGACAAAACAACCTGGCTCCACCGCCTGAGCCGCTCTGTGTCTGCATAGTAGAGGCTTACAGTGCGCTCGGCGTACTTAACGCACCCACACAGGAACACGAGCACCATGGCAGCCCTGAGTCGGGCGTCTGGCCAAGACCCTTTGGCCACGACGTACCCAGCGACCGCTACCTGGGTCACCAGGTTGAGCAGGTGCCGCCGCCACAGCTCGTTGTCCTGCTTGGAGAAGGCCGTGATGGTGTCCTGCCCGCCCAGGTGGACCAGCACGAATGGCGCCCACAAGGACACGAGCTGGTGCCCAGGTTCTCTTGCACGGACCGCGAGGTGGCCCAGCACGAAGACCGCCACCGAGTCGGCTGACAGATACGCAAGCCACAAGACGGTTTGCAGAAACCACCCAGAGCTGCGCCTCCGCATGCCCGCAAAGAGAAACAGAAAGACTTGCAGGGCAAAACTTACGAGGATCAGGAAGTGGATCTCCCATGCGTTCCACAGCTCTTTGACGACAGGCACCAAGCTGAGACTAGGAGAGAGAGAAAGAGAGAGAGAGCATCCAGTTAAGTAGTGCGTATATAAATAAATACAATAAATTCCAAGTAATTAAGTACTGCTCCAAGCAAAGATGACACGTATGATCCATAAAATGTGTATTTATGTTAACTTGCAAAATATGCTCGTCGTTGCAACAAGATATACAGCTTGTTGGTTCAGACATGTAAACAACTTGGGGTTTGAATAATATACATAGAATGATTGTATCATCTGTTCTAATATGCCGCCTTAAAACCAAACTTTGTAACATGGCGAGACATGTGCTGTTCTAACTCGCATGAGTACATTTTTGAGATTATATGGTACAACGCAGATTTCTAACAGGCACGTAGACTCACCCCTTGAACCCACATATGTAAACTCTACCCCTATAAGTACCACTGAAGAACTGAGTCAGTAGATCTTTTTATTCTACCTCAAATCCTAACATAATAATGTTATATGGGTTCATTTCTTAATTTTCCATAACATCACAAATCTATATTTTTTCTTACAACTTCTGATCTTGTTAGTTAGTGAATATCCTTATCCACATGTTAAGTAAATGCTATAGTTCTTATTATATCTTTTATTCGTGTCTTTTCTTTTGTATTTTATTGAAAAGTATATTTTAGTGCAAGCGGTAGAGCTTTACCGCCTGTGACCAAGAGATCCCGGGTTTAAGCCCCAGCCTCTGCACATTTGTGCAGGGATGGCTGCTGGCTATTTTTTCTTCCCCAGACCTCGCAGTGCGGGAGCCTATGACACTGGGTTCGCCCTTTTTATATTTTTTCTACGATGGTGGAAGCGCCTTCGAGTTCTATTCAATGGCGACCAACGGGCCGGCCTCGACTCCCTCTTCGCCCTCACTTCGTGGCTATTGTGGAAGGAGCGAAACGCAAGATGTTTCAGGGAGGCAGCGCCCAGCATTACTGATATCTTGCAGCTCATCAAGAACGAAACTGATGTGTGGATGGAGGCCGGTGCAAAGGGACTGCTAGCTTTAGCAAGAGCAAACTAGGTGCATTATTTCTTCTTCTTATGGATGCAATATTTCAAGATGTAGATCATACAAACACTAACGCGTCCTTTGTAAGAACTTTTTTATTCTTCTAATATAATGATACGCACACTCGTGCGTATTCAAGGGAAAAGTATATTTTATGCCCTAGACTATACTGTTAATTACTACAATGACAAATAAACAACCGTTTCAACTTGTAACTTGGCACTCAAGAATTTGTTTTTGACATATGTAATAGTACTGATTCATAAAACATAAATTGCTTTAAATTATTAATATGAATAATGTCTCGGTCGAAATAGAACTTATCTAAATTAGCAACTTATTTATTATCAAGCATCAATTTAAGGAAATCCAAATGTCATTGTTATGTGCTTTGTTAATGGAACATTTTTTTTTCATGATCGGTAAATTATTAAAAGTATTTATTTATCATAACATATACATGTTTATTTTAAATATAACAGTGGTAGAAGGCATTTATGCTTACTTTAAATTTAAGAGTAGTAGAAGGGTAACTTAGTACCATGTATAGCGAAGTTCCTCGTTATTCAAATACATTCGTAATAGATTATATGGTACTCATACCTAGATTTGAAGGATATTGTACTTTTATAAAAAAAAGCAAGGGTGAATAATTTCAATGCAAATTGAGAGTGTTACTTTGTATTATTTTCATGATGGGGTATTTGGACATTTTGAAGTAAATTTATGGTCACTTTGTATTATTTTCCACAATTATAGAGGTGGTCTAGATTGAATTTATTTTGGGGTTATTTTTATTATCTTTCACAATGGGTAATTTTTTTTTGATAATTTAGGGGTTTAATTACATATTTTTGTAACAGTTGAGGTAATTGGTTTCTCAAAAATATTAGAAAGAAGAGACCTACTTGTTTTTACTATCAGTGATGATTAATGTCCATCTAACAAAAGGATAATTGTTTCTTAGTGTTTGGTTAATCTCTGCAATCTATGTTTCCTAGTGCTTGTCATGAAAATTATCTCAGCAATCTATGTTTCCTAGGGTTTGTCATGAAAATTAACACGATTTTAAGCCTCCAATTAGCAATACTGATGCTAGTTGGGCCTGGCTCACGGGGGGAGCCTCGTCGTGCCGGGAGCCATGGCTGCCGGGGAGAAGCCGGCCACGCCAAGGGCCCGCCATCGCGTCTAGAGGGGCCACCGCCACCGAGGAGATGCAGCGTCAGATGGCGTCGAAAGACCTGTCTAGGCGGATGTACAAGTCCATGAGCTCAAATATAAAAAATTCGAGAGTTAGGGACCCCCAATGACATCAATGTGCAATTTAGGAATTACTTGTGAATTTTAGTCTTTTCTTAGTTTATTCTAAAAAAAGTAATCAATGTTATTATTGTAGTGGTGGAGAGCATTTTTGTTGGCAGCAAGAGGTTTTTGGTGATTTATTCAATCTCAATATCTGCTGGCCTCGTCTTTTGAAGGTCCAGATAGAGTAGAGTGTGCGTCCACGGTTTCATGCACAGTGAGTAGTGCTCGTGCGTGAGCGCCTCCTTATTGTTAGAAAAAAAATCTTAAGTCGTAAGGAGAGTGCGGTACATATTGACCATACCACTAACGAGGTATTATTTTACACTCCTATAAAGATAAATCCCACTACCTATTTCTCTTAATATGTAAGTTATCCACCTCAGCAGCCCACTAACACGCTTAATTAAAGTTCACTAGCACAAACAATTATGAAATCCATATTAGTTAGACACATCATCCACTCATATTCTATTAGTTATCCACATTAATGTGCCATGTTATCTACTGATATTAGTTTCTGATAGTTCTCTTCCTAAGAATTGCATTAATAATTTAATCTCATTCCAAATTAGCAGTTCCCGCATCAAAACACGGGGTATGCTCCTAGTTCGTTATAAGGAAGAATATGGTATACGATTAATTCATTCTAGTTTTAAATTTCCACATAAAACAAACTTGCACTGATTTACACATAAAAAAATGAATGGCAGAAAGTTGGATCTCTCGGTACCTTTGTTTTTCCAGCAGATGTCCCCAGAGAGCTCCCGTGCCGGTTGTCATTGGCCTCATTTCAATGTCAGGCACAGAACGTGTTGCGTTGATGACTTGATGTGGTGTATATAAATAATACCAGGAAGTGACGAGTGACTGACAAGTTTGCTAATATGCTTTGCCGGTGGTTGTTAAGATGCTTGCTTGGAAAGAGAAAAATGTCTGTGATGTAAGCTTCACGTAAAGTTGATATGTTAATTTGTGGACCCGCTATGTAAATCCTCACTTAATAATCACAGTGACTTACATACCAGTAATTTAATAGCAAAATAATGACATTAACTTGTATATAAATAAAAGAGTGAAGTGTGCTATGGGTCTTTAAACTTTTCTCCACTTCTCTCGTAGTTCCATAAATTTTTTTCCGCTCAATCAGATCCATAAACTTTGCCTACGTCCTAGAGTGGCCATCCAAAGCAGACCACATAGGACTCTCTGCTGCCTATATCACTGCTGATGTGGCACCACGTGCTCTTTTTTTTAAAAAAATGATAAACTAGCTCAAACAATAAGAAATAGTAAAAGGAAAATCCAGTTTTGTTAGACCCCACATAAGTAAATATATAGAATAGATTATGTCATGCTTTAGTTTAAAGTTTTACCAAGCTTATTTTTTGAGACACTTTGCCAAGTCAATCGATTCCTCTGACAGGAGTGGCTAAATCATAGTATGGTTGAGATCGCGTGGATGTGAGCTTTCCATGCATGTGCTGAGCAGACATAAAAGTCTTCGCTTGTGGTCAGAGCAAGGCAAAAAGTAGGCCTAGATGCTGCTTGCCTGTTGGTATATATTCAAGCTAATGCTTAGAAGTAGAGCACAAATGCTTCCGCTAAATATATGGTTTGGCAAACTTTCGGTATATATTGAGAAGACGTTAGGCTACAGTATCACTATCGGTGGATTAACTGACAAAAACCCTGCTCGTCGATGGACGAATCACCCATAAATCTGGTTGAAGCAAACTTATACTTCCATTACATTTGGCAAGCCAACATTATTAGGACTAATTTGCATGGATCACTACAGGAATCCGGTGCTTTGCCGAGTGTTAAAACCTTTGCCGAGAGCCAAATATCGGGCACTCGGCAAAGGGAGGCTTCGCCGAGAGCCAGATGGAACACTCGGCAAAGACCTCTTTGCCGAGTGTAAGGCACTCAGCAACTCGGGGCACTCGACAAAGGGCCTATTTGCCGAGTACCCGGCGCTCGGCAAAGTACGCCACTCGGCAAAGCTAGCCCAGGCCGAACGGCGTCCGTGGCCGTCGGCTTTGCCGAGTGTGGGCCGTTAGGCACTCGGCAAATATTTTTTTAATTATTTTTTTTCAAAAATCTTTGCCGAGTGCCGCGTCGGCAGGCACTCGGCAAAGTCCTCTTTGCCGAGTGTCACCCATGGCACT
>CM041639.1:10784704-10798875 GCA_023333625.1 Bothriochloa decipiens | reverse complement strand
AGTGCCATGGGTGACACTCGGCAAAGAGGACTTTGCCGAGTGCCTGCAGACATGGCACTCGGCAAAGGGTTTTGGAAAAAAAATAAAAAAAGTCTTTGCCGAGTGCCCCGATTCCTAGCACTCGGCAAAGGCCCGGCCTGCAGTTATCGGCCCAGCCCACTCAAACCCTATCCTATCGTCCCTCCCACCCACCCCCGACCCCCAACCAGCTCCCACCCCGACGCCGCCACCGTGCCCGCCGCCGGCGCCACGCCCACTCGTCAGTGCCCGCCCCGTGTCCGCGCCCCTCGGCCGGTCCCCGCCACCGCCTGCGGCCTTCCCCCCGCCGCCGGAGCTCGGACCCCGCCGCCGCGCCGTCCGCTACCGCCACGCCCTCGCGTTCCACCGCCGCAAGGCCCGCGCCGGCGGCCGACCTCGACGCCGGCGAGCCTCGCCTGCCGCCCCTCGCCCCCTCGCTGCTTCGACGCCCGCCGCCGCCGGCGCTGCCAGGGCCGCGCCCCTCCACCACCGCTGACGCCCCAACCAGCCCCTGCTCCCACCCCGACGCCGCCGCCACCACCGTGCCCGCCGCCGGCGCCACGCCCACTCCTCAGTGCCCGCCCCGCGTCCGCGCCCCTCGGCCGGTCCCCGCCACCGCCTGCGGCCTTCCCCCCGCCGCCGGAGCTCCGACCCCGCCGCCGAGCCGTCCGCCGCCGCCACGCCCTCGCGTTCCGCCGCCGCAAGGCCCGCGCCGGCGGCCGACCTCGACGCTGGCGAGCCTCGCCTGCCGCCACAAGGCCCGCGCCGGCGGCCGACCTCGACGCCGGCGAGCCTCGCCTGCCGCCCCTCGCCCCCTCGCCGCTTCCACGCCCACCGCCGCCGGCGCTGCCAGGGCCGCGCCCCTCCACCACCGCCGGCGCCCCTCCGCCACCTGGCCGCGCCGGCCCCCCAGCGCTCGCCGCGCCACCGGGCCCGCGCCTAGCCCCGGCAGCCCCGCCCCTCGCCGGCGCCCCGGTCGGCCGGTCCTCTGCCCCGGTGGCCCCACCCTCGGCCGCGCCCCGTTTCGCCGCTGCCCCTCGCAGCGCCCCTTGGCCCGCCTCCGAAGTGCCTGCAGAGAGGAGGAAGAGGAACCAGGGGAGAAGAAAGGAGAAGGGAGAAGGAGGAGGGGGAAGGAAGAAGGGAAGGGAGGAGAAGGAGGAGGGGGAAGGGAGAAGGAGAAGGGAGAAGGGAGGAAGGAGAAGGGAGAAGCAGGAGGCTGGTCGCCCTCACCGTTCGGCCCCGTAGTCGTACCCGTGCGTCTCCGGAGAAGAAGGTTGCCGCAACACCGCGTCACTCGACTCCACCGCCACCTAAGGTATAAAACTTCCCCTCGGTTGTCGGCCTTCGTGCCATGTATGTCATTGAAGGTGTTCATGCCGTATGGGTCGTTGACGGCCTTCGTGCCATGTATATCATTGGTGTGTGGGCCATCGTGCCGGAAATGTGGACGTCGGTCTTCGTGCCGACTTTTCTTGCAGGTTTTGGAAACCTCCCCGTACAGGGGAGGTTCTGCCGAATTTTTCAACTAATAGTGATGTTTTTCTTCTTTTGTAGAGGAGGACGTGTTGGAGGGGACTCGGAGCTGCACCGACTCGCCACGCACCGACTCGCCACTGCGCTGCCACCTTAGGTATAATTGAGCTCTCTATCTCTCTTACCGTTGTCGTCGTAACCAAGTTAGGCGTCTCCCGTCCAAAAGAGATACGGTCATTGGTATGTGTGCATATCTGCGACGATATCTCTTTTGGATTGTCCACGTTTTTTGGACAGCCCGTGGATGCGTAGATGGGTTAGCTTCCATGTTCTGCTCCCGTTGGAGTCGGAGTTTCGGCAGTACCTCCCCGTTGTTCTCCCGATACACACTCTCCCCGCCAGGACGTGTATCGGGAGAACAGCGGGGAGGTGCTGCCGAAATTCCGTCTCGGACGGGAGCGGAGCATGGAAGCTAACCTTATCTATGCATCCTCGGGTGGGATTAGGACCTATCCTTCACCTATTAGATGGTAGGGATGCCTTGTATATGCAATTGCTGGTTTTATTGCTCGCTTATCTTGGCACATGACAGAGGATGGATGACCGTGAGTGGATGTACACGGGCTTCGAAAGTAAGAGCCATGAATGGGTTAGGGGGACCAATGCTTTCCTGGAGCATGCATTTGGCCCAGTTGCTAAAGGGTCGAGTCGGATGCCGTGTCCCTGCAGCAAATGCAAGAACAAGAAAAAGAAACGAAAGAGGGAGATGTACAGAGATATTTTCAAGAACGGATTCGTTCTGAACTATACCTGCTGGAACCACCATGGTGAACGTGCTCGAATGAGGGAGGAGGTGGTGAGATCCCTCCTCGAAGAGTATGATGCAGATGCCGGGATGGCCGACTTTAACGAAGCAATGGAGGTGGAGGATGATCCAGAGGAAAGCGCAAAGGCATTCTACACCATGATGGAGGCGGCACAGAAGCCCCTTCACGAGAAGACAGCGGTTTCGCAACTGGATGCAATTTCGCGCCTAATAGCGTTGAAGTCGCAATTGGGCATTAGTCGAGACGGCTTCGATCTCGTGTTGACAGTTTTTGGCAAACTGCTTCCGGATCATCATATCCTGCCAAAGAACACGTACGAGTCACAGAGACTCCTTCGTGCACTTAAGATGCCTTATGAGGGGATCCAAGCTTGTATGAATGGGTGCGTCCTATTTAGGAGAGAGCACGCGAAAGCAACACACTGTCCAAAGTGCAAAGTCTCTAGGTTTGTGGAGGTAGAAGGTAGTGATGGTAAAACGAAACAGTCTAAGATCCCCGAGATGGTCGTACGACATCTTCCTTTCCTACCGAGGTTGCAATGGCTGTACATGACAGAGGAGTCCGCGAAACAAATGACTTGGCACAAGAATGGAAAAAGATACAGTAATGACAAGATGGTACACCCATCAGATGGTGACGCATAGAAGCACTTCGATAACATGAATCCTGTCAAGGCTATGGAGGCGAGGAATGTACGCGTAGCGCTGGCAACAGATGGGTTCAACCCATTTGGAATGATGGCGGCCCCGTACACTTGTTGGCCTGTGTTCGTGATCCCCCTCAATCTCCCGCCCGGCGTCATGTTCGAACCCAGGAATGTGTTCTTGACGCTGATGATACCTGGACACCCAGGAAACAACATGGGTGTGTTCATGGAGCCAGTGTGGGATGAATTGCAGAAGGCTTGGGAAGAGGGGGTACTGACTTACGACCGAGCTACAAAGAGGAACTTCATAATGCATGTGTGGTACCAGTATTCCATGCATGACTTCCTGGCGTATGGCTTATTCTGTGCGTGGGGTGTTCACGGAAAGTTCCCTTGCCCAATATGCAAGCAAGCTGTGTTGTTCACCTGGCTGAACAAGGGTGGCAAGTATTCTTCCTTCGACAAACATCGTCAATTCCTGTCTGAGGACCATGAATTGAGACGAGATAAAAAGCACTTTACGAAAGGTGTTCAAGTCACCGACCCCATTCCTCAGATCAAGAGCCCTGCCGAGGTCCTTGCCGAGATAGAGGCTCTCCAAGTTGATGAGAACAACGGTGGTTTTAAGGGATATGGTGTTGACCACATGTGGACTCATATATCGGGCTTGACTAGGCTTCCGTACTTCAAGGACCTTCTTCTTCCACACAACATCGATGCAATGCACACAGAAAAGAATATCGCCGAGGCACTGTTTGCAACACTCTTGGACATGAAAAAGTCAAAGGACAACGTTAAGGCTAGACTAGACGTGGAGACGATTTGCGATAGACCAAAGCTAGTGATGAAGACCCCTGCGCCAGGCAAGAGATGGAAAAGGGGCCCGGCCGATTACATCTTGAAAAGGGAAGATAGGAAGGAAGTACTGCAGTGGATGAAGACGATACTGTTCCCGGATGGGTATGCGGCGAATCTGAGTAGGGGAGTGAACTTGCAGACTATGAAAGTCTTAGGGATGAAGAGTCATGACTTCCACGTGTGGATTGAGCGGATCCTTCCCGCCATGACCCGTGGATACCTCCCCGAGCCAGTATGGTGTGTCCTGGCGGAGTTGAGCTTTTTCTTCCGCCAGCTTTGTGCCAAGGAGTTATCTCGGGACGTGCTTGTAGACCTTGAGAAGGCTGCACCTTTGTTGCTCTGCAAGTTGGAGATGATATTTCCACCCGGCTTCTTCCTGTCGATGCAACATCTGATTTTGCACCTACCGCGAGAGGCACGGTTGGGTGGCCCCGTACAGTTCCGTTGGTGCTATCCAATCGAGAGGTGTCTAAAGCTTCTTCGAAAAATGTGTCGGAATAAAGCCAAAATTGAGGCTTCTGTGGTAGAGGCATTCATTCTGCAGGAGGTGTCGACATTCACACAGGCGTACTATACTGAGAAACTTCCCAGCCGTGTGCATAATCCAACCCCTCGTTACAACGCCAACGAGAATTCATCGAAACTCAGCCTTTTCCAAGGGGAGATGGGAAGTCGAAGCGCAGGTACCACAAAGAAGTTGTCCCATGAACAGTGGCGCGATATCATGCTCTACTTGTTGTTGAACCTTGATGAAGTGATTCCTTATCAGAAGTAAGTTCTCAATGAGCTTGTTACATACGCCATCACTATCCTACACCTATCAATCTGTCCCCTTTGTTTTTTAGGGAATTTATTAATGAACACTGGCGAGGCAATAGGGCTCCTACCGAGCAAGAAGAAGACCATCTGTTTAGACATGGTGTGCCCGACTTCATTTCCTGGTTCTGTACAAAGGTACCATCCAAGTAACCTCGTTCTGACTTTGAGATTCCACTTTTGCTCCTAGGAGCTAGTAATGTAACGATCTACCGGTCCTGACCTTGCAGGCCAGCACGGCTCGGAAATGATTGATGAATTGAAACAGGTGGGCAGTGGCTTCTCCCGTAGGGTCTAGTCATTCAACGTTTATGATGTCAATGGCTATCGCTTTCGCACGAGAAGCTATGAGGCGAGTCGGGCCAACCTAAAAACCACGTGCACTGGAGTTCGTACGCCCGGCACGGATGATAAGGACTATTATGGTATAGTCGAAGAAATATACGAGCTCAACTTTGTGGGTGCCAAAGCTTTTGCGCCAGTGGTATTCAAATGCCACTGGTTCGATCCTGATGTCACTCGAAAAGACCTAAAGATTGGGCAAATCGAAATTCGACAGGATTCCATCTATAAAGGAGATGATGTCTATATTGTGGCTAACCGACACGCCACGCAAGTTTATTACCTCCCATGGGCGTGCCAAAAAGACGAGAACCTGGCGGGATGGTCCCTTGTGCAGTTGGTGTCGCCGCACGGTAAAGCGGCTGTCCCAAACGATGATGATTACTACTTTGACCCAAACATAGATAACGGCGAGTTCTATCAACCCGAGGGGCTAGAAGGGAGTTTCGAGATAGACATTCTTTCTCTCATGGGCATGGAAGTAGATAACGACATCGATGAGGACGAGGGTGTTGAAGTGCAGGATGCTAAGGACTTGCAAATCCTTGAGCGATGGAGGAAGGAGCGCGATGATAGAGTTGTTGAGGTTGATGACGATGATCCTGACGATACAGATGATGAGGATGATCTCAGGCACTTAATTGAGCTCGACAATATCGATAGTGCTGACGACAACAGTGATGATGAGTACACGCCAGCCATATTGCCCTTCGTGGGCATGGTTTCTAATTCATGTAATACTACATTGTTGTTGTTATTATTATTATTATTATCTTGCAAATTATGTTTCTTTTACAAGTACTTGTCATTTATTTGTGCTAATTGTTTCCTTTTTTGTCATTGCAGGCACTCAACAAAATGCCAGGCGGACGGCGGCAGCGGCAGCGGCCGCTTCGACAGGTCCAGTCGCTGTACCAGCGACGGGACGAGGAGGAGCCGACCGCCGAGGAGGAGCCCAGCGCCGAGGAGGAGACGACCGCCGACGAGGACCTGTCGGCGAGTAGGCGGGGGAGGCCCCCGTCTACGAGGAGGCTGGAGTTCGAGGACTCCCAGCAGGGGGCGGCGACGACGACGGCGACGACGACGACGGCGACGACGACGACGGGGGCGAGGAGGACGACGACGACGACGACCGGTGACGGCGGCGAGGAGGACGACGGCGACGACGGGGGCGAGGCGACACCAGGCTCGTCGTCGGGTACGAGCAAGGTCTACCAACGCGGGCCCTCGTCCCTCCCTGACCGCCGGCCGCTCCAGGCCCAGCGCCCGGTCATTCGACCCGTGGGTGACAAGTAAGTAACCAATTCTGTTTTCACTACTTGTTCGTATAGATGTTCAAAATCGAACTGCAGACTAAGAATTGTTCTTTATGACTTGTGCAGCACCTGGCTGGTTGTGAGCGGGAAAGCGCGCCATGTCAATGGCATCCAGGGCCTGCTGATTCGGCACCACTACCCCGGCCAGGTCATCCACAATGGTGAACTGCAGCCTCCCATGACGTGGGAGCACTTCTCCAGCATCTCCCAGGAGGGCAAGACCGTAGCGGCGAAGATCAAGAGGGAGTTCTGGGTGAGTCTTTTCATCGCACAGCACTACTCGATACTACGTTCTTGAAACACTGAAATGATACATGATATCTGTGTGCAGGAGTTCTTCAAGTGCGAGGAAGGGCACGAGGCCCATGTGGCGCGAGTGCAGGAGAGGGTCTGCAGAGAGCGTCTCAAGGACCTGTACCACGAGTACCACCTCCAGTGCATCATCACCTACAACGCCGACGTGCTTGGCCGGGTGGTGAAGAAGCCGCAAGCGAGGGAGATGATGCTGAGTAGGGAGACCGACCTCACCAGGGACCAGTACCTCTAGGTAAGTAGGAAAGTTCAGTTTTGATTCCTTCTTTTGAAACATTCAATTCATTTTCTTGCAGTTAACTTGCTTGATGTCATGCAGATGTGTCCGGAATGGTGCGACAGGCACAGGGACTGCTGGGCAGCCATTGTGGACAGGTGGACCAGCGATGAGGCCTACGAGACACGTAGAGCCCGCCAGGAATGCCGCCTGCAGATGCGAGGGGCACCACACCACCAAGGCAACCAGTCCCTCCCAGTGTACATGGAACGATGGGTATGCTTCAGTTGATTTATTTATTTCAGCGCGCAATTGTCATTACTTGTGATCATCTTTGTATTTTTCCTCGCAGGCCCAGTCCCATCCAGGGCAGCAGGTCAACGAGTTCACGGGGTATGCCCTGGCTCACAAGGGCAAAGCGACAGCGGTGGACAACGTCTACAACCCGCAGGATGGGCCCGACGCGTACACCAACGAGAGCGCCTACTCCAAGCTCACCGAGTACACCACCGCGGCTCGCCAGCGCCATGGGGAGGAGTTCGACCCCACCACCGAGCCCCTGGACACAGACCTCCTGATGAGGTTGAGAGGAGGGAAGCAGCACGGCCGGTACTGGATGGCCAACAGCGCTATCGAGTCGTCCTCAGTTCCCACGCTGAGCGAGGTTCGAGCCAGGTCCACGAGCTCCTCCGACATCCCCATAGCGCCTCGGCAGCCGAGCAACGCGCAGGTCAACGCGCAGGTCTTGGCACTGTTGCAGGCCCAGCAGGTAAGTACACAGTTTCATTCGTCGTTCACTCGTTTTACACATGTACATTGCCTTTAAACATGTATCTTGCGGGGTAATATTGCAGGCCCAGTTGGCAGCGTTGTAGGCCCAGCAGGCGGCCCAGGAGGAGACCTATAGGCGATCGCTGCAGGCTTTCCGGGAGCAGTCGGCGCGTCAACTGGAGGTTGTCCAGCAGCACTCGGCCCGTCAGATGGCGGACGTGGCGAGCTACTTTCAGGCCCTTCAGATCCCGGGAATGACCCTGCCTCCATTGCCTGCCTCGCTGTTCGCTCCACCCCCTCCTCCTAGTCCGGATCCTACGTCGCCTCAGGTTTACTCTTGTTAGCCTTGCTGTTACTTTACTCTTGTCACTTTTGCTAGCCAATTTGTTATTATGTTCTTGGGCAAAGCCAATGATGTAGACATGTGTCTAAATGTTAGGTGGCTGCCAAGATGTTTTATATCTCATGTTAGTCATCAAACCATGGGACACATCCATACCCAGCAACACTTGGGCCTGGTTTCATTTGATGGCTGGGATGGATGTGTCCCGTGGTTCCATGGCTGCCATGAACTTATCTTGTGGCGTTTATATGGCAACCACCAATGATACATTTTACAATTGATACAGAAACACATGTCACAAACTGAGGCTGCTGGTTGCTAGACTTACTCTACTACTACTACTTACTCGAAAATGGCCATTTTTATTGTACTAATTAGATTGCTTCTCATTTGTGCAGCCACAGTCGGCGGGTTCGAACCCGACTCCTACAGGTGGACCTTCTCCACAGTACCCGCCTCCAGGTGCCGTTCCTCCACAGCAGGGGTACTCCGGGTGGATAGGCGGCCCTTAGCTTCTGCCGCCGGGGTGGACGTTCCAGGGTGCCCCTCCGCAGCCAGGGTGGAGCTCGTGGCCTGGGCAGCAGGGGCCTGGGAGCTCTTCACACTTAGAGGGCCCTGGGGACGGCGCCACATCTTAGGTATGGATTTATGTATGGACTTGGGCAGCATGGATGTGTATGGACTTGCATGGATGACTTTATGTTGTGGATGGACTTGCGGCTTCGACCGTTATGTTGGATCATGCTTGGATGTGTGGATGGACTTGTATATGCATATTTGTGATAATGGCTTCGACCATTATGTTGGATCATGCTTGAAATGTGAGATATTTGTGCCTTTATGTGAGATTATGTGATATTGGATACATATTTGTGATAATGGATGCATATATGTGATGTTTGTTGAATATATGTGATATTGGATGAATGAAATGAGAGAAAACAGCAGAAAACATGGGAAAAAATATCTGTTTCCCAGCTTTGCCGAGTGCTAGCACTCGGCAAAGCTGGGAATCATGCCCAGGTCAGCAGCTTTGCCGAGTGCCAGCCTGGCACTCGCCAAAGTGACCATAGCTTTGCCGAGTGCCGGCACTCGGCAAAGGACTTTTTCGAATAAAAATAAAAAATAATTAACCTCTTTGCCGAGTGCTAGCCACCTCAGCACTCGGCAAAGAATTTTCGGGAAAAAAAATAAATAATCTTTGCCGAGTTCCCTCCTTGTCAGCACTCGGCAAAAAAATTTTTTAAAAAAATAAAAAAAGTCTTCGCCGATTGCCTGCCACGTCAGCACTCGGCAAAGATGGCCTGGGTTGACGGCGGCCGTTAGGTTTGCCGAGCGCTGACATGGCACTCGGCAAAGGCTTTGCCGAGTGCGCGACACCTGGCACTCGGCAAAGAACCCTTTGCCGACTTATTCTTTGCCGAGTGCCTTTTGCCGAGTGCGGCACTCGGCAAAGCCTTTGCCGAGTGTAAAACGGCTTTTGCCGAGTGCTTCGAGCACTCGGCAAAGACCCTGATTCCTGTAGTGGATGGATTATAAATGCAATTACAGTTTTGTCCTTCTTGATACAAAACTAAAGGGTTACAACCCTTGATTAACATCGATCCTAAACAAGTAAAACAAGCAAATCTATTTCTAATCTGTTGGAATTTTTATGTCAGATAAGCTTCAATCTAATTATGTTCGCTCTTCACAATGTCCCATATATAGGGCCTATTTACATGTACCACAAATAAGAGCAAGGAACATAGCTGGTTCTACAAATTCTCCTTTGCCGAACCGTTCTTTTGTTTAGTTAATAAATTTACCAGTACGGGGAGACCCACTGTTCCAATGAAAAAATAACAACATATATGCTACTCCCTCCGTTTAAGACTAGAAGACATTTTAGTTTTTTTAGATACATAGTTTTTTTTTCTATATATTTAGGTATACCTATGTGGAGAAGCATAGTAAAATTAATATACTTAGAAACAACGAAAAAAATAGCACGCTATTTTCACGCTATAGTGGCCAAACAGCGTGATGCGAAGCTACTCCTTTTTTTTGCGCTATCGGCGCTATTGCTGCTATAGCGCGCTATAGCACCGCTATTCGGACGCTATCGCCGTTTCCCTGGCTGAGCGAAAAAAAACTGCGGCGCGGTCAGTTTAAGCCCATTAAGGGCCCATTTCAGGGAACATACAATATTGATGGATGTTATGACTTATCAAGTTATCATGGATGTTACGACTTTATCACTTTGTGAGTTACTAAGTTATAATTATTGTGATTGTGAACTTATGATTGTCTGTTTGGCTGTTGTCTGAATCTAGTTAAATAGCGCGCTATAGCACCGCTATAGCGTACTAAGCTATCTGGCGCTATGGTATATAGCTGCCGCTATAGCATGGGTATAGCGGAGCTATAGCATGGGTATAGCGGAGCTATAGCGGCGCATAGCAGCCAGGACAGACTGCCGCTATTTAGACTGCCGCTATTTTTTATAGCCCACCATTTAAAACGTGGCTTAGAAAAGATAAAGCATCATATAGTTTGAAATGAAAAAAGTAGTTATCTGTCTCTATGAATAGATTAGAATGGAGGGATTAGTTATCTATCTATTTGTCTCTATGAATATGAACAGAATTATAATGCAGGGAATATCTATTTATCTCTATGAATAATTGAATCTATCTCTATGAATATGGCCACGGCCCTATATATGCATGCATGTACACAGTCATACACACAAGTGGGCTGCATATAGATCGATCTTCTATATCGAAACAAAGAAGAAACAAAAGGATCGATGGCCAATGCTAGAAACATACCGGTTCCACTAATTCTCCTTTGCCGAACCGGTCTTTTATTTAATTAACAAATCTACCAGTACGGGACGACACATTCTGTTCCTACCGAAAAAAAATTACATATATGCTACTCCCTTCGTTTCACACGAGAAGACGTTTTAGTTTCCCTAGATATATAGTTTTGCATATATCTATATAGGTATACCTACAATGCATAGTAAAATTAATATACCTAGACAAAAATAAAACATATAATTTGAAATTGAAGAAGTAGTTACACTATAGGAAACACCGATTTTGTCGAGTGCCTGCCGCTTTGTCGAATGACAAAACATGAGCACTCCGCGAACGTGCCGAGCCACACGCGTGCGTGCCGCTCGTAGATCTGCGCGCCCCACCGCCCGTTGGGCTGCGGCACCACGCCCTTGTACCGCGACGACGATAATGGCGGCGCCCAGGCGTGCGGCGACGGCGACGCAGCCGTGGCCACATCGTCGCCCTCAAACAGCCGGCCCTGCACAGTCGACACCGACATGACGGCGAGCTCAGGCATGCCACCGGGGACGGCGACGCACCGGACACCACGGAGGAGATGCTTTCTTTCTTTTGATCGATGACCTGGTGGCTTGCATCGGTGCTCTCGGCGTCGGCGGCAATGTCAACATGACCGTACTAGCGGCGTGGGAGTGGAAGAAGCTGGGGTTGCGCGTTTCACGTGCCGTATTAGCACACTACTAGGAGTTTACTAATATAAGTGCTCTATAAGTTTTTAATACATGTTTTCCGAGGTCCAGTCTCCGGCCAAAGTATGATCTCAGCAACCCTTATAAAATTTGATATTATGGATAAATTTGGAGTTAGCAAATAGCAGCCCATATTGTGGAGATTTAATTAGTAATCCCTTGTAAAAATTCAATATTATGGATAAAATTTTGTAAAAAAAATTAATACTATGGATACAAGTGGTCACGAAGGCACACTTTCCTTTTTATGAACAGGACAGAGAAGCACACTTTTGTTTCTCCAGATATACTAAAGTTTGAAATTTGGTGGCAATTGTTAAGGATTGCAGCCAGTGCCTAGAGGTGGCAATTGTTTGTGACTGGAGTTGGATGGAGAGTAGCACTATTGCCATGCAAGCTGTAAGTATGCAAACTGGAGTTACTTCAAACCACACAAACTTGAAACTAGATATTTCAGAATTTAACTAGTGCATTAATCTAATCTGGGCAACATGCATAGCAAACTGTTAGTATAGTCATATATAGCACATGATTGAAAATGGATAGTAACCACTGCATGTATTTAGTGACTCCTAAATGTATCGTGCACAAATAACCAGAATATTGCCATGTACCTTGATTGTATGACTGGAGTTGTTGCTCCCTCTTCTGCATCTGTTGTACTCAGACTTAAGTTGCTCTACATGAATTGTTTTGTCTTCAACTTCGCAGGCCAAAGTGGTCAGAAGCCTTTCGGTTTTATTTGCCCCTTCACTACCAATATCTTTTAATGTCTTCAGGTCACCAATTTTTCTTAGTAGTTCACCTATTGCGTCTAGAGAACTGTAATCATCAGCCCTTGCCATCCACCCAACAGGCTCTGTACATTCATACTTCATCTCCTTCCAGCAATTTTTACTGTACCCTTTAATCGCAAATTGAGCATCAAAGGCCCGTGCATTCCTAAAACCAATCCAGTCATTCCCAAACTCAATAACAGCATCACGAGTGGGACCACCTTTGCTATATTGACTAGTATAGCCATCCAGGGCCTGACAAATTGCTCATCTTGCGTATGCTCATGACCCTGCATAACCGTAAGCATTGGCTGCAAAAGTCTGCCAGATGATTCAGCAGGCTTACCCTTCAAATGCCTTGCAAGAGCACGGTGGTCCGCCTTCTCTTTGGCTTGCCGGTCATGTGCAGCTCCTACACCGGAGCCATGTGCAGCAGATCATTTAGACTGTGGTCCTTATCTTCATCTGAACAGAAGGGGCACCGGTACAATCCTTCGTCAGTCATCACTTTCAAATCTCCTGATTCCAGAAGCTCAAACGTGGCAGATCCATAAGCTTCGACCTCAGAATCTCCATCCGATGTGTAGTCCATTCCTGAAGGTAAGGGAATGGCAAAGAAAGTATGAAAAATTATGTTACCATTTGTCAGTAGTAGAGTATGCCAAAGAAACATACGTGACAGAGAAATACTATAATGACACATAATACAAATTTGTACAGGATCAGTTGAAAAAAATGCTGAATCAGTCACTGGAGCTCAATCATCCAAGCAGAGCATATGTTGAATCAGTAACAGAAGCTCAATGGCATATTTCTACCCCCTAGATGGTGTTCCAGCATATATAACTCGAAACTTCTGGTGTCAGCGATAACCTTATTATACATGATGATATAGCATCTAGTCCGACAGTCGTGCCACTGTTCTTGGTTCCAAAAAGGTTTATCATGTGCAATTAACTTAATTAACTTATACTAGTACACATGGAAAGATAAAGAATATGGTACAGCACACCTCAGGGCTTGTTAAGACTTAAGAGCACGAGAGCTCGGGGATTCGTGGTTTTATATCCTACACTACAAATTCAGGAACAGAGCACCAAGAAAACCAGAGCACCCTGGAATCACGTGCTTAAGAGCACCAAGGAAACCAGAGCACCTTGGAACTTTATATTTTTCAAATAGCAAGGTCCAAGAAAACCCCAAAATTGTGTCGGTCACCTGCAAAACCCCAAAATTGGAGATGGCTGCTGCTTTAATTCCTCTCCGTGGAGAAACTCACTCACGGATCAGATTGGGCCAAAAAGGAATTTGGTCGATTTTGTTCCCGACACCTGTCGGAATCCAAATTCATGTCCAACATTTTTACAAATTTATAAGCGCATATATATGTATACATACATACAATCTCCGATTAAAGTTTCTAGCATATTTTAATTTGAGGATAAGATAAGATTTAACAACAATTTTATTTTATCGATATATGATTTTTATATCATTATAGTACAAACTTGCTACCTAGAATAAGTACAGCAATTAGTAATGGTTCACCTAAAACAGAGTACATACTTAGAGCAAAGTCCAAGGACCATTTTTTTAGCCAAGATAAATTATAACTAGACAAGCTCAAAAGATCAAGTATACAACTTATTTCTTAACTATACATTTAAAACATTTTTTTATTTCTATGGGGTCTGCCTCTTTTACTTTCTACCTGCCACATCCTAAAGATTTATGGACATTCAAAACCAGATGTGAGTGCAGGATATGATTTTATTGTACCTTTTATGATTTGAGGAGTTTCTCCTACTTTCAATAATTAGCCCTTAATTAAATTAAAACCTACTTTGAAGAGCCTACTTCTCAGACAGATCACTATTATTATTATTATTATTATTATTATTATTATTATTATTATTATTAT
>CM041639.1:10653892-10784694 GCA_023333625.1 Bothriochloa decipiens | reverse complement strand
ATTATTATTATTATTATTATTATTATTATTATTATTATTATTATTATATTATTATTATTATTATTATTATTGTTGTTGTTGTTGTTGTTGTTGTTGTTGTTATTGTTGTTGTTGTTATTATTATTATTATTATTATTATTATTATATTCGCTCTTGTATATATTCCTCTGTTCCTACCCCACCTAGTAGCGAGTAAGAGAATCTTTCCATGACGAGGGGGTCTCGACAGGGGAGGAGTGTGGTTAGCCTTGACAGTGGCATGGTAGAGGGTTAAGATAAACAATGATGCGCGAGAGGAGTTGGCGCAAAGAAACTTTTCATGGAAAAGAATTAAGAAGTTCCCTACTCCCTTCGTCCAATGAATACTTGCATGTTTAGAAACTAACAAGAAAACCAATAAGAAAGTAAAATGACAAAATCACCCTTATAAAAATATCACGTTCAGACTCGTCCCTTCAATGACTGACTGGGAACTAAGTGGACACTGTCCCGGTGTTTCCCTTTTTTTCAACCGATTTTTATTCTCTCTATCAAAGTGGCATTATGACCCTTCACTTTGAGATTTTTTTTAATCACAAAAGTGCATTTATTTGTTTGAAGGAAGGAGTACACACCTCCTAATATATGAGGTTTTTTTTATGACCATGTCGTCATGTCACGTGTTTCATTATCAAAGGATGTAATGTTAGAAAGGGGATATCTAGATTCATAAAGTAGGGACTCAAGTTAAGGGGATTTGTTCAATTAAGTTTCGTCTCTTTGGCACCCAAATAAAATATATAGTAGGGGACCTGTTTGAGATCCCTGTTGCGGAGATGCTTTTAGATCTATATTGAAAGCTATGAGCTTTTGATTATGAATTTATATTACATAATTAATATATTAATAAAGAAATTATTGTCATCGGCCAAAGTATATATTGCTTTAATGAGATGAATATCTACTTAAGGGCTGTGAAAGAGTGACATATGACGTTGCCCATCACTTCTCATATCATCTTCTATATTTATCTATGCATACATAATGTTCAAGAGGCGGAATGTCTTCCTCCAAATGTTGATCCATCTCTCTCTCTCTCTCTCTCTCTCTCTCTCTCTCTCTCTCTCTCTCTCCTCTTCTCTTCTCTCTCTCTCCCTATTCATGCTCCTCCACTCTTCGAGGCACATGATTTCTAGTCGTTTTTACAAACAGTAAGTAGTGCATGTGGCCCTCCATACTCTAGATGAGTATAAGAGTCATAGATATTTTTACTAAGAGTAATAGTACATGATGAATTAGAGATTAGTGTTCTGATTGATTTATTGTCTCGCCCGTGCCCTGAACTCGTAACTCATGTTTCTGCGAGTTAGAATGGCATACATCCTACCACAGTGTCAAGTCTGATTCCATAACACATTAGACCATATGAAACAAGATGTAATTTCCTTTGAAATCCACGAACATATTTGGTAGTAAAAAGAAGACAACAAAAGAACTAGATCATCCCTCTCCCCACCTCCCTGCCACTTCCACCTGAAATACCCATTTGTGTTTGGTTAATAAAAACAATATTTGTGGACTAATATATATTTCATGTGAGATGAAAGGTGAAGTTTAGCCAACAAGCTAGAGTTGAAAAACATGAGGCCATGGTACGTGGTGAAGATGGCAATGATCGTGAGGGTGCAATAGCCTAAGATATAACATTACATAGTTTTGTTTGAGGGATATATAACATTACATTTGTACTAGCATCAGGTGGCGTAATGAGACAAGTAAAAACCTTTGAAAGATGTTTTGAAAATGCATTGTGTAACGAGTATCCGTGGAAGCTCTCAATTAAAAATTGTATTTGATCCCCGAGTTGATTGTGAGAGGCCATTTGGTTAATCCTCACTAGAGAGGCGCTGAAGAATAATTCTAGGGGAATCACTAGGATAAGTACCTTGTGATTGAGCCAACTCAAGTTCAAGCGCTCACATTTGAACCAATCTCGCAGGGTTGTTGAGCTTGATGGAGGAGCAATGATCCTTGGGCTTTCCTTAATGTGGACGTAGGTAACCGGCAAGTCATGGAACCACACGGATTATATCATGTATCTTCCTCTTGTGGTATTCAAATCATTTGATCACTATCTCTTGCTTTACTTGTGTTGTTCATTTCCTAGGGTAGAGATAGTAGGACTTGTCATCTTAGGGTGCAAAACGAGACCTAGCTTCGTCTTCAATTTCTAGTTAGCTTAGTCCTCATCTTTTTAGTAGTAGGAGTTGATCACCCTAGGCTTGCAAGACATACATAGCCGTACTGGTTATTAGGAAATCCTTTGTGTCTTGTGCCTTGCTATTATTTACATATTTACCATCATTACGTGGTGAGTGGTATGAAGAAGCTATAAAGAATACCATGTGGGTGATGACTCATGTCATCCGATCCTTTATATAATGGTAAAATATGTAAAACCCCTAATACTGCCCAACCGAATCAATTGTTGCTTTTAGTTATGTTGCTGGACATTATGTTGTGCTTGTACAAAGGAAAACAATTAACTAACTGAATAAATATAAATATATGCCGGTGCGTAGCAGCTAAATGCAAGGCGACGGCGGCCCCACTGCCGTCCGCAAGCGAGAGGCACAACCGGCCGAACTACTCGCACCCGTCGGCGCCAATCTCGGTGAACGCCTCGACGAGCCGCGGCATGATGCCGTTGAGCGCGAGCCTCAGTCCTGGCGAGCACGGCCGCCGCCCGCTCTCCCCCTCCGCCGCGTCTGCCGTGGCGCGGGCCTCGGCGTCGAGCGTGCCGACGGGACAGCCCTGCAGGTACACCTCGCACGCCCTGAGCACGAACCGGCCGCGGCGGCGGAAGTGGCCCGACACGAGCGCCTCGTGCCCCGCCGCCGGCCGGCGCATCAGGCGGAGCATGGTCCGGAGCGTGAGCACGTAGGCGGTCTCGTCGTAACGGAGCGCGTTGCGGGCGCCCTGCGGCGTGCCGAGCTGGTGGAACGCGTACTTGGCCTCGTTGTAGTAGGGCTCCGCGGTGAGCACCAGGCCCTGGAGGGAGACCACCACCTGGAGCACGGTGGAGCTGGCCGGCGACCAGTGCTCCGGGTCCTCGCCGCTGGCGCCGGAGCCGGCGGCGTCGAGCATTGGTAATATTTTTTTTTGATGGAACAGCATTGGTAATATGGTTAATATATATTTACTGTTGCCAAATTAGGTTTTGTAGTATACTATGCCAATATCCAAAAAAACTTATTTATGGTGGAATCATAAAGCATATGGACATGGGCGTAGGCGTTTCCTTTCTTTCTTTGTCAACTTGGCTTTCTTTGTTAGTTTTCAAAGTTAGTTAAATATAATGTACTTACTTCATTATTATAATCCAGTTTGAATTAATCTCAAGTTAGTTAAATATAATGATTACTAATATACTACAACATGAGATAAATTTTTAGCTAGCTCACCTTTGACGTGTTGCCGTCTCCCCACCTGACCAGGACATGTGTATCAGATACATCGACAACATGGCCGACCCATGAAAGATCGGCGGCGCCGGCATCACTACTGTCTTCGTCGTAACCAACAACGCGTACGATAACATCTCCATAGAAGACGTCACCGTCGTAATCCGGGGCCAGATCGTACGCGCTCACCACGGTCATCGTCTCGTCCGCCGCCACCGTGGGCGTGGGCTCCTCCGCCTCGCCTCCCGGCACCGGCACCGGGCTGCTGAGCCACGACACGCGCACGGTCTGGTCCTTCCAGTTGACGCCTCTCACAATGCCGAGGCGAGGCGCCGCCGCTGGTCCATCCTCGACGGCGTCCAGGCAGACCACGCGCCTCCCCGGGAAGAACACGTCGGCGTGGCTGTCGAAATGGACGAGCGACGCCGAGGGCACGCCGTGCCGCCGCGTGCCGTCCTGCCACAGCACGTCCACGGTGGTGCGCGAGTCCGCGACGACAGACAAGGGCATGCTGGGCGGTGTAGCCGTAGCGGCGGCGGTCGGCGGCGTCGAAGCGTCGGCGTCGTGAAGGAAGCAGTGGTCGCCTATGCCCCAGAAAGAATGGCCGTCGGAGCAGAAGAAGGCGAGGTCGCGAGCGCGGTGCCACTGCGTCGGCGTGGACGCCTGGACGAGTTCCCGCCGCTTGTCGCCGCCCAGGCGCGCCGACGCGACCCAGAACACCAGCACGTTGGCCAGCTCCACCCTGGCGACGGTGCCGCCGAACTCGGCGTGGGTGCTCTGCCACTGGCCGCTGAGCCACCGCGCGGAGGCCTGGAAGACGGAGGCCCCGGGTAAAAGCAGAAGAGGCTGTCGGAGAACGCGTCCAGGTGCAAGCCGCTGCTGTGGCGCTTCGTCACGGAGGCGACCGTGCAGACGGCGCCGTCGTCGAACCGCACGTCGACGTCGACGGACACGTCGAGGACCCGGCCGAGCCACGTCCCCGACGTGACGAAGTCGCCCTCGCCGGGCTCCGTGACGCCCCGCAGCCGGGACTGCGGCACGCCCCTGGCCACCACCACCGCCTTGTGGGAACCGACAGAGTCGGAGTCGACCAGGTCGACCACGGCGTCCACGCCCGTGACGACCCCGGCCTGGCTGGCAGGGTCCGAGGCCCACGCGACCATCTTGCCGGGGTGGAAGAAGGCCCTGTCCACGACGGTGAGGTCGTCGCGGTCAGCTTGCACCACGGCGCCGCCAACGCACAGCACGGCGAGCTTGCCCTCAGGTGTGCCGGGCCGTTCCACCACCAGCCCTCGGTCGCCTTGGGAGTTGAAAGTCACGTGATCCCCAGTTTTAGCTGTGGTTTTCTTCGCCATGCCATCGTCCTCCATATATAGATTGATCTATTCTAATTCAAATTCAAATCTAAACCAATGAAAAAACAAGCAATAATTTGACAACATATTATTCATATATATTTATATATATGGAACATCATGGATGGATCTTGTAGTAGTCAATCAGGGCTCGGAGCTGGAGTTTGTAAAATTTTCGTGTCCAAACGGGGGGCAACCGGGCTCTAGTACAACTCTACTGTCTCTACCTGGTTTCAATCGTGCACGATTACGCATGCATACACAACGGCTAATGTCTTCAAGCCAGCTCTCCCTCTCACCGTCGTCGAGCTGTCCCCGTGGAGACGACATGCACGGCCTCCGATGCGTGCACAGAGGCATAGAAGAGCCGCCGTGCCACCGCGGTGGGCGTCGAGGAAGCGGAGCGACTTTTGGGAGATGGCGATGACGTTGGCGGTGCGGCCGCTGTTGAGCGCTCCCTGGCAAACCTCCCGGCAGATGCGGAGCCGAAAGCCCTCCTCGCCGTCGGCGGTTGCTGCTGGTGGTGCTCTGGCGTGGTTGGCTCAGACGATACCCCGGGCCTCCTCGAAGGGGGTCTGCGTCACAAGCAGCCCAAACAGACAGCCTCAAATCTCAATATCATGACAATAATGTAGGGATTTTATAGCAGGAATCTAGTCAAACAGAGTATTAAGGAGAGGCTGGCTTTCTGTTTAGGATGTAGGTATTTCATCAGATGAGCAGTTTTTTTGTGTTCCAAATGGTGTTGAATGAATTAGCAGCATTCAGAAAAGTGAAAAAAAAAACTCTAGTTTTGGAGAGACTCCTTTCAGGACTGCCAGCTTCCTCTCAAATGAGTTGCCAACCATCTGCATGTACAACAACAGAAACCAGACTCGTCATTCGGTGAGTTTGTTTATGCATTGATGAACTGAACAGATGCAGTTCATGAGATCTTGTATTATCCACCATAGCGTGCTCTGAACTTACAGATGCTTGCTTTGAATTGTCCCAGTTGTTGAAGAACTTGGTGAAAAATCCAGGCTCATCCCCTTCTGTGACAGCGTACACTGTCGTTTCAATGGATCTTCCACCGTGAAGGATGCCATCCTGAATGAACATCTGGTGGAATGTAGAAACAATAACAGAGAAGTGAGGTTTCAGAGGGCATTGTTCCTGAATCAATAACAAGCATAGTTCTGAATCACCAGTGACCTTGCCAATATGGAGGGCTTGGTCCTTGGATGTAATGTGTGCGTGTAGTCCAACCCAAACGTAGATTTCTTCATTGCAGTCCAGAATCAATGTCTCTTCAGTTGCCAGGTCATCCTGACAGAAGCTGAATATCTCCTTGACCTTAAATATATGAAGCAAAACAGGGTTTATTTGACATTTGCTTCAGATCCTGCAAGTCACAAGCCGGTCAATGGATGCAGTAAGGTAGCACTCACCTTGAGGAAACCTGCAAAGAGATCATCCTTTAGGCTTAGAGATGCACCTATGCAATAATACTATCTAAAGTATAGTGTAAATATATGTCCATACCTTGTTCAAATCTACAAGAATACATATGTGGATCCGCAGGCCAACCCTTCACAAACTTTTCTTTGGAGTACTCTTACCGTCCTCCCAAAGCTTTCCAGAAGTGATCCGGTTCGGAGCCTTCTTTGACTAGCAAGGACTGTTTCATTGGCTGCAAAAACAGTGCTACAATAGTTCAGAAGAGAATATATATGCTACATACGATTCAATATTCATCACTGAGAAGAAAAGAAGGATTTGCATGCCGTATTCTCCTTACACACAACTTGCTCATCATCATGTCAAGTATATTATGATCACTTGGTGAAGAGAGGCTTCCCAACCAGGTAAGGAACAAACCGTTGTCTTGCAAAATATAACAGTGTGAGGAATTAAGTGAACTTGCAGCCTGCATTTAGTTAAGTAATCCATGCACAAGAAAAGAGTTAGAGCAGCATCAGAGTAATGTCTGTATGATTCAGGCTATAAAGCTGATTGTGTATGCTCCTTATTTTTTACTGAACTCACTAGGTCAACTTGAATAGCTTGGACACAATCATGTTTAAGCCCCTGAACACGGAATAGAGCAACTCCTTCCTTTTGATGATATCCGTTTCTGGCACTTTTCTGTAGAATAGCACTCTTATATGCAGCACTCCTGCCCCCCGGAAAGAAAATATCCAAGTTTTGCACTGACTCAGTATTAATTTCCACGTTATGTACTCACTCCACACCTATTCTTCTAATTAATGTTGAGGTACATTGACTGCAGAACAAAACACTTATGAATGCGCATTGCGTACCTTGAATATGATTAGTGACTTGAACACTGAGAAAAACAATTCTGGTTCTCTGCCCTCGAAAACTTGTGCCTGAGATACATTTTGCAAATAAAGTGATAACAGAACATGTGTAGAGATGTGTATATTTTCTTAGGGGTGAAAGGCTGAATTAACTGACCAAAACTGAATGCCCTTTGACTGAATCAGCCATGATAGACATTAAAGATGTTGCCAATATGCTATCGTCCTGCACATAAATGAACAGGCTAAGTTAGGTAACATGCAAAACACTGAAATTGGGACATGTATGTGCAAACAGAGACAAGCAATGGATCTGGATCTTAATAGTTGTGGGCCATGCTTTCAACAGCCTTTTTACTGAAATATCAATAGGTTCCACGCACAGAATTACAAAGAACGTACCTTTACACTATTCTTACCGGACCAAGCAAAGAATAGATGGTAATCTTTCCCATCTTCGACATAGCTGTACCGTATGATATAACAGTCTCCAGTGTACAACTGCTCCTGGTCCTCAGTGCTAAGGAGGTTTGTACAACCACGGTCCACCAACCACACCTGCAATGAATTTCATTCGTTTTTAAAATGCTACATTGTACATATATATCAACACAACCTAGGTGGGGAACTGGGGAATGTTACCTTTAGATTGCCATTAGAGCTGATGAACTGCTGAGGTTTATCCTCCGGAATTTCTGTGACATCATAGCCCTGGTGCTTGAAGATAGCTGTACAATGATTAGGAATCTGTCACACTCTATTTTAAAGGATATTTAAAGGATGAAAATGGAATGTATAAATAGCCTTATATACGCCCCAGGACAGTCGCACATATAAGATGACAAATTACAAATAGTATCATCACCCTGTTTATTACATAACGAACCAATATTTATCACAGAGTCTTGCACATAAACAAATAGATAACTAATATAACTTTATTACGGAAGCTCCACACAGGGACACGCTAACTGGTGAACACCAAGCCTAGTACTCATCTCGATAGCTCTCATTCCAATCTTCATCTGTTAACCATCCGGGATTTTCCAAAATTAAAAGTAAAGCAAACGTAAGTACACAACTGTACTTAACAAGCATAATATGGGTTAATAAGGCTCAGTTAAGCTGACACTGTTTGACTGTATTTAGCTTTTATAAGATAATCAAATTTGAGCACTTAAATAGCATCAAGGTAACAAGTGTTTTTTACAACTGTCATGATCAAGTAACATAAATGAATAATAAACATAACAGTAGATAAATGAACATTTTAACATGGTAGGAGAGATCATCATTGATGTAAAGACTGTATTAAGACTTTTACGATGTTCTGGACGAAAACAATTGATGGACAAAATCATCATGGTCCTCGCACCTGCCACTTTCTCTCGGCCAGCATCATATAACTTTAGCTCAACATTCCTGGGCCAATGCTGAAAGTGCAGCATGAATTCAGCAGTTTCATGACCTTCTGTCATTATAAATGTGCGAACACTGAATGACCTGCCCTGGGAGTGCACATAATCCTAGAGAAATGAAAGATGTTGGTTACACTGAATGCCTGTAGTAATAGAAAAAAGGGATATAATGAGGCTTTATCTGCTTACTTCTAAGACAGTAACAGATGACTTCCTCTCTGAAACCAGTGTTGTCATCCCATCCATAAGAATATATAAGTGCTGCAGTCCAGCATGTAACTTCTGTCTGAGTTCAGCATTTCTCTATCTAACAGATGTGCCTCAATTGGATCAAGGTTTCGCTTATTGATCCTGCAGGCAAGAAAGCACGCCAAACATCTCAAGATGTGCAACTTCAGGCTAGTTAAGTTTGAAATAAGCAGGGGAGTAGTTACCAAAAAAGTTTCTTGGATGCTGCAGTCACTGGCTTTTCTTTGACTGTGTCAGGTAAATCACGAGGAATAGGCGCATAGCCTCCAAACAGGTTCCAGAACTCACCAGCATCAGAATCACCGACAAGCTTTCCATCCTCTACAATCAGTGACAATGTAAGTAAATTGAGTTAGCATCTTTGTATCCATTCTTTTGCAAGATCAACTGTCTACAGCTGTACCTATTGCTGCTATCTCACATCTGCCCAAGTGTCGGTTCTCCTTCAGATGCTTAACAACATCCAATGCTTTCGCCCTTGTTTGCATACTAGAATTACAGCCATTACAACAACAACAACATAGCCTTGTACTGGAAAATCTTTGATGGTGTGTCCACTATAAAGACCGATTTGTGATCCAGAGAGGACCGTGAAAACGGCACCTGAGACAGGATTCGAAACACAGCACAGGTTTGTCAGCATTTCAGAAAACGAATGAAAATGTTGAGATAGTAGCCCTCTTACCTGTGTGACGCGAGCAACATGCTCCCCTTCACACCTAAACATCGTGGTCATGTCGGATCTGTCACCAGATCCTTTCCGGTGCGAAAAGAAGCAGCCTTGTACTGGGATAACACACGGTTTGAAGTATGACAAGAACCTATCAGATTCTTCGCCCTGTGTCTCCCTGTACTGGACCGTGTTGGAGCCCAGTGCGGCGTCCAACTCAACAGCCTAGTCTGAGGCCATGAGACAATCTTCCTAGGTGACCAGAAGTCCATAACCACGAAGCTCTGCTTCGTGGACACAAACAAAGTCATTCACCAGCAAAAAGAGGCACAGCAAAGCAAAAGTCTTGACTTGGGGGACCATTGTTGATGCATCAAGATTCAAGAGGACACACCTCTTGGGCCTCCTCCCCAACCCAGTAATGCACATCGTGCCGGCGAACCCCGGATCTCAGCTCGGCTGTCTGAGAAAATGCAGAGCATGTCAACTCAAGCGGCGAAAATTGGCCACGAGCTACACAATTTCAGGCATGGAGTACTTACATTCAGTATGATGTAGGTGCTGCCGGTGTAGAACTTGCCGTGCTGGGGCTTTGCAACTGGGACCAGACCGCTCCCAACAATGCACCAAATGTCCAGCCCTCTGGAATGGGAACAACAGTTTTCTTACAGAGCAGGGGTGAAATAAAGAAAGTAAATTGACCAGACTAAACGGTACATTCAGCTTTCAGTTTCAGCTTTCATATATGATAGCCATTTGCAGCATCCCAGATTCACTTTCAGAAACATAAGGATCCATATCTTTCCTAACAAAAAGGGGCGAAATCATGCTTGGAGGTACTATATACAGTAACTTTGCAGGTAAATAATTGGTTCCTAAGTAAAGTCAGCATGCCTTACATATAAGGCGGGAAAAAAGGGAATAAATAAAGGCAGGAATAGGATATGTGAGGCATATTCAAATGCAGGCCCGAATCTAGATTCTTGTCCTAGAAGAGAGCGAACAACAGGATAGTAAAAGAACAAAACTGAAAGGACAAGAGAGAGAGGTGACAAGAGGGGACGCACGGCTTGTCGCCGATGCCGAGGAACGCATCGTCGACGCCCTTCATGGTCGCCGGCGAGTCCGCTGTGGCGGCACCGCCCGCTGATCTGGATGCAGGGGAGCCGAAGCAGGCAGGCAATGGAAATGGGAGCTCACTCTAGCTGTTGCAGCCTGCAGTTAGTGCTGCTACGCTCAGCTCGGCGAGCTCTGATTAAAATAAAAATGGCGAGCAAGCGGCTGGTAAATGCTGCTAGTCTCTCTCTCAAAAAAAAAAGGAGACAAAAATGCTGGTAGAGCAGCAGTGCAGCACTTCTAGGTATATAGTTTTTGCTATACGATAACTCCTATACTATATGTCTAGATACATAGATTTTGACCATGTATTAGGAAAAGCTATAACAAATTAAAATTTTGAAAAATGTAATTATATGATGGCAAGATTAATTTTGATAATTACTAGTATATTGATTAGCATAATAGTTCCAATTAACATATTTTATTTTTAATTAGTGACTATCATGATAAAATTAATGTTAGTGCATACATATTAAAATGTAGTCAGAGATTAAATAGTAGGTATAGTTAGTCAACTACTCTAATCCATCCAATCAAACATGCACAAGTCCATCCCAAAATACATGGATGGTCATATATATCTTGTCTAACTTCACCCTCAAATGAAACATATTATTAGAGTAAACTTGTTGAAGAACATTATTCAGTATTGGTATTTTGTTAATAAACACTACTTAATGTTGTTTTACTAAATGACACTTCAATTGTGGCAATTTCTCTGTAGGTCTTAAATAATAATTTCTAGGAATAGAGAGGAGAGAGAAGTTAAAACTTTCGGTCATGCCCCTAGCTATTCTACACCAACCCCTTGATAGTTGTCTAAACAAATTCATATTCGCATATACAAAATCTGAAGAAGATGAACTTTTATATCAAACTATAGAGCTTAGTGAATTTACAACTTTGTAGTTGATAAGCTCTTTTATTTTTAGTTATTTAAATAGTAAAAAGATTCTTTCTAAATTTAAAGATTCTAAAAATCAATTTACCATTTTAAAATGATCTGGCTTTAAAATTCAGAATGGGTCATTCAAAAGTTCTAAGTTTTAAGTTTCATAGAGGTCAAGCACAGGGCGCTTGCACAGGTGATGTGCAGAACTGATCTTACAAAATTAGAATGGGGTATTTAAAGCTATGAAATCTATGAGTAGTTTTTGCATCGTGATTGCTCTTATTAGAAATCAATCATGATTGTAACTGTAACGTCCCACCTCTTCGAGGCCGGGCTCGCTTACATCCGGCCGTTTATTTAGGACATAGACTGCCCTCGTAGACCAACACTAGTCTTTTCTGTGCACTTTGTCCTCACTCGTGCGCAGCCGGAAAGACTTTTCGGTCGGTCACCCATTCCTAAATTGCTCTAAGCCAAGCACGCTTAACCTCAGAGTTTTTAAGAGATAGGCTTACGAAAAAGAAGTTGCAACTTGTTAGTTCGAGTATCCTATTAATCATATTAAGCCCTGGGCCGGGGTGTTACATACTCACCCCGTTAGGAGACCATGCCTGTGCAACTGATACACGCGCCCGTGAAAACCACAAGGGTTGGCTCCGATACCATTTGTAGCGTCCCGCCTCCTCGAGGCCGAACCCGTTTACATCCGGCCGCTTATCTAGGACATAGACTGCCCTCATAGACCAACACTAGTCTTTTCTGCACACTTTATCCTCACTCGTGCGCACCCAAGAAGACTTCCCTGTCGATCACCCATTCTTAAATTGCTCCAGACCAAGCACGCTTAACCTTGGAGTTTTTAAGAGATAGATTTTCGAAAAAGAAGTTGCAACTTATTAGTACGAGTATCCTATTAAGCCCTGGACAGGGGTATTACAGTAACAGTGTCACACACCTTGAGTGCTAGAAGCCGCTTCTAGACCGCATGGGCCGCAAACAGCCCAAATCGCAGTGGAGCCAGAAAAATTGGTCCGAACTAGTTTGAAAACCCACAGTCAAACACGTCGAAAAATCTGACCTAGCCCATGGGCTCAATTTTTTGAGAGCTGCTATTGCTTTGCAGCCCAACAGCCCATGTTGGCATGTTTCCTATCTACAGCCACAAATTGCTGCAACTCACGATCTTCGTCCATACGTCCACACACACAACTACTCATGCAAGCATGAACCGGACCTTATTCTTTTTTGTATCCATTTTCACATAAATGCAATATAAGAGTAATCGTTACAACAATATTGAAATAATTAAACAGACAAGCAGACAACTCACACTATGACAGTAATGTAGAAACAATTATACAGAAAGCAGATACTAACCATTAGTTGGTGTCTATTACATCCGAATGATCAGAGGAGATGGAACTTGGAGAGTCCAGGTAGCAACATGTGTCTGGTAGTTGTTGGTGCTGATGGATGATGGATACAATCATAAATTCATAATCATAATAGAGACGAAATCACTCGGTACGGTATGTCTGCTGGACAATGGCACGGCCAGCTCTACGCAGGATCAGGATCGGAGCTGAAGCATCAGGAGTGTGGCGGCAGGAAAGGGCCAAGGTAATACATGAGAAGGAAAACATGTGTGACGAACTCACCACCGGTGCTTAGATGCTCGTAGTGGAAATCACCCCCGCAGCGAGGCCCAATATAGTAAAGCATCTCCGCCCACACCTTGGTAATGAGTTCCTAACGCTCTGCTTCGTTCTTGATGCCTACCAGGGAAAAAAATCTCGGCCAAAAAAATCCAAAATTTCCGATATACCCCGTCTACCAGTAGGGTCCGAAATTTTCATAATTTTAAAATTTGCACATCTAAATAGACGTCAAAGCCCACCGAACACTCTAAACATAATCTATTCTTCATTTTCTCTCCTCTTCTCAAGTTGTCACCTCCGCAGTTGTAAAGTCCTAGATGGCTAGAGGGGGTGAATAGCCAATTTAAATTTCTACAAGTATACTAGACAAAAACTTGTTAGTAAAAAAATGGCGATAACAGCCGTTTGCCGAGCCTAGATGGTAAGTAAGCCTCCTAATGATAGTTCTAAATAAATTATGATCTCTATATCACTCAAAGGCTATGTAACTACTTTCTAATCTAGTGAGCTAGCAAGTTGCTTTTGGCGCTCCGCTGAGGAAAGCACAAGAACCTCTTACAAATCAACACCGGAGGTGGGCAAAAACAATCACCAACTCTTCACAACACCTCCAACAATCTCCAAGCCGGCTAGGAGCGGTACTCTCCAAGAGTAACAAGAAATCCACGGGCAAATCGATCCCCAAGTGCCACTAGATGCAATCACTCATGCAAATCCATTTGGAATCACTCAATCTCAATTTGGATGTGCAACCAAGCAAGAGAGATGAGTTGGAGTGTTGTTTCAAAGCTCAATAGGATGATGAATGAGTTAGAGAGTCAAGAGGAATGGACAAGAGCCGGCCACCCACTATTTAGAACCTCCACCATCCAATCTAGCCGTTGCCCCCTTGGGCAACCTGGGAAACAAGAGCCGGACACGCCAAATGGAACCGCCGGACACGTCCGGCGCCAGCTAAGCCGAACACGTCGAACGCTCCTCTGCAGTAGCGCTGGACGCGTCTGCCTGCGCCGGACGCTACTCAGAGAGCTCCGCGCGCAAGGCTGACCTCCGGACGCTAGCGCGGGACGCTACGCCGGACGCCCCGAGCGTCCGGCCAGCACTCCAGCCAGCGAGCCAGCCTGCCTGCCAAAGTCTTCATGCGCCGGACGCGCCCGGACAGCATCACCTTTGCAAATATGCTAACACCACCAAGTGTACAACTCCATGTGCTCGTGTGTTAGCATTTTCCTAATCATTTTCAAAGGTTTTCATGATCACTAGGTTATATATGCATCTACATGATATGATGAACCTAGTGGCACCCATGCATTGAATAACCGATAAGATTTCCCCTCTTAATAGTTCGGCTATTGATTCTAAACCACTCTCACCCTCTATGGTGTCTTGAGTGCAAGAAAATGGCCCTATAGGTTATACCTTTGCCTTAAGGCCATTTTGCTTTTCAATCAGTCGCCAAGTCTTTACATGATATGTGACATTCCACGTCATCATGCAACCGTCTTGGTCCATCGATCTCGATATTACTTGCTCTTCTCTGTTGGTCGGTCCATCGGCGTCAAGTCTTGCCCAAGCTTTACCGTCGTACGGTCCTTCACTTCGAAGCCTCAACTTGCCCTTCACACTTCTAACCGGTCCATCGAGCCAAGCCCTCTTGATCTTTACCATGCTTAGGTTACATAACTTCATGTCATGACTCCTCATCGAGCTCCACTTGGCATGGACTACCTTTCTCTAAATCATCCACTTAGAAACAAGGTTAGTCCTTAGGTTTCATCAATTATCCAAAACCAAACCGAGGACTTTCATTCTCCCCCTTTTTGGTAATTGATGATAACCTCACAAAGATGATTTTATAATAAAGGTTTTGAACTTATCGTGCTTCTACAAGCAATTTGAATCATAAATAAGATTTGAACAATCATCACAAATTCAGTTTTAGTAGGATTAGCTCCCCCTACATATGTGCATGGAGTTTGGATTGAAAGCTTTGCACATATGTATGGATATGAAATTTGTGGGAGAGTAATTCTACCAAAATAATGCTAAGGTGTAAGAAATGGACCTTTGAAGCGTGATACCAATCGGAGTTGCCTTTTACACCATCCTTAGCACCATTGTTGCACTAGACATACATCAAAGCTCAAGAACCCCGTGAGATCAATATTATAGCAAAGGTTCTTTATCCACATGTAAATCTAAATATGTCTAGTTACAACCTATTCATGCTAGTAGATCATTTCGTCATTCAAATTCTAGACTAGCATTTCATCACACAAGCATGTATATGAATTTAAATACATGTGCAAGAGTAAGTCATATGATTAATGCACAACCAAATGCAACAACTTGTTCATGATCTTGCTCCTTGATCCCCCTACTTGTGTGCTTCATAAAATTTTAATTTATCCCTTTTTATTGGCATATCTTTGTGACTTATCTCTCCCACTTTGTCATTGATTATCAAAAGGTATGTTCATGTTATGGAGAGTAAGTTACATTAATTCTTTTGGTGAGGTAGAAACAAATTTTATCAAATTTGGTCTCATCTAGATCACTTGCCAAAGATGTTTAATTCGGTTTGAACCAAAGACAAGCTTCTTCATACCTCACTAGAAGGGTTATCTTTCCTATGTTGAATCAAACACTTATAGCAAATATTCTAGATTCAATACTAGGATTGCAAGCTCACAAACATGGCATATATCATCACTAGATCAAATCAAACATAGAAGCAATAGTGATGCTATATATCCATTAAATTCATTTGATTTCTCATGAATGCACTTAGGATGCACTTTGTATGTCTACATGATCTAGCAAGTCCTAATGTCCCATGAATGACCTGTCAATACAACTTTTACCTTGCATAGTCGAAGGAGAGGCATGTCAGGAGTGGGTGGGGTGCATTCAAATCATATTTGAGAAATTAAGAATGTTCAACTCATTTCTTAGCTTACAAAATCTTTTCTCATCAAGTGACTTGGTGAATATATTGGCAAGTTGATCATCGGTGCCAATGCTTTCAATGGAAATATCACCCTTTTGTTGATGATCCCTTATGAAGTGATGCCTTATGTCAATGTGCTTTGATCTTCCATGTTGGACCAGGTTTTGTGTCATTCTAATTGCACTTTTATTATCACAAAACAATGGTATATTCTTGAAGTTGAATCCATAGTCCTTCAAAGTTGACTTCATCCAAAGCAATTGTGCGCAACATGCACCCGCACTAATATATTCGGCTTCGGTGGTAGATATTGCCACACTATTTTATTTCTGAGGACCATGGCACTAGTGATCTTGTAAGGAATTGACATATCCCACTAGTTCTCTTCCTATTGATTTTGTATCCCCCATAATCGGAGTCCAAATATCCAATTAACTCAAATTGTGACCCCTTGGGATACCAAAGTCTAACATCTTGTGTATGTTTTAAATACCTCAAAATTATCTTTGAGGCCTTGAGATGACTCTCTCTAGGTGAGGCTTGATATCTTGCACACATGCATACACTAAACATGACATCCGGCCTTGATGCGGTGACATAGAGTAACTTCCAATCAAAGACCGATATTCCTTTTGATTGACCATGTTTCTACTAAGATCACTATCAAGACTTTCATTCGTGCCCATTGGAGTTGAAATTGATTTGGCATCTTGCATTCCAAACTTCTTCAACATGTCCTTGATATATTTTCCTTGACTCACAAATGTGTCTTCCTTCAATTGCTTGACTTAAAGACCAAGGAAATAGCTAAGTTCACCAATCATGGACATTTCAAATTCTTTGGCCATCATGTCACAAAATTCTTTGCAATAATCCTCATCGGTTGACCCAAATATGATATCATCAACATATATTTACACAATAAATAGGTCATTTCTAATCTTCCTGGTGAATAGAGTAGTATCAACTTTTCCCATAATGAACCCCTTAGAGATAAGAAAATTTCTTAGCCTCTCATACCATGCTCTAGGTGCTGCTTCAAGCCATATAATGCCTTCTTCAACTTGTACACCTGGTTGGGCTTCTTCTCATCTTCAAAATCAGGAGGTTTCTCAACATATACTAGCTCATTGATGATCCCATTGAGAAATGCACTTTTCACATCCATTTGATATAACTTGATATCATGGGCATAAGCATAGGCTAATAAGATTCTAATTGCCTTCAATCTTACCACCGGTGCATATGTTTCTTCAAAGTCAAGACCCTCTATTTGAGTGTAACCTTGTGCACCTAGTCTTACTTTGTTTCTCATAACTATGCCATCTTGATCTTGCTTGTTTTTGAATACCCATTTGGTTCCAATGACATTGTGATCTTAACTAACTCCCACACACCATTTCTAGTGAAGTTGTTTAGCTCATCTTGCATGGCCATGATCCAATCGGTATCCTTCAATGCTTCATTAATTTTCTTGGGTTCTTTCATTGACACAAATGATGCATGCTCACATATAATTGCCATAGACCATGTTTGCACACCACTTCTAATATCACCAATAATTTTATCAAGTGGGTGATCTCTTGCAATATGAGTTGGTTGGAGCACTTCATTTTGATTGCTTGAGCTAGGTTGATCATTTGGCTTGTCTTCTTGACATGAACTTGCATAATAATCTTGCATTTGAGAACTACTAGCTTGTTTGTTGGGTGATGTGAGCACTTTATCTTTATTTTCATCAACATCAATTACTTGTCTAGCTCTAATATCTCCAATGTCCATGTTCTTCATAGCTTCAAATAACCGAGGTCCACCAACATCATCAATGTTCTCTTCCTCATCTTGTGAACCATTGGTTTCATCAAATTGCACATCATGGACTTCTTCAATAAGACCACTAGCATTGTTCCATACTCTATAAGCTTTGCTTGTAGTTGAATATCCAAGTAAGAACCCTTCATCACATCTAGGATCAAACATTCCAAGTCTAGTATATAACATTTGCAACCAAACACTCTAAAGAATGAGATATTTGGCTTTCTTCCATGAAGTAGCTCATATGGGGTCTTCTCGAGTAATGGTTGACAATAGAGCCTATTGATAGAGTAGCAAGCCGTGTTGATTGCTTCATCCCAAAACTTATGACTCTCATTGTACTCATTAAGCATAGTTCTAGCTATATCAAGCAATGTCCTATTTTTCCTCTCAATAACACCATTGGAGGGTGGAGTGTATTTGGCCGAGAATTGATGTCCAATGCCAAACTCATCACAAAGATTATTAATTCTTGTATTCTTGAATTCACTCCCATTGTCACTTCTTATCTTATTGATCTTGATTTCAAACTCATTGTAAACTCTCTTGACAAAGGTTTTGAATGTATCAAACACTTCACTCTTGTCACTAAGAAAGAACACCCAGGTGAATCTTGTGAAATCATCAACAATGACAAATCTATATTTATTTCCTCTAATACTTGCATATGTTGTTGGTCTAAATAGATCCATGTGCAACAACTCAAATGCTTTGCTTGTGCTCATAGTACTCTTCTTTGGATGTGCACTTCTAGCTTTCTTCCTGGCTTGACAAACACTACATAATCTATCCTTTTCAAACTCAACATCTTCTAAGCCATTGACAAGATCATGACTTAATAATTTCTTCAATTGTTTCATGCCAACATGACCAAGTCTTCTATGCCATAGCCAACCCATGCTAGATTTTGATATCAAACAAGTTGATAGAGATGGTTCACTAGCATTAAAATCAACTAGATAGAGGTTCTCAAATCTAAATCCTTTGAATATCACATTGGAACTATCCATGCTCACAACCTCAACATCATTTGGTCCAAATATGCACTTGAAACCCAAATCATAAATTTGTGCCATGGAAAGAAGATTGAAATCTAAGCTTTGAACTAGCAACACATTTGATATGCTCATGTCATTTGATATTGCAATCTTACCAAGCTCAATAACCTTGCCTCTCTTATTATTACCAAATATGATTGAATCAATGCCACTATGATTATCATTGATAGAGTCAAACATTCTTGATGTACCGGTCATGTGTTGAGTGCACCCACTACCAATAATCCAATGCCTTCCTCCGGCCTTATAGTTTACCTATAAGCAAATCAATGAGATTTAGGTACCCACACCTTCTTGGGTCCTTGTAGGTTAGTGATTAAGCTCTTTGGTACCCAAATAGCCTTCTTCTTTGGGCCAACAATGGGTGTACCAACAAACTTAGCTCTCACATCCTTCTCACCATTGGTAAGCACATAACAAGAATCAAAAGGTATACATTCATATTTTTCTTGTTCTTGTTAATTTTATTGCAATTATGCTCTAGGTGCCCAACTTGCTTGCATTTGTTGCAAAACCTACCATTGCTCTTCACAAAGCTAGGCTTTGGAGTTGCAAAGGCTGCCTTGCCCTTCTTGGGGGTGTAGCCTAATCCCTTTTTATTGAGAGAAAACCTTTGGCTACCCAAGCACTTTAGCAAGCGGGCCTTACCACCATAGGCCTTGCCTAAGGCATGAGTGAGCTCATCCACCTCTCTCTTGAGAGTCTCATTCTCAACCATTATTGAGGCATCACAAGTGAAACCATCACTACTAGTAGAGGTTGAGTGGGTGGTGGTGGATGAAGAGCTACAAGAAGGGTTAGCATCATGAACAATGATAGGTTGATAAAAGGATTCATTGATGATATCACATGTTACACCTATATCACTTGATACAACAACCTCCTTCTTTGCTTGTTGCTCAAGAAGCAATGAGTGAGCTTTTTCAAGCTTGGAATGAGCTCGATCGAGGTTCTCATTGTCTTCCTTTAGACTCTCATGAGTGATCATAAGCTCACTAAGAGCTTTCTCAAGTATTTCTACCTTCATCGAAAGCTTCTTACACTCCTTGTCCTTGGCAATAGCTATGTCTCTAGTTTCTTGCATCAAGTCATATAGTTGTTCTTTAGTAGGTTCATTATCATCATCATTAGCATATTCTATTTCACTTTCATTATCACTATCATCATATATTATCTTGGTTTCCTTTGCCATGAAGCATGAATGAGAAGTAGAGAATAATGAAGGCTTCTTGTTGATAGCAATAGAAGCAAAAGCCTTGTTGGAAGATTCTTCTTCTTCCTCCTCATTGTCAGTCTCCCAAGTGACCACAAAGGCACCATCCTTGCCCTTCTTGAGAGTCATCCTTGTCTCTCTCTTATTCTTCTCAAACTTGCCCCTCTTGTTGAAGTTGTTGTTCTTCTTCCTCTCATAGGGACACTCATTTTGAAGATGGTCGGGGCTATCACAATTGAAGCATCTTCTTGCTTGCTCATTGCTCTTGGAGTTGTCAAGCCTCTTCTTAAAACCCCTTCTCTTGATGAACATATGACCCATCTTCTTGACTACTAAGGCAAGGGCCTCATCGTCAATCTCAAAATCTCCATCTTCACCATTGCAATCTTCCTCTTCAATGATATGAGCTTTGCTACTAGAGGAGGTGGCCTTGAATGCCATGGTTTGCTTCTTTTTCTCTTCTACTTTCATATCCCTCTCATCAACTTGCTTGTCATACTTATCATAGGTCAACACCTCTCCAAGCAAGTCATTTGGCTTTATTTTATCAAGCCCATCTCTTTGAAGCATCATGATCAATATCTTGAATCTTCTAGGCAAACTCATCAAGAACTTGACACAAAAATCCTCATCTTGTATCTTATATCCCAAGCTCTCGAGATCATTCACGGTCACTTGTAGACGATGAAACATTTCTAGGATTGTTTCATCATCCTTCATCTTGAAGTTCTCAAATTCTTTCTTGAGTCCATAAAGCTTGGCACTTTTGACAACCTTGGTGCCCTCATATGTTTCACTCAACCTTGTCCACACCTCATGTGCTGTTTCCAAGTCCTTGATGCCCTCAAAAATCTTGGTGTCAATGCCATTGTAGATTGTGTTGAGTGTCATTCTATTGCATGTTCTATTTGCTCTATCTTCATCGGTGAGATTGTCGGGGTCAGTGATGGCATAATCATTTTCGGTGACCTCCAACACTCTCTCATGAATAGAGCCAAGGTGCATGCTCATATTTCTTTTCCAATGATCAAAAGAACTAATGCCATCAAAGAAAGGTGGTTTGCTCCCCACATGACTGAACACAATTTGAGCCATCTTTTCAACACCGAAGGATGTTAAGCCTTGTTAAATCGGTGACCTAGCTCTGATACCACATGTAAGGTCCTAGATGGCTAGAGGGGGGGTGAATAGACAATTTAAATTTCTACAAGTATACTAGACAAAAACTTGTTAGTAAAACAAATGGCGATAACCGCGGTTTTCCTAGCCTAGATGGTGAGCAAGCCTCCTAATGATAGTTCTAAATAAATTATGATCTCTATATTACTCAAAGGCTATGTCACTACTTTCTAATCTAGTGAGCTAGCAAGATAACCAAATCTACACAAGCTACACAATATATATACGAGAAAGTAAATACAAGAGATAGGTTGGTGATCTTCATACCGACATTGATGAGTAGAAGGGCCAATCACCAAGACGTGAAGTGATCAAACATAATATATCAATATGAAAACCAATCACTGGGAGACAAGACTGACACAATGATTTTTCTCCCGAGGTTCACTTGTGCACCGACAAGGAAGTCCCCATTGTGTTGACCTCCACCTAGATGGTCCTCAGTGTGACCCTCAAGCCACTTGCCCCACAAGGCACTCCACCGCAAAGGAACCGTAAGACACCACTCTCAAGTGAGGTAACTCAATGACACGAGCAATTTACTAGAGTTGCTTTTGGCGCTCCGCCAAGGAAAGCACAAGAACCTCTTACAAATCAACACCGAAGGTGGGCAAGAACAATCACCAACTCTTTCCAATGCCTCCAACAATCTCCAAGCCGGCTAGGAGCGGTACTCTCCAAGAGTAACAAGAAATCCACCGGAAAATTGATCTCCAAGTGCCACTAGATGCAATCACTCATGCAAATCCACTTGGAATCACTCAATCTCACTTTGGATGTGCAACCAAGCAAGAGAGATGAGTTGGTGTGTTGTTTCAAAGCTCTATACGATGATGAATGAGTTAGAGAGTCAAGAGGAATGGCCAAGAGCCGGCCACCCACTATTTATAACCTCCACCATACAAACTAGCCGTTTCCCCCTTGGGCAGCCTACGAAACAAGCACCGGATGCGCCAGATGGAACCGTCGGACGCGTCCGGCGTATTTAACGTCCGCACGCCATGCACTTCTTCAAAAATTAGCCATTGGCCATCACTGCCAACACGCTGGACGCGTCTAATGCCTCAAGCGCCGAACGCTTCATGTTCACTATTCACTATCCGGCATTTGAATCAGCCGCGCCTCGCGCCAGCTAAGCCAAACGCATCGGACGCTCCTCTGCAGTAGCGCCGGACGCATCCGCCCGCGTCGGACGCTACTCAGAGAGCTCCGTGCACGAGACTGACCTCCAGACGCTAGCACCGGACGCTGCGCTGAATGCCCCAAGCGTCCGGCCAGCACTCCAGCCAGCGAGCCAGCCTGCTTGCCACAGCCTTCATGTGCCGGACGTGCCCGGACAGCGTCCGACGCTCCGGTGCAATGCGTCCGACGCCTAGAAAGTAGCACTTTCAAGCCTGCGTCGAT
Organism: Bothriochloa decipiens; assembly: GCA_023333625.1. Taxonomy (NCBI): domain Eukaryota; kingdom Viridiplantae; phylum Streptophyta; class Magnoliopsida; order Poales; family Poaceae; genus Bothriochloa; species Bothriochloa decipiens. The sequence continues at coordinate 10,761,968 of CM041639.1, read as the reverse complement.
GTCAACTTTTTCTCAACAAATTTTGCATCCGACGCTATAGAAAATATGCATCTAATTTTCCCAAGAGCGCCGAATCCCGCCGAGCATGCTCAGTGGGAGGGAGAGAGGAACCTAAACCCATCTCAACCCTACAAACATCATCACCTTTGCAAATGTGCTAACACCACCAAGTGTACAACTCCATGTGCTCATGTGTTAGCATTTTCATAATCATTTTCAAAGGTTTTCATGATCACTAGGTTATATATGCATCTACATGATATGATCAACCTAGTGGCACCCATGCATCGAATAACTGATAAGATTTTCCCTCTTAATAGTTTGGCTATCGATCCTAAACCACTCACACCCTCTATGGTGTCTTGAGTGCAAAACAAAATGGTCCTATAGGCTATACCTTTGCCTTGAGCCCATTTTTCTTTTCAATCAGCCGCCAAGTCTTTATATGATATGTGACATTCCACATCATCATGCAACCGTCTTGGTCTATCAATCTCGATATTATTTGCTCTTCTCCATTGGTCGGTCCATCGATGCCAAGTCTTGCCCAAGCTTCACCGTCACACGGTCCTTCGCTTCGAAGCCTCAACTTGGCCTTCACACTTCCAACCGGTCCATCGAGCCAAGCCCATCTTGATCTTCACCATGCTTAGGTTACATAACTTCATGTCATGACTCATCATCGAGCTCCACTTGGCATGGACTACCTTTCTCTAAATCATCCACTTAGAAACAAGGTTAGTCTTTAGGTTTCATCAATTATCCAAAATCAAACCGAGGACTTTTAGCAGCACACGTGCATGCTCCAATCGTGTCGTTGCCCTCCTCATTGAATAGGCAATTGATAATATGCTTTATTTAAATTTTTTGTGTTAGATGGCATAGAAATAACCTATGTGCTTTCCTGAACAAAATGAGTCATTTTTTGTCTAAATTTTTTCTGAAATTTTAATTCTATCGCCGATAAATTTTCGATATATCCGATATTCTCGTTTATCGGTGATCACCGAGATTTTAAAAATACCGGTAGAGAAAACCTTGATGCCGATGAGCTCTTGGGCCACCGCAACTGCACGGGGCAACACCTTAGACTTGAGAGTTTTAGAGTTCCTCTGGAGATTCTTGATATGATCATCATCGGCAGCATTAACATCATTATTGTCGGTTGATTTTTGGTTCTCGATTTCGATTGTTGAATCTTGTTTTTCCGCTAATTCTTGGTGCCTGGTGTTGATTTCACCCATCGAGGCTTATTGCTGCTCTTTAACTGCCTCGAAAAGACTGATGACAGCAGCTATGCCCTTGTCATTTCCTAGGTCCCCACGGCGCTTCAAAACATTACAAATCTGAACATTGAAGGAATACACACTTAGATTACAAAGAACATAAAATAGAAAAGGAAAACTAGCAAATTAACAGTGTCACGTAATCGGTTAACCTTTCTTTTGAAGGTGGAAAATCTGCTGAGCAGGAGGTCCCTAATAAGGCGCTTCAAAACTTCATTAATCTGAAACATTGAAGGAATACACACTTAGATTACAAAGAACTGAAAAAGGAAAAAGGAAAACTAGCTAACAGCATCAAGTGATCGGTTAACCTTTCGACGCTGTGATAAAACTTTGTCAACTTCTTCACGAGCATTGTCAAGCGCAATCTTGGAGCTGGTAGTAAGCATCACACCGCGCTTGAAGACAAGGTACATGATGTAGTTTGATAGTTTTGTGCTCGTCTGCTTGTGCTTCTTCACTGCTTCATCATCATGATCAAAGTGGTAGCATATGTCTGTTGCGATGTGCAAGACGAGCACGCTCGTCGGGAAGTCAACCCTGCTTGCGATGGTCTCCTTCAATGATTTCAGTGTCATTGTCGTGGCAAAATGGTGGGCTGAATGCTGGCTCTGCAGCCATTTCTCAAGCGCTAGCTGGCCACGGGTGCTGGCGATACTCCATTCTTTTCTTGTACCGGAGGTTAATAGAGTGTCGAGGATGAACTTTTTGATGGACGTGCGATCCTTGGTGACGGGTTTGCTATGTACATCGCAGGAAAGCCATTCCCATATGAAGAACATGCCAGCAGTACTGATGATGTTGTACTGTCGGACCTCTTGGGACCATTGTCGTCGTCCTTTCATACAGTTGGGTAGATATGGAAGACAGAAGAAGCTCAAGTGGCGAAAAATGATGATGGCGGCAGAGGACACATCTAGGGCTAAGGCTCCTACAAGCAGTACGTAGGTCACTGTGATATCAACTCTGCTGCTACTGCTAATGTGGAGTTGATCCCCTGCCTTGTCGATGGCAGCTCTGAAGAGTGCTAAGGCTATCGAGGTGGTAATTGTGGTTGTGAAGGGGTGGGAGAGGATGCAAAAAGGCTGATAGCGAGCAGACTCTTTAGTGTAGAGCCATCGGTAGCAATCCTTGAGAATTGCTCCCACATACTCGTAGGCACTGTGGCGGCTCTTGCTAGACAGAAACTCCTTGAGCATGACTGGTAGTTGATCGCCGTGTGCAGCTACAGCGATGTTGTCCGCTTTGTTGCGGGGGGCATCCATTGCGAGCAGCTCCGTTATGATTTCATAGGCCTCCAAGAAGAGTGCATATGAGGACTCTGTAGAGCTACCTTTCTTCATCCTAGCAAGTTTGTTTGGCTTTGTCGTCCTTTTGCCTTCTTGGGACAAACCACAACGTTTTCCTGTTCATCAGCCTGACATTCTGTGTAGCCCAATAGCCGAGGTTTAGGCATCCGGTACGCTCGGCGTACTTGAAGAACCCAGAGACGAACATTAGCACCATGGCTTTCCTGAAACGGGCGTCTGGCCAAGACGCTTTGGCCACGATGTACCCAGCGACCGCTGCCTGCAAGGCGAGGTTCAGCAGGTGCCGGAGCCATAGCTCATTGTCCTGCTTGGAGAAGGCTGTGATGCTGTCCTGCCCGCCTAAGTGGACGAGCAGGAATGGCGCCCATAATGCCATGAGCTGGTGGCCAGGCTCTTGCACACGGACCGCAAGGTGGCCCAGCACGAAGACGGCCACAGAGTCGGCCGACACATACGCAAGCCACAGGACGGTGCGCAGGTACCACTTGGAGCAGTGCCTCCGCATACCTCCGAAGAGGAAGAGGAAGACTTGCAGGGAAAGGCTGAGGAGGATCATGAAGTGGATCTCCCATGCATTCCACAGCTCTTGGACGGCAGGCACCAAGCTGACAGAGAGAGGGCATCCATGGATTAGTAATTAGTTCTATTTTTTAGAAAGGGGGGCTTTGGGCTATGCAAGGAGCCCATATGGTGGGTACTAGCCTAGCTACTACTAGGAGATGGAAGAAAAATTAGGTTCTGGGAGGATCATTGGATCGGTAATATCCGTGAGAAACAGGGAGGGATGGTGAGAACTTAATGTTAACCTTTAGAAGGAATGTCTCTAGTAGTACTATGGGTTTATGGTGGGAGCTAAGTAGTCTGATGGATGGCATTTTCCCTCTCTGAAGAGGAAGATCAAATTCTATGGAATTGGACTTCTGCAGGTTCAATCCTTGTATCTTGTGATTAATCATAGAGGGGTTATCCTAAGGTTTGTGAGTTCAATTTGTCAGATTGTTATTCCACCAAGAGTGCAGTTTTTGCTGTGGCTTTTGTCAAATAATAGTTGGCTTACTAGAGATAATTTAGCTAAAAGAAGGGAAGTTAGTCACCCTTTTTGTATCCTCTGCAATGAATGAGAAGGAGTCAGATCACACATTTGTTCTTCGGTTGCTGCTTGAGTAGCAACGTTTGGGTGGAGATTTCAGATTTACTCAATCAAGAGTTGGGTAGATATTTTGAATTGACAGCTAGGTTCTTGGTAGTGAATAAGTGACATATACTCAATAATATTGTTTCCTCGCCTGTGCTTTGGTCTATTTAGAAAACGAGAATGAGATTTTTTTGAGGGGACAGGGATGAAGAAGATACTGCTATGGTTTGTCGGCATGTTGAGGAGAAGGATAGTATTGTTCAAGCAGGAACTGGAGATGGATAGTATTGTTCAACAGACAAGTGACAAAGTTCGCAAGATGACTGGAAATCAAAGCATGCTTACCACCTCAACTCCAGTGGAGGATGGAGGAAGAGACGAATATATCATCAAGGTGCAGCAATCAGATGTTCAGCTCTCGGACTTCACAAGTGCAGCTTTGGCTCAACCTGGTGCTTATGGATGGTACTAGACTTTCTGTGATATCTGATGGCATGTGCCAGACTCAGGATTAAAACCAAGGGCAGCGGACGCGCCCTTACGCAATGCACTGTTAAACATTTTGCTTTTGTAAATACAAAAGCAGGGGTGTTCTTTTTTTTCAGATTATGGAACAGAGTTCCACCCTCTGTCAATGATAACCACTATTAGAATCCTAACACTCATCGTCATGGGCATGGCCTAGATCATGATGTCATATATAAAAACTAATATACCATTATTCAAATTAGATTATTTACATTATCAAATCAAACTTTTCATTCCTAATAAAGTGCCTATTCTAATAATTAGGTATGTACTCCATAATATCTGTCTTATTGTGATCAATTCTGAACCTACTTAAGCCAAATAGCAAGAATGGTACTATTGAGACTTTGAGAGTTACTGGTAGGAAAGAGATGGGGAAATAGAACTCTGTCTTTTTTTTTTTTTTGCGAAACTCTATGTCAATTCTAAAGTGCGGAGAATGATTTTTAGCAGTTGCGAATGTTGTGTCGTGAGGTCGGATGTATATATAGAACAATCATACGTGGCATGCAGCAGATCAAATGGTTTTAAATTCATGGCTGACGTCAAAATAGTCACACATATAGTAGAGTTGTAAAGGTGCTCCACACATTCAATATTTGTCATAAGGAAGAAGATGGCATGATTAATTGATGGCTGTTTTAAATTTCCACTTGAAAGAATCTACTTGCACCAAATTGCATACAAAAAAATGAGTGGAACATATACTTTCATGCTGCAATACCTTTGTTTATCCATCAGATGGCCGCCGCCAGCTCCTGCGCCGGTTACCATTGGCCTCATATCACTCTCAGTCTCTGGTACAGGAAAGCATGACAGAAGGTGTTGCATTGTCGCCTAGCTTGCAGTGTCACTGTATAAATAATACCCGGAAATGATGAGTGATTCACAAGCAGTTTGGTAAGATGCTTTGTCGGTGCTTTTGTTAAGATGCTTGCTTGGATAGAGAGAAAATGAATGAGATGTAAGGTGCACGTAGAACTGATCATATCTTTATTTGTGGACCAGCTATATTAATCCTCACTTATTAGTACTCTCTCGATCCAAAAATCAGAGTCATCTTAGGGTCGACGTGCGCAATGACCAAGGAGAAATTAATTCAACTAGTGAAAGGAGCTGCATGCAAATGATTGCGGTATAGAACATACCAATGCCCGAAGTAATTTAAAAATTCTAAATTTTGAATTTCAATAACTAAGAAAATAAAATAGATATTTAGGACTTTGAATGATTTTAAATAAAAAGTTCAACTACAAAGTTACAGATTGTAATGATAACTATTCCCTCCATCCCTAAATAAGGGTCGTTTGTGCTTCCTGAGAAACAGAATTGATTGAATATATATTTAAAAATATTAAAATTTATGTTACTTAATTAGTATCATTGAAAAGATCTTTGAATCTAGTTTTTTAATAAATTTATTTAGAGACAAAAATGTTGCATGTACTTTTTATAAATTAAGTCAAACTTATGACATGCACACTAACAATGACACTTATTTAGGGATGAGGAGATTATAGGTTTTGTATATATTATGTCAACTCGACGTCCTCTAGTCACTTTTAACTTCTCTCATAACATACTATTGAATAGCCATAGTGTTTCGCCGGGGGGGGGGGGGCGGGGGGGGCAATTACCATAATTGAAGAGTGTCTTTTAGCAACAAAAAATATCGAGTTATGTTTATCAGCAAATATCAACATTGAATAATGTCCTCAAATTATAAGTTATTCTAACTTTTCTAGTAGGTATACAGTTTTTGCGAGTTTTTGCTATGCGCAAAACATATATTATTGCTATTGCTATATATGTACCTAGAAAGGCCACAACGAATTATAATTTTTAAAAAATGTAATTATATGATGGCAATATTAATTTTGATACTTGCTATTATATTGATTAGCATAGTAGTTCTAATTAACATATTTTATTTTAAATTTGTGATTATCATGAGAAAAACTAGTGTTAGTGTATATTTATTAATATGTAGTTAGAGGTTAAATAGCAGGTACAGTTAGTCAACTACTCTTATTATATCCATTCTTATCCATCTAACCAAACATGCAGCATGCGTAAGTCCATACCAAAGACATGGATGGTCATATCCTATCTAACTTTATCCTCAAATCAAACATATTATTAGAGTAAACTTGTTGAAGAACATTATTCAATGTTGGTATTTTGTTAATAGACACTACTTAATGTTGTTTTACTAAATGACCTCTTCAATTGTGGCTATTTCTCTATAGCTCTTAAATAATAATTTCCAGTAATAGAGAGGCGAGAGAAGTTAAAAGTTTCAATTATGCCCTAGCTATTATGTACCAAACTCTTGATAGTTGTCTAAAAAGATTCATATCTGCATACAAAATCAGAAGAAGATAGCTTTTATATCAAACTATATAGAGCTTAGCAGCATCTGCAACTTTATAGTTGATAAAGGTTTTTTTTCTATTTTCACTTATTTAGAGCGGTAAAAGATTCTTTCCTAATTTTTAGATCCCGAAAATCAAAATTTACCATTTTTAAATGACCATGGCTCTAAAATTTAGAATTAAAAAAATCTGGTTTTCAAGTTTCATAGAGGTCAAGCACGGGGCCCTTGTACAATTGAGGTGCACAAACAATGTTATTGTTTTTTGTTGCATATGATTTTTTTTTGTTCCTATAAACTACTATGAGGAACTATGCATTGGAGATGATAGTTTCTAGGCATGGGGCCTCAAAGCTATGAAATCTAAGACTAGCTTTCGCGTCGTGACTGCTCTTAGAAATCATGATTGTAATAGTGTCACACACTTTGATTGCTACAAGTTCTTTTATTTTTTGAGAAAAGCTGACCACATGGGCCGCAAATAGCCGAAATTGCAATGAAGCCAAAAAAACTGGTCTAGTTTGAAATCCCACAGTCGAACTGCTTTGTGCTGAAAGCGAAGCCGGTTGGCGCTCCCAGGGATGAGGATGCCTTTGTTACTATTGGGCCCCTGCACCCAGTTCCCCCTCCTGCACCTGGCTGATATGGACCTATTCTATCTGGTTCTTCTGATTCCACACCCACTGGATCCCAGGTTGATGCAAGTGCTCCTGGTGGTGGCCCAAGTAGGTGGCAACAACTTTTGGCTCCGATAGAGGAGGGCCCAGTCAGCATTTGACAAGGGCAAAGGCAAGATGACTTCAGGGACAGAAGATACTCAGAGTTTCAGTCGAGCTGATGGCTTTGTCCCTCCCACAGTCAGGTACCCTGTGTTTAGTGCATCCAGACCGACACCTGCTCTCAAGTCTCTTATTATTGGACCTAGCTCTCCTGCCAGGAACAGTAAGGAGGACCCTTGGAAGTTGCACTGGAATTCTGCCGCCTTCCACAACAATGCAGCAAGGAACCTGAATGGCAAACTCAAACAGGTCAGATTGGGGCTCAAAAAATGGAGCAAAATCCTAACACATCTGAATAAGACCATATACAACTGCAACTGGGTCTTGTTGCTTTTGGATGGCCTGGAAGACCAAAGATCCTTATCCTACTATGAAAACAACTTCAGACATATGGTTAAAGAACATTTGGATTCTTTGCTTGAGGCCACGAGAATCTACTGGCAGCAGAGAAACTTTGTTAAGTGGGTGACTTTGGGTGATGAAAACACAAGTTTCTTTTACACAATGGCAACAATCACCCACAAAAGAAATTTTATTGTAAGACTCCCTAATAATGAAGGGCACTCTGCAACTGATCATGACCAGAAGGCCAATTTGCTATGGAAAGCATTCAAGGACAGACTTGGATGCAGTGAATATCAGGGTATGTTTTTTGACCTTACCAGTTTTATTACAGAGCACAACCTGGATCACTTAGATGGAGAATTTACCCAGGAAGAGATAGACTATGTGATCAAGGACCTTCCCAACAGCAATGCTCTTGGGCCAGATGGCTTTAATGGGTTGTTTATTAAAAAGTGTTGGTCAATTATCAGAGAAGACTTCATCAAACTCCTTAGGGACTTTGGTCACAACAACATTGATCTAAGAAGCATCAACAACTCAAACATTGCACTCATCCCAAAGAAGAACAACCCTGAAAGGATTCATGACTACAGACCAATATCTCTGCTCAATTACTCTTTCAAGTGCATCACCAAGCTCTTGTCTACAAGGCTTCAAGCAGTTATTCTCCAACTCGTGTATAAGAATCAGTATGGTTTTATAAAGGGCAAAACAATTCAAGACTGCTTAGCCTGGGCTTTTCAGTTCCTACATCTCTGCCATAAATCCAAAAAGGAGATAGTGATTCTAAAATTGGATTTTGAAAAGGCCTTTGACAAATTAGAGCACAAGGCCATCCTAGAAATTCTCAAAGCTAAAGGTTTCACACAGCAGTGGTTGAACTGGATTGAAAACATCCTCAGTAATGGGTCTTCCTCTGTTATATTAAATGGAATTTTAGGCAAACCTTTCAATTGCATGAGAGGATTCAGGTAAGTAGATCCACTTTCACCTCTCTTGTTTGTGCTTGTTGCAGATCTACTGCAATCAATTGTGAACAAAGCTTGGCAACAGAGGGTCATCAAGCATCCCCTAAGTGATGATTTTGGTGAAGACTTCTCCATTGTGCAATATGCAGATGATACTCTCTTGATTCTTTCTGGTGATGCAACCTGCCTTTTCAACTTGAAATGCCTTTTAAGGCCCTTTTCTGACTCCACTGGACTGAAGGTTAATTTTGATAAATCCTTTTTGGTTCCCATGAACATGACCAATGAAAGAGCCACTCATCATGCTAGAACTTTTGGTTGCTCAGTGGGACAGATGCCCTTTACCTACCTAGGCCTCCCTCTTGGCACCACCAAACCTTCAGTGGAAGACTTCTCGCCCATGACAAATAGAATTGAAAGAAGACTTTCAGGTATTAGTAAACATCTGTCATATAATGGTAGACTCCTCTTGGTCAACTCAGTCTTCTTTGCCCTTCCAACCTTCTACATGTGCACTCTCAAGTTGCCTCCTAAGGTCATCCATCAGATTGATGTATATAGGAAACATTGTTTGCAGAGCAAAGGGGATATTAACAGAAGGGGTACCTACCTTGTTGCTTGGAAGCTGCCTGTAAGCCTAAAGAGGAAGGGGGACTAGACATTATTGACATCAAATCTCAAAACAATGCTCTGCTCATGAAATATTTGGACAAGTTCTACAATAAAGCTAACCTACCATGGGTGAAACTCACTTGGTAGAAGCTCTATTTCAATCATCAAACTCCACCTCATGAAAGATGTCCTGTTGGTTCCTTCAGGTGGAAGGACGTGCTGGCTCTATTTAGCAAATTCAAATCCATTGCCCTATTCAGTGCCAACAAAGGAGACACTGTTACCTTTTGGTTCGATAGATGGCATGACCAAGCACAGGATCTTAATCTTAGTGAGCTCTTCCCACAGTTGTTTTCTTTTGCAAAAAAAGACTAAATGTTCTCTCCAATATTATCAAGAGCAGAATGTGGACAACTGTTTAGTCTTCCCCATTCACAAATTGTTGTCCATCAATTGGAACTCCTTGACCAGATGCTGTTAGTAGGTAACATGGAGGTAGATTCTAATGATCAGATTACCTACAGGTGGGGTACCAGTTACAGAAGCAAGAAGGCATGCCCTCACCTCACCAGTCATACCACTGCTTCCCCTATCTTCAGATGGTTCTGGTCCTCTAACAACACAGGAACTCAAAAATTCTTCTTCTGGCTATTGATAAGGGATAGGTTGAATACAAGAGATCTTCTCCAAAGGAAGCAAATGCAGCTGGATGATTATACCTATCTGCTCTGTAACTCTGATGCAACTGAGACCTGCTTTCATCTCTTTTTCGAATGCAGTTTCAGTCAGTTAGGCTGGCAGTTCTTGTCCATCCAATGGAACATCAGTTTGCCCCCTCTTGATATGATCATACAAGCTAGGACTGACTTTGGCAGCAAGATTTTCAGAGAGATTTTCATCACAGCATGTTGGGGCATATGGCTAACCCGGAATCGTATTATTTTTTATCAAAGACAGGCCTCCATTGATGCTTGGAAGTCCAGGTTCAAGAGAAAATTTGATTATGTCTGTGACAAGTCAAAGCCCGGCAAACGACACCTCCTTAACGTTTGGAGAGACCGTCTCTTTGAGTAATGTTTTGTTTTGTTTTCTTTTTTGGGCCAGGCTGCCTTGTATTTCTCTTCTCTTTTGCAGTTTGTACATAAACTCATTCATTCATTTAATTGAAAATAAAAAAAATAGGTAGGGAACTTCTCGCCGTTCCGTTAAAAAAACTATGAGAGAAATAGGAATATGACCTCACATAAAAGTTCGAATTTGGGAATCTGACCTCAAAACTAATTTTTTTAGAATATGGCTTTCCGTCTGTTTTGACAACTTAACGAGTTAACTATAGTATAAAAAGACTAGTTTACCCCTAAGGAAAAAAATAAATTCATTAAATCCATACGCAAGCACGCGTAGCAAGCAGCCAGCCGAGCGAGCCATGGCCTTGTTAGCTTGTTAGCTTGTTAGCTTAGCTTGATGACATCATCACGATGTCACATGCTAATTATGGCCGTTTTGCAATAGGAAAATAAATCCATTAAATCCATGAATACGCTAAAATACGCAAACAAGCAAATCAAGGCAAACCAGCACGTCTAGTTGCATGCTCATGTGCCAACGTTCACGTCCATTTCTTGCAAGCACTATTTCTTCTCTCTTTACAAAACTATGTTTTTATTTTTTTGTCACGGGTAAAGTAGAGTTTTTACGCTGTAGTTAAGATCGTTAAAGTGTCAAAACTGACGGAATGCCAAATTCCTAGAAAAAAAATGGTTTTGTGGCCAGGTTCTTAAATTAAAAAAAGAAGCTAGATTTCTAAACGCAACTTTTCTGAAGACCATATTCGTAATACTCCCTTAAAATATCTGACCTAGCCCATGGGCTCAAATTTTTGGGAGGTGGTCTTGTGCCGCAGCCCAACGTTGTAATTTGCAATATAGGAGGCCTCCTATGCCGTATATGGCTAGTAATATTTCTCCCTATCCCTTGGTCCATCGTTTCAGGATCTGCCACTACTGTTTAGTACAGTTTGTCAAACAGGCAAAGCCAGTGTCTTTGAAAAGCCTAGCCGAGTACTCTTGGCTGGCCCTAAACTATACAAACCCGGCCTACTGAATCTGGATAAGCTGATTTCCTGTTGTTGGCATGCTAGCGGTTTCCTGTCTACAGCCACAAATTGCCGCAACAGCGGGATCGTCCATACGTCGACACACAACTACCCATGCAAGCATGAACCGGACCTTACTCTTTTTTTTTTTTTTGTATCCAGGCAGTTCCATGTTCATATAATTGCAATATAAGATAATTGTTACAACAATGTTGAAATAATTAAACAGACAAGCAGACAACTCACACTATAACAGTAATTATACAGACAAGCAGATACTAATCAGTAGTTGGTGTCTATTACATCCGAATGATCAGAGGAGATGGAACTTGGAGAGTCCAGGTATCTACATGTGTCTGCTAGTTATTGGTGCTGATGGATGACGGATACAATCATAAATTCATAATCATAATAGAGGCAAAACCAGTCGATCGGGAGTCGGTACTTCTGCTGGATAATGTCACGGCCAGCTCATCAACACAAGGAGCTCACGCATCATGAGGGTGGCGGCAGAAAAGGACCAAGGTAATACATGAGAAGCAGAACATGTGTGACAAACTCACCACCGGTGCTTAGATGCTCGTAGTGGAAATCACCCCTGCAGCGAGGCGCAATGTAGTGAAGCATCTCGGCCCACACCTTGGCGATGAGTTTCCAACGCTCTGCTTCATCGCTGATGCTCAAGAGCTCTTGCGCCACCGCAACTGCACGGGGCAGCACTGGAGACTTGAGAGTTTGAGAGTTATTCTGGAGTTTGTTGATATGATCTGCAGCATTATCATCATCGTTGCCAGCTGATTCTTCGTGCTTGTTTTCAGTTGGCGCATCTTGTTGTTCCTCTGATTCTTGGTGCATGACCTGGATTTCAGCCTGTTGCTTTTTAGTTGCATCAAAAAGCTTCAAGGTATCATCCTTGTGGTTTCCTGGACCAGACAGAAGGTTATACCACAACTTGGACTGTAAGAAGGAGCAGACGCGTGAATCCCGTGATAACTATTTGAATATTTCATGACGGGCAATGTTATGTACGATCTGGGAGTTGGTGGTAAGCATCACACCACACTTGAAGACCAGGTACATGATGTAGCTTGATAGTTCAGTCTTCAGTGCTTATCTGCTTGTGCTTATTCTCCACTGCTGCTTGATGATCAGAGTTAGTGCCTCCATCTCCACAGTGGTAGCACATGTCTGTTGCAATGTGCAAGACGAGCACACTCGTCGGGAAGTCAGCACAGCTTGTGATGATCTCCTCATCTAGTGATTTGAGTGTCGTCGTGGCCATATTGTCCTGCCTGTGGCAATCCATCCACTGCTTAAGTGCTTACTTGCCACGGGTGCTGGCAATATTCCATTCTTTTCTTGTACCGGAGGCTAATAAAGTGTCGAGGATGAACTTTTTGATGGACGTGTGATCTTTTGTGACGGGTTTACTTTTTACTACATCACAGCCAAGGCAAAACAATGCCTTTTGGAAAGCAGCATTACGACAAATGATGGTGTTGTATTGTCCGAGCTCCTGGGACCACTGCTGTTCCGTGCAGCATGTCACCACAGACTGAATAGGCTTGTTGGCTAGACATGGAAGATAGAAGCTAAAAATGAAGCTTGCAGCAGAGGACACATCAAGGACTATGGCTCCTATAAGCAGCGCATAGGTCACCGTGATATCAACTCGGTTGCTAGTGTGGAGTTGGTCCCTCTTGTGGACAGATATGAAGAGTGTCAAGGATACTGAGGCAGCTATGGTTGAAAGAAGGATGAAGTGTAGGTAGCATGTCATGGACAAGATGAATAGGCAAGTTTTCAAAATACGACGACCACGACGAACCTGGCCAAAGCAGGATGGCAGTTCAAAAGATGGAAAGACAGCAAATCGAAGATGGTCTTTAGTGTATAGTCGTCGGTAGAATAAGTCCCACATACTCGTAGGCACTATGGCGGCTTTTGCTAGACAGAAATCCATTGAGCATGTCTGGTAGTAGATCGCCATGTGCGGCTACAGTGATGCTCTGCGCCTTGTTGAGGGGAGCATCCACTGAGATGATGTCTTCTGCGACAGTGCATGCATCCCTGAACACTACACTTGGAGGCCCTGATGAACAACCTTTTGACATCCTATCAAGTGTATCACTCATATCGATTATAGCTTCCTCTTCCTCCGTCACCGTTCTGTCCCTGCTCCTCCTTTCCTTGCTCCTCCTGCCAACTACACGACCATACTCGACTTTATCCCTAAGCCACATTGTTTGCGCAGATAAGAGGCAAAAGACACGCTCGGCGTACTTGAAGCACCCACAGATGAATATGGTCACCATGGCAGCCCGGCCCTGAGCCGGGCGTCTGGCCAAGAAGCTTTAGCCACCACGTACCCAGCGACTGCTACCTGGAAGACCAGGTTCAGCAGGTGCCGCACCCACAGCTCATTGTCCTGCTTAGCAAAGGCAGTGATGCTGTCCTGCCCGCCCAGGTGGACGAGCACGAATGGCGCCCAGAAGGCCACGAGCTGGTGGCCAGGCTCTCCCTCACGGACCACCATGTGGCCTAGCACGAAGACGGCCACAGAGTCGGCTGCCAGGTATGCAAGCCACAGGACGGATTGCAGGAACCAGTTCGAGCTGCGCCTCCGCAGTCCCGCGCAGAGGAAGAGGAAGACTTGCAGGGAAAGGCTGAGGAGGATCATGAAATGGATCTCCCATGCATTCCACAGCTCTTGGACGGCAGGCACCAAGCTGAGAAATATAGGGCATCCAAGGATTAGTAATTAGTTCATCAGAGCCTACGTTATCTATGTTGCTATCAATTTTTTAGAGACTTCTCCTTTTTGGAAAGGGTTGCTTCTATTCAAGCAGCCCATATGGGCATTTGGTGGTTAGTGGGATATGGAAGAAAAATTAGGCTATGGGAAGATCATTGGATTTGAAATGTAACACTCTGGTGTTAAACATACATAATCACTTGCATTCTTAAGCATAAGCATCATTATGCATGGCATTAATGAAAAGATTGATTGTCATTTCATGTATCATGCTTGATTATTCAAATTATGCTTGCCTTTCACATGAATTGGATAAGTGGTATAAGTGTTTGGTATTTGATGACCCCTAAGGTAACTTAGACATGATTAGGACACCAAATGAACCTAAGTTTATGTTCATGGTTTTGGTTAATTAAGCTTTGTTGTCATGGTTGACCAAGGTGGACCATGAAAGTGGTTTTATTTGACTGATTTAAAAGTGATAGCTAGAGTGCTTGCATGTGTATGCACCCTAAATAAAGTTTGTAGATAATTTCATAAGTAACAAAAGTTGTAATTACCACTTTTCATGAAAATGCTTGGAAGATATTTAAAAATGTTAAAAAAAAGGCAGAATCGGAGGTTGTTTTTTCATTTTTAGGGATTTAAGGGGTATTTTTTTTGGATTTTTGTATTTCAAAATCTATGCAGAATCTAGCTAAACTTTGTATAGATGAAATGTTCTACTCTTCTAGAGCTACATTTTCTTCAATATAAGTTTTGGCTAATTCGGCTTGGTTTGGGAGTTATAGGACAGAAAATTTTGTATTAGAGATCATGGAAATAGCTTTTCAGTGACGGCTGGTCAAAGCCGTCAGGGAAATGGCCGGTCACCACCCATGTCGCCCAGCCCGTGCGCTCCGCGTGGCGTGCGTCCACCGGCGGTCCGGGGTGGCAGCGACCCTCCCGACAGCGTTAAACCGAGCACGACTGCTCCCTCCTCTCTGTTTCGCCTCTCAATTTCGACTCTCCCTGCCTCCTTCCCCGGCTCCGCGAACCCCGCCGCAGCCGCTCCCCTCCCTCTTTAATACCCTTAATCGACGTGCACGGCTCTCCTCTTTCCACCCTGCTGGTTGGTGTCGCCGGAGCGCCGCCAGGATGGCCGGCCGAGCCTCGCCGCCGTCAAGGGCTATCGTGTTAGAATATAGGAAACCCTAGGGTTCTTCATGAATAACGGCCAGACACAGAGTAATTCTTTTTAGGGCTTGGTGGATTTCTAAAAACCTCAGGTTCTCCGGTGCAAAGTGTTTTTCCTTTTTCTTTTCTAGAAATGATTCCAGATTTTTTATTAAACTTTAAAAATTCATAACTTGCTCATTTTTTCATCCAAATGAGTTGGTTCAACTTGCAGTATTTTTCTTATAAGATGATCTATGCATGAAAAATATGAAATATGAAATTTGTAATACTTTTCTGTATAGCTTTATTTATCTCTATTAATTGCTTTTATCTTAGAAAATGCATATGTAATTCTCTGTTGCTCAGAACAATGTGAGACCAAGTTTGTTAGTCTTCTTATGTCATGCTCTATCTATGAAAAATGTTATGAGGTTATGTCATGTAGAAAGTTTGCTCTGTCTAGTTATGGTGCCTATTTCCATGTGATGATAAATAATTCATAATAAATAATATATAGGAATTTGTGCATGAAACTTTTTGGAGGGTGTTTTTATGTCAATCTAGAGCTAATGATGTTCTGAAATCTATTGTTTGACATACTTTTATGTACAAGGTATTTTAGGCCCATTAAATTATGCTGCCTTGTCATTTTTGTGTAGGATAAAGTATTTACTGTCTTGACCTAAAATTTTTATGGTATTCTTTGTTAGGTATGCTTAAGCTCTTGTAATTTGTACAGAATTTTTTGAGTAGTATAAAGTCATGTTGTAGTTATACCCTAATTTCTTTTAATTGAAAATAATGCTTTAGAGTTATCATTTCATGTGTGTAAAAATGCTTTTTATGCTATTTGTGATATGTGTGATCTGCTATTGGTTTTAGTTCAGTAGAGTGTAGTATGTGAAACAATGGTTGTTTATAATTCCTTATAGTGTGCGAGTAAATTGTAATGCGAGGCTTATTTGGAGAGTTGTCGGTAGAAGAGAATGCAGATGACATGTGCTTATCATACATGTTTTTAAATATCATATCATTTATCTTAGCTGAGCATTCATTCACCATCACCATCAGCATTGTATTTCTATGTGTGCATGGTACTCATACGCACTATGCATCATACAGGATCGTCAGAGCTCGAAACGGTAGTTCCCGGAAGCTTTGGTGCAGGAAGTAGCAGCAGAAGAGGATCCTGAAGTTAATCTTCCAGAGTGTCCTGACCACCAGCCAAGCTCTTTCCTGAAAGGCAAGCCCCGGAGCATTCTCCCTGTGGTTTACAAAATATCTAACTTGAGTCCTTTAATTGTTTGATGCATTAAGTTATAGGCATTGTTTTATACCGTTGCTGCATTACTTATATTCCTTACCACTGTTTATACTTCAACCCTGTTAGGTTCAGGTATGATTATTTGCTTAGCCCTGCTTTAACTAGATCGGTAGAAGTCGGATGATTTCCTGTCATCCGCAAGTTATAGGTGGTGACTTGGAATGGTTGAATACATTGTTATCTTGGATAACCATGTGGAGATAATAAATCAAGACCGGGCGGGATTGGTGTTGAGACTGAACTGGAGGTTTGGTGTGGTTATCCCATCTGTGTCGAACTAGGACCCCGTCTGTTGTACGTCCTCAAGTCATATTGAATTTATGCCTCACATTTAGCTGGAAGGATAAGTCGTTCCGACCGCGAAGCCTAATTTTAATTTGGGCCGGGAGTCGACCTGCTGTACGCATCGTATTAGTGAAGATGGGGGACCACAGGTTACGCGGAGAGTAAGTCCGAGGTCAGGGTCGCCCTGAATAAGGCAGCCGGGCGGTTCCTGGATACGATGGTACCTGTTGATCCCGCGCTTTTTCCTGAATTGAATGTCGGTGATCTGTAGCTCACCTTAGCGGGTGAGTGTGGTTTGTGTGAGGAATACCCGCCAGCTGGTTAGTAATCGATTATAATCGCCATCGTTCCTGGATAGTGAACACTCGACTTGAGCAGCGGCATCGTAGTAAGAACTTGAACAAGAGATGAGATGGTTGAGCTGTTGAGATTGAATGATACTCAACCGGAATTGGTTACTTTCTTGTTGAATAATTATTACCATGCTTGTTTAGTACAGGTGCTAATGTAGCATGATAAGGTTAATCAGATTAAAATACATTGCTAGAAGGTTCTTATTAATTGTTCCTTAATGCAAGCTCTTCCACAATTAAATGAGTCAGCTATCCTACTTATACAGCCTTGCATACTCCTTGGAGTCGATTTTATTTTTAGTTTATGACAGGTAAGTCTAGGTGAGTACATTCTCGTACTCAGGGTTTTATTTCTCATGTTTTTGCAGATGGTGAGATGTTTTATGGCTATTGTCAGAACTGCTTCTATCCCGCTTTGGGAGATGACTAGACCTTGGGCATGGTCACTCCTCTCTACTTGATGATTTTGCTAGATGTTGACCAAGGGACTGGCACTATATTTAAACTAAGTGCGTGTGTGGATTTAAACTTAATCGCTTCCGCCTTATTTTGAAATTTGAACTTGGGTTGTAATAACTTTATCGTACTCTGATGATTTAAACTATGTGCGAACTATGTACTTGTGAATGGGAACGCTAAACTATTACAATCTTGGTCGTGCCAGAAAAATTTGAAATCCTTCGAGATTTCGGTATGACTACCGGGTTTATTAGGTCTCAATCATGTAGTTTGCCGCACTAATGGTGAATTATGCGCTTGTGCTCTAATAAATTGGTCGGTTCTGTCACATGAAACATCCTCAATTTTCCACCAAGGGAAAATACACAGAATGAAGGATACAATGATAGCCCAGGAGGTCCAAGCATTAACTTATCCATTATCAGTTGATTACAAAGCCATACATCGATCAAAAGAATACAGTAGAGGGGTTTATTACATAATTTATTACATCTCCACATGGCGGAATCATCAAAGTATCTAGCATCCATAACGGCTGCGGAAGTAGAGGGATATCACGAAAACATCGCCTTTCACCATCATGAGCGTAGGCACGAGACCATCTAATCCTTTCGTCCTTCAGGGGCGTCGACAAACCGTCATCCAAACCTAGATCCAAATTTTCAGTATGTTTTGTACTGGCCACATCTCCCACCCTATGCTTGGTGCTCATGGAGCTTGGTGCTCACCTCGGTGCTCATAAGCGACGGTGGTCATGGAGCTTGGTGCTCACCTCGGTGCGGCGCTTGCTAGCGACTCGGGGTAGTGGCTTCAATAGCTTGGGGATGAGGAAGCAGAGCAGCAATGCGCGTGGCTCCGTTGGTGTGGCAGATCGAGGTCGTCGGGGTTCCTCCGACGTGCGCGGATGACAATGGCGCGGCGGTGCTCTGCTCTAGCTCCGGCTCCTCCCCGCCTTCTTCTTCTCCTTCCCCCTCCAACTCCTCCAATGAAGACGGGTGCGAGCAGGGTGGCCAGCAATAGCGGCTAGGCATGGGGAAACCCTAGCGCCCTGGCGAGTCCCTTCTTATAGGCATGGCGGCCGACGGTGGACGGTGAAGATGTGTGATGCCCATCGTGCGGTCAAGCGAGCCCCGAGCTAGGCTTAGAGTTTCGCCGGGGCATGGCGAGATGCGCGGACGGCGAAGAGGCATGCGGGTGCGAATGAACGGCGGGGCTACACCATTTCCACTAATGGAGCGGTGGACATGACCGGCCAGCGAGCAGAAACAGAAAAAGGAGGCCGCTAACAAGTGGGACCCAGCCGTCAGCGGGAGCGAAGGCGCGGGCGCGCGAGCAGCGCTGGCATGCATAGTGGGGCCTTGCTGGGCCGCTGCTGGACCGACTTGGCCATTTGGGCCGCGGGGCGTGCGCGGGAGGTGGGTGCATGGGTGGCGTGGCGCTGGCAACTGAGCTGGGCCGGGCGGCAGCAGCGCGAACAGGCCGGCGGTGGCAGCTGAGCTGGGCCACATTGGCCGGTGCGGAGAGAGGGGCAGCAGGCCGAGCCTGATGGCCATATTGGGCCGGCCGGGCAGCTTGGGCTGCTTTGCCTCTTTTCTTTTTCTCCTTTTTCTTATCTCTTTTCTATTTCTATTTCTTATGACTAAACCAAACCATGGTCATGTTAGCACATGTAAGTTTGTAAACATAAGACAAACCCCATGCTAGGTCTTCTAGGGTCTCATGGTCATGATGGATCCATTTCCATGGTTAGTGGGCATACATATATACATGTGGTAACAAGTTATTTGATTTCATTGAGCATCACATAAAATCAAATAAGAAGCAAAACACACTCTTGTAATTAAAGTGCAAATGTTCCAACTAACATTAGGTGCTACTTGTGCAACTAGTGGTTGTTTTCTTACATGACACACTCCAAGCATCGGATACTATAGAAAAATTTTTCAAAGTTCATATTTTTGGAGTTTGGATTTTCAGGGATGTTACAGTCCTAGCCCCTTATGAGAATCTCGTCCTTGAGATTAAGGGTGTATCTTGCTCTCCTGACCGGTAGGGGTAAGGCTCTCTTTTATACTGACTTCTTTTCCCAGAGTTGCCTCTCTTTCTGTGTGGTCGCTGCGCTGAACCTTGCACATTGGTAAAGTGGTGCTTCCATCTTTCTTTAGGTCCCTTATTAGAAGGTGGATGGGGTGTTCCTGGTATTCCATTGTGTTTTGAACATCAAGTTCCTCTGGGAAATGTCGGTTGCTCTTGCAGCCTCAGACGCTTGCGATGCTGTGACAATGGAGACTTGGTGTACAACTGTGAGTTGTCCAGGCAACTCTATTCTGTAGGCGGGCTTGTGTACTAATCCTGTACGGCTCCTCTTATTCTGGAGTTAGCTCCCTCATTTCCTGGAAACTGAGGGTTCCATTGAGCGGGGAGACTTTAAGGTAGGTGTAGCTCCTGATTTTATCTCAAGATCTTTCCATCCATTGTCAGGACAACTCTTCTGACAATTTCTTTGAGTGTCCTAGATTCTTTCGCACTTGGGCGATTCCTTCTTTAGCCTCATTGATGGTGGCAGGTCCAAGGGTGTTTATCTTTTTCCTCCTTCTATCCCACATCAGGGGTGGGGTCTGCACCACCTTCCTTTCATGGCCTCAGACGATGATGTCCGAAGACTTACTTGGGCTATTGTTGATGGGAAACTTAGCATGGACCAACTCTTATCTGATTTGTCCATATTAGAGATCACATGCCTGAGGCATGTCTTTGAGGGCCTGCTTCACCCTCTTTGCCTGGCCAAAGATCTGGAGGCGTTAGGCGGTGCGGTAGCCCGGTTGAGTCCCTATAGCATCATCCGGAGCTTTTCCCAAAACTTGGACACACACTGAGGTCCATGATATGATATTATGCTCCTAGGGGCTCCATGTGGCTTGACAACATTCCTATTAAACAGGTATGCTAGCGGTCCCTCTCTGGTGTCACTCTTGACTACTAAAGAGGGAGCCACTCCGGGTCAGGCGATTGATTATTGCTCGTATAGCACGTCCTTCGGTGTTTGAGCCTAACCCATGATGAAGTCCATAGGAATGCTATCTTGATTCTATTCAGACAACTCAGGTGGCTTAGCAGCCCTGTGGGTCTCTTGTGCTCAGTTTGATGCGTCTACATATGCCACTCCCAGTAGCATGTCCTGCGTTAATTGCCTTCATACTCTTCCACTAGGATTTCCTTTTTCCAAATCGCATACTTCCTGGTGCTCTCAGGGTAAATGCGAGAATTGAGCTCATGCCCTTCTGTTAGGTTCTTATTGCGCGTGGTGAAGTCAGAAAGACCCACAGATGCAGTTCTTGTACCCATGAATGCTTTGTTCATCCTTACTGGCCCTTGGGCACTTGCTCTGCGTCAGGAGCTTGCGTACTTCCCAATCCTCTAGGCAATGGCACTGGGCTTTACGGATCCTATCCATGGGGGTGCAGTGTACACGAAGCTCTCTCAGCAGACCATGGGGTATCACGCCAATATCCCCTTGCCACTCCTTGGGCAAAGCTATGGTGATCAAGGCATGACATTGGCTCTTGCGGCTAGGAGCATCGGTGACTTCTTTAGCCTGTTCTGGGTGGTCAAGGATCTCTGCATCATAGCCCTTAATCAAATCTAGTCAATGATGTTGCCTCATGTTCAGATCTTCCTGGGTGAAAAAGTTCTTCAGGCTCTTGAGATCGGTGTAGATCTCACGCTTGTTCCCAATCAGGTAGTGCCTCCAAATCTTCGATGCATGGATCACAGCTGCAAGCTCGAGCTCATGGGTAGGGTAACATTGTTTGTGCTCCTTAAGCTGATGGGAAGCATAGGCAATGACATTCCTATTTTGCCTCAGAACCCATCCAAGCCCATGGCAAGATGCATCGCAATAGACCACAAGGTCCTGGGGTTATCGAGCGAGGCAAGAACAGGCATCGTGGTGAGCTTCTCCTCCAGGGTCTGGAAACTCTGTTCACGCTGGGGTGTTCATTCAAGCTCCTTGGTCTTCTTTGGAAGGTTGATCCTGGGGCGAGCTGTCTAGAGAAGCTCTCAAAGAGTCGGTGGTGCTATCCAACCAATTACATGAAATCCTTCTTAGCGGTTGCATTTTGAGGTTGCTCTCACTTCTTCATTGTCTTCATGCTGGATAGGTCATCAGTTCATTCTGATAGCGTCGAGCACATGGTCTAGGAGAATTGACCTATTCCAGCCAGACTTATACTTGCTGAATTTAGCATAGAGCTGATGCTTCTGTATCTTCTCCAATGATTTCCTTAGACGCTGCTTACATGGGGTGACATGAGTCTTCCTCTGGCGTGTCTTCTTCGTTCCTTCATCCAAAGGTAGCCTAATCTAAGGTCAAACTTGGTGAAGTATTTTGCATTGTGCAGCCGATCTAGCAGGTCTCTATCATTGGTAGGGGTACTTGTTCCTGATTGCATGCCATCTTGTTCCCCTGTTTCCCCTTCTGCATAGAGGGTTGCATTCACCTAACTAGGCTTGCATTGATTCATGTGTTTGCTTGCAACGATCCTTTCCAAACAATAAAGCATTGCTCATGCATTCTAGGGTTTTAAGGTGAGCTTAGCTACTAGGGTATTCCTAAGGTAGCGATCCTTGTGACTACCTCTCTAGGGGTGGAGGCATAGAGAGACGAGAACTGAGAGAAACCTCATATGATAGTGTGCAGGTTTTAATCCCATACTGACTTGGTAATAAGTGCATAAAAAGGTGCAAAACCAGATTTAAACATCATTGCAGCATAAACTCCCTTTATATGCACATACCTTATTCTATGTCGGGGGTGTCCTTAGCAGCTTGCTTGGTGAGATGCCAACGGGTGGCTCTTCGTGCACTATGGTTCATAGTACTTGGAGTAGGGCAAAATGCAGACTTATGACCCTTTTGGAAACATTTGAAATAGGTTACTCCATCGAGAGTTGTGGTGCTCTTTGCACCCTAATCTTCGTTGTTGGGGACGTCTTTAGCAAAACTGTACGTAAGTTGCCAGCGGGCAGCTCATGCATCATTGCGAACATTCTTTGCCGAACCTGGAATCCTCTTGAAAGGAGTCATAGTTGGTGATGTAATGTCAACTCTGGCACAGTAGATAACCCTGTGGCCTGGTTGTTCGCATATAAAGCAAGCGAGAGAAATGCCTTCTGTGGGTGTGGTAGCTCTCTCTCTTGGACAGACCTGGATCTTATGACCGGGGTGGCCACATCCATAATAGAAGAAGGGCATCTTTATTGTAGGAGTGTTTGCAGTGACCTCCCATGTGTTGGAATGCTGAAGGGGGCGGCTCTAGAATGAGTTGCTCGTAGGGAGATCATGCATACGTGGTCGTTGCTGGGCCAATTGCTGATATGGTTCCTCAAGGCATCACTTCACAGGGACGAGTGTGTCTATCTTCTGGTGGGTCCTTTCTGACCTTAGTGCCCCATTGATAGCCTCCTCAAGGGTGTCTCAAGTCCTTCTTGCGATAGCAAGCTGTGGGGAACTTCCAGCCCCCGAGTGAAGTAATACACCTTTTCCTTCTCGATGGCCACACTCTTTGGGTGCACATACTACATCAGGCAAAAGAAGCGGGTAGCATACTCATGAATTGTGCCTCTTCCCTGCTTGTTGCTATGGAACTCTTCTGCTAGAGTCTCTTCTGCTTCTGTTGTCACATGGTGCTCGTAAAAGGCCTTAGTGAACTCTTTCCATGGGATGTTGGTGGAGTCTTGGTGAGCAGTGTTGAATCCATTCCACCATGCCTGGGTGTTACCCCTGAAGTGGTGGGCTAAGATCTTTACCTGATCCTCCTTGGTGTAGATGGTTGATTTCAGCCATTCTGCCATGTCATATAGCCAATCCATGGCAATGATAGGGTCACCGTTGGCGCCATCGAAGGTAGGAAGTTCCAATGTGGGTGCACTAGCAAATTTTGGCTGGAATTCTTTAGTCAAGGTTTCCTAGAGGCGAGTTTGCTAAACCATCACCCTAGCCAAAATTGGTGGGGATGGTGGAGAACGCTCCTCAACATGGGTCCTGACGAGTGGCGGAGTGATGATCTGATGTTCTTCCTTCTCTGGGTCGAATCCCAAGGGGGTCCTATGTCCCATGTAGCTATGACTACTGCCGTGTCCATGGCCCATGGCGGGCGCTGGGTGTGGTACTTGGTGGCTCAGATGTGCTGAACGGCGGACAGACATCCTACTTCAAGATCACCAGACTTAGGAACAAGTGCAGGTGATATGAGTTATCATCAACTTAGCTAAGTAATTTAAACTGATTTAATTAATTTGAAACATTTTTATCTATCCAACACTCATTCAAAGAAGCAATGAAAATCCATAAGATGCGATAAGATTCAAGCATTCATTACATTAAGTTGGTTACACGGCGATGTCTCTAGTAGCTACACCAGAAGACTCGTGAGAATTTCCGCACTACGTGTAGGTAGGCTTCAAAAGGAAAACAATCTACTCAACTTCAGAAGTGAGTCTTGTCTTCTTTAGCCATTGCGGGGCTGTCTTCAGTTGGGTTACTCTGTGCCAGCTGCGGATCATTGCTCAGGTGTCGAACCTGGTGGTACGAGGGGGAAGGTACTAGCAGCCATCTTCTGAAGCTGCTCGTCAGTCTTGAGCATCCTCTGCACATACTTGCGGGCTTCTTCCCACTCTGGAGTAGGTTCTGACTCGGGCACAGGGCAGGCATCCATGTTGTGGCTGGTGGACCGTACCTGGCGAGGGGCACCTTGCGACAGTGGACAGGCAGCTACATCTGTACCTGCTCATATTGTTGGATACAACAGGCATCAGACTGCTTCCACTTCTCCAGCATTGCCCTCACGACATCACATAGATACGCACAATCTTTCATGTACCTGAAAAGGTGTGCCGTGTTGGACCAGCTCCACTTCTTTAGCTTGGCCAACTCTTCTGCTTGGGCCTTCACCTTTGCTTCTAGCTCTATGACCTAATGCTTGTAGTAGCGCTTGTCACCTTCCAGCACTAGGATGAGCTTGTCCTGGGCAACCATTTGTTCCCCTGCGATTCTGAGTGTGCGATCAAGCTCTCTACCCCAGATGCTCTTGGTCTCGGCCCAATGATCTATGTCACCTCTGGAGAGATCAAGGGCTCGGGGTAGCAGGCAGAATGGTCCTGCCTTGAGGAGTTCATAGGTGTCTCTCATCATGACCCGAAGGACGGTGCGTGCAGCAAGCTGTGCGGCATTAGTGATAGTCCTGTCCATATCACGGATGATGAAGGGCTTTAGTGTCGGTACCTCATTGCACTTAATGATCTGAATCGACACCATGAAGCAATCCTCTGGGCCATTGGGTCCCATCTTGCGGTGGCAGATCCAGTGACAGTTTGACTTGGGGACATCAAGGTGCTGGAGCGTCTCACGCAGGACCTTGGTGAAGTTCTGCTGGTACTTCTTGTAGAAGGGGATCACCACAAAGCTTTCCATCTGCATACAGAGCCAGGAAAGAAGTTAGAAGTTGAGTAAGAGAGGAGATGAGCCAAGCATAAAAGCGTTATGCAAGGTTAGTATATAACCGAAAGTGGTTCAAGATCTTCTAATCTATCGTCCAATCCTATGGGTCTCGTCCTAGGGTCAACTGGCTCTGATACCAACTGAAACATCCTCAATTTTCCACCAAGGGAAAATACACAAAATAAAGGATACAATGACAGCCCAAGAGGTCCAAGCATCAACATATCCATTATCAGTTGATTACAAAGCCATACATCGATCAAAAGAATACAGTTGAGGGGTTTACATAATTTATTACATCGCCACATGGTGGAATCATCAGAGTATCTAGCATCCATAACAGCTGCGAAAGTAGAGGGATATCGCAGACGCATCATCTTCCACCATCTTGAGCGTAGGCACGAGACCATCTAATCCTTTTGTCCTTCAGGGGCGTCAGCAAACCATCATCCAAACCTGGATCAAAATTTTTAGTACATTTTGTACTGGCCACATCTCCCATCCTATGCTTTATTCTGCTATGTAGTATTTGATGGGATGCAAGGGATATAATCAAAGAAGCATAACATTTGGTTATGGTTTCCTATGCAAGTAGTGACCAGTATTATATAATATTGTTCATCAAGTTTTAACCCATCTCGTTCACATATCCACCCCATTCCATCACCATCACACACATCTCGCACTCTCGCACTCAGTCGACAGGTCCAACTCCCTCTTGGAGCCTGTCTCAGTGGCTCACAGCCGGAAGGGTAACACCACGGGGAGAATAGAAGGACTCATCTCACTACTCCCGAGAAGCGTGGGTCTTAGGAAAAAGCCATACCAGTGGCTCGCAGACTATATATATATAGATTCATAAAACTCTGCAAAACATGTACTCCCGTAACCACAAGATCACCATCATCGACGGTGCGCACCGCTTAGGCTGATTCCAGCTGCTTTCTAACCGGTGCGATGCCACCCTACCACTCAGTACTAGGACACCCCGAAATACCACCGGAACACCGATAGGTACACCGGCACACTGAGACTGTGAGGCATAGTTATCCGGGCCACCAAGGTAACTCTGCGGCTTTAAGGAGGGTGTGGGACCCCATGCCCGTACCTCCCGACACTATCTGCTAACAACCTAGTAGTAGTGGCACCATCCTAGCTAGTCAGACATCCGTCTCCCGCCCATACAAGAGCGAGTGGTGAGCACATAGGTCCTAAGGTTCCAGTCCAAAGGAGATATCAGGTCTTAGGGGGATCAGACAGGATTATCTTCTGATAGGGACTATAACAGTCTGTGCTACAACAACACCTCCTACCCGGAGCCTCGCTCCACGAAGGCTCTCACCCCCGGGATCACCATATACCTCTCAATGTATCCGCCACAGATACCTCACATAGGGATGCCCAGACCACACCCCTCGGCAAGACTCGCCCTCATGGCTCGTCGTAGAATCCTGCCCGATCGACTCAAACCCTTACCACACACCAAATACACACGTAGCACTCTCCCCGAGTAAAGTGGCACCACGTGCCTTAACCATATACCATACCTTACTCTCCACCACGCATCGCATTACAGATATAAGCGTAGTAGAAGTAAAGCTTCATAAGTAATAAGCATGCGTCTAGCCTATCAGCGGGTGTGCAGGGGTAAGGTTGCAATAAGGTACAGGCTCATCAAGCAATTCTACCATGCAACCTATCATTAGGTGATATTCATAAACAAGCACTAGCAAACTAAATATTATGCCATGCGTAATAGGATTCTACAAGGTTGGGTGGGGTGTGGCACCTGAATAACTGTCACTCGAGTCCTCCATCAGGTCCTTGGCACTCTCCTAGTCTTCCTCCTCGATCATCTCCTTCGTGGAAACTGAAATCAAGACATAACGGTCGCGGGAGCAAGCCCTATAGATCAATCACAAAGAAGCAACTGAAATCCAATAACTCCAAATGCAATCATACATAAGCCTATGACGTAGAGCTCATTTTTATGAAAATTTGGATACTTGGTTCATATTTTTCGAAGATCATATGAAGAAGTTATGAATTTTAGAAGATTAAATTATTTTCTAAAAAAGAAAACGGGGCAGTTAATTCCTGGGCTGACACGTGGCAGCGTCGGATAGGTACCATGTGGCACTGTGGGTCAGTAGCTGAACGCAGGGGATGACGTCACGTTGACATCATGCTGACATCAACACTGGCGCGTGGGTCTGGCGACTGGAAGGCAAGGGTGACGTCATGCTGACGTCATGCTGACATCAGCACTAGCAGGTGGGCCCGAGAGGTGCAGTCGCTGACATGTGGGCCTACAGTTCTGGTCATTGACAGGTAGGACCCATGGTAAACGGTCAACATTGACCGGTCAATGATCAACGCCGGCCGGGCCTCGACTGGGCCTCGATGGGCCTGGGCAGGGCCTGATCTAGGCCAGGTTGGGCCGGCCCGGCCCGGACACGTGTCGCGTAGTCTGGGTGGCTGCGTGGCGGGTTTGGGTCCAATGGGCTGTGGTCCACGGCCCGGGTTGCATGAGCCTGGCTGATGGTGGACCGAGGACTGGTGGTCCGCGTGCCCGTCTGGGGTTGGTCCAGCATGGCCCCACATGGAGGACGCGGTGCACCGGGGATAATCCCCTTCTCCCCGACGCGTGCAGGCGCAGGCTTGGTGGCGCTCGGCCGACGACGAGCGGCGAGGCGGCTCAAGCGGGCTTGGCGGTGGCTATGGCACCGCAGAGGTGAGGCGGGTGAGTTGGTAGAGTTGCGACGCGCTCGAGGGTGCTAGGCTTGCCGGCGCGTGCACGACGGCGGAGCGAGGCGGCGGTGGTGTGGCTGTAGGGCACTAGGACACGATAGAGGTGGCATTGGCATGCGCATCAGGCTCGCAGGGCTCTGGCGAGCGAGGCAGGGTCACTGGCAGGGCGTCGGCGTGCTCGTGGGGGCAAGGCTCGTCGGCGCTCGTGCAGCGACGGCGTCGGGCGGCATGGCCGCGGCGGCGGGGCGTGGCAGCGGCTCAGGGGCGTCTTTGGCTCGCACATCGAAATCGGGAGGTCAAGGCACACAAGAATCACGCTTCAATTTGGTCCGAGGAATGCCTAGCGAGGTGGCAACGCACGGCGGCCGACGGGCGGCGGTGGCGACGGTGCCGACAATTCCTCCGCCGAAGCTTGAAATTGGTCTCCATCTTCACCTCCGTTTCTCGATTGGAGCAGCTAGGAGCTCCATGAGCTAGCTATCGCGGTGAGTAGGGCACGGCAGAGGCGCACATGGTGGTGAACACCACGGCGGCGCTCTGGCGGCCGGAGTCCGGGGAGACCGAGGACGGCAAAGCGGCGCGTCCTCACTGTGGTCCATGCCGGCTCCAAGGATGTTGTCACTATGATGTTCTATGATGCGGCGGACCTGCTCGTGAAGTCAATGAAGGGAGAGGTGGTTGGAGAGAGCGGGAACGCGGTGGTGCTCGACCGGCGGTCATGGAGCTTGGTGCTCACCTCGGTGTGGCTCTTGCTAGCGACTCGGGTAGTGGCTTCAACGGCTTGGGGATGAGGAAGCAGAGCAGCAACGGGTGTGGCTCCCCTTGGTGCGGAGGATCGAGGTCGTCAGGGCTCCTCTGACGTGCGCAGACGGCGATGGCGCGGCGGTGCTCTGCTCCAGCTCTGGCTCCTCCCCACCTTCTTCTTCTCCTTCCCCCTCCAACTCCTCTAGTGAAAACGGGTGCGAGCAGGGTGGCCAGCAATGGCAGCTAGGCGTGGGGAAACCCTAGCACGCTGGCGAGTCCCTTCTTATAGGCATGGCGGCTGACGGTGGACGGTGAAGATGGGTGATGCCCATCGTGCGATCAGGCGAGCCCCGATCTAGGGTTAGGGTTTTGCCAGGGCGTGGCGAGACGCGTGGACGGCGGAGGGGCGCGCGGGTGTGAATGAACGGCGGAGCTACACCATTTCCACTAATGGAGCAGCGGACATGACCAGCCAGCGAGCAGAAAAGGAAAAAGGAGGCCGCTGACAAGTGGGACCCAGCCGTCAGTGGGAGCGAAGGCGCGGGCGCACGGGCAGCGCGGGCGTGCGTGGCGGGGCCTTGCTGGGCCGCTGCTGGACTGACTTGGCCATTTGGGCCGCGGGGCGTGCGCGCGGAGGCGGGCGCGTGGGCAGCTGAGCTGGGCCGCATTGGCCAGTGCGGAGAGAGGGGCAGCAGGCCGAGCCTGATGGCCATGTTGGGCCGGCCGGGTGGCTTGGGCTGCTTTGCCTCTTTTCTTTTTCTCCTTTTTCTTATCTCTTTTCTATTTCTATTTCTTATGACTAAACCAAACCATGGTCATGTTAGCGCATGTAAGTTTATAAACATAAGACAAACCCCTTGCTAGGTCTTCTAGGGTCTTATGGTCATGATGGATCTATTTCCATGGTTAGTCGGCATACATATATACATGTGGTAACAAGTTATTTGATTTCATTGAGCATCACATAAAATAAAATAAGAAGCAAAACACACTCTTGTAATTAAAGTGCAAATGTTTCAACTAACATTAGGTGCTACTTGTGCAACTAGTGATTGTTTTCTTACATGACATACACCAAGCATCGATACTTTAGAAAAAATTTTAAAAGTTCGTATTTTTGGAGTTTGGATTTTCAGGGATGTTACGAGATTGGTAATACTGGCGTAGCCACTGTCTATTGGCCTTTATATCTGATCCGTGAGCAACAGGGAGGGATGGTGAGAACTTAACGTTAACCTTCAGAAGGAATGTCTCTAGTAGTACTATGGGTTTATGGTGGGAGCTAAGTAGTCTGATGGATGGCATTTTCCCTCTCTGAAGAGGAAGATCAAACTCTATGGAATTGGACTTCTGCAGGTTCAATCCTTGTATCTTGTGACTAATCATAGAGGGGTTATCCTAAGGTTTATGAGTTCAATTTGTCAGATTGTTATTCCACCGAGAGTGCAGTTTCTGCTGTGGCTTTTGTCAAATAATAGTTGGCTTACTAGAGACATTTAGCTAAAAGAAGGGAAGTTAGTGACCCTTTTTGTATCCTCTGCAATGAGAAGGAGTCGATCACACATTTGTTCTTCTGTTGCTGCTTGAGTAGCAACGTTTGGGTGGTGATTTCAGATTTACTGAATTAAGAGTTGGTAGATATTTTGAATCGACAGCTAGGTTCTGGGTAGCGAATAAGCGACATAAACTCGTTAACATTGTTTCCTAGGAGCTTAGGCCGCATGGGCCGTAAACAGCCGAAGTCACAGTGGAGCCAGAAATCTGACGTAGCCCCTCCCAGGAGGCCAGTGGGCTCAAATTTTTGTAGCAGGTCTTGTGCCGCAGCCCAACAGGCCCCCGCGATAGTCCACATCTCGTAGCCCCTCCCCAAGGGGCCCATTGGCCAGGACCGCGACTTCCACTCAGGAGCCGCCGAGCCGCTGCCACGGCGGCGGGAGTGGCGACGCCGGCACCTTGCACCTTGCGCCCAAGCTGCGATGGCTCCATCTCCATGCAAGCGGGTCGCGGGCTCGCGGGCTCGCGGCCACCCCATGCTCCCTTCCCTCGTGCCATTTCTCAGCGGCTGGCACCAGGTCCCACCCCGACCTTGGTTGGCATCCTTGTCTTAGGAACCGCGGAACCGGTAGGTTCAGTTCACCATCGACTGTAGTCTTTTCTGTTCAGGCTTAATTCATTGATGCTACTTAGCAGGGATACTCAGGTTCTGACCTATTTTTTTAATTAACTTTCCAGCAAAAGGTGAATCCGGTAAATCCTTTCCAGTTGCAGCTAAGCTTGCAGGCCAGTCTAAGCTTGTCCAGATCGACACGCGTGGCCAAGCGTACTAATCACAGATGAGTCGGAGTTCAAGCTTCAAGATGAGAACAGAATACCGAAGACCGACGCCGAAATTTTTGGTCGCAAGAGCATATGCTCCCACACATGCGACCGTTAGATATTGCTTCAAGATATGTGCCAACCTTTACGGTTATACGCCTCGTATTTTCCCTGAAACATTTTCTGCACAGCGTATATGTGTCTGACACCTGACAGCTTTTGCCTTCGCTCGTGAATTCTCCCAGTCCCAGCTGCCACCGAGAATTTCTCTCTCCCACCCAGCTCACTCGTCTTCCACTTTTTCGTTCGTTCATTTTCTTCTCGCCTGCGCCGCCGCCGCACCATGTCGCAACTCCACCTCACCACGCTGCTGATCTACCTCGTCTACATCGGGCTGCACTTCTTCCTGTCTCTCCTCAGTTAGCTCTAAATCCATTATCTCACACTGCACTGCTCCATATGTTCTTTGGTTGTTCTTCTTGAATCCGACCAGTATGCAGACTCAATTGTTCTCTGATTTTGCTCCATTCTTTCTCTCTATTCTCTCTCTTTCTTGATTCACGAGTTCTAAAGATTAGGTCTAGTACACACTACTGCGACAGATCCTTGCATTTTTTTCTTTTTTGCTTTTATTTGCTAATAATTTCAGATCTGTTCTGTACTATGCACGGTTGTTCTTCACTTTGTTTTTATTTTGGTCCATTAGATTTTTAACAGTTTTTGTCTTAAGGTGACAGATATGCGCTTTCTCACAAATATGATTTTTTTTATCAGCCTCTGATTGTTATTCACTAGTATTAACATCTACTTTTCTTGTTAATTTTAGTTTTTAAAATGAAGCAGGGTTGTTTCCTTTGTGTTCAAAAAATTGGATCTTAGGATACTTTAAGTTTTGACATAATTTGACTGTACTGGCGGCTTTCCTGAGTAAATCTTTTTGTTTTTTGTGATTGGTACATTTCCGTTGGTCATAGAAATTATCTTTCCAGAACAATTTTTTTATTGTTTTCCCTTCTCAATCATTCAGATTAGTGATTTCCCTTCTTGATCATTCGATTTTGTTTTCCTACAATTTATTGCTTTAGTTTTCCTGAAACCTGAAATCATCCTTATGATTGTTGAGAAGTGTTCTGCAGCTATGTTCTTTTTCCTTTTCTTATTTATAGATCTGTCCTTTATCCTTTTGATTGGAGACGTTTTACTCATCCCTATATATATTGTGATAAATTTTGATCTATGCAGATTTCCCTGTTCTCCTGAAGCATTTACTGCTTTGTTCACATCCCTATATATAATTCTACATTTAATCATAGTGCAGTTAAGCTGCTGATTCATTTTTGAATGCATAATAATTTTGTAGAAGTTCTTCCTTCATTCATTTTTTGTTCCAGTTAAATATATCATGTTGTACATTGGTTTGTATTAGATCAGACCTGTACCACGATAAACTTGTGATGATAGATCAGGCTAGTCCTTTATGGTGTGAATTGAAGTCCTTGTAGCCATTTTCATGTGTACATTCTATACAGATTTCCTGTTTCTCCTTTCACATTTTTCCTTGTTCTCAGGTGTTACCAGAGGCTTCACATTTAATCACACTGCAATTAAGCTATTTGTTCGCCTATGAAAGTACAATTTATTTATATAACTTTCTGAATTATGTTTGATTCCAATTGAACATTGTAGCATTAGGTGAATGGAAGATCTTACCTTTTCCTAGTTTTTAGGTACACTTCAAAATTTTCACTATGTATGTGTAGAATGTTTAGAGCAATAATACTGTTTCAAACATGTGCAGTAACTTTAAACCGCAAAGGGCTTAACTCTCTTTAGACGTTTCATAGATAGATTTGATTCTCATTAACTTTGAAAGCACATTAACTTTGTAGAAGTATTTTAATCAAGTTCTCACTGAAATGATTTTTTGTATCAACCTCTAATTATTATTCATTAGTATTAACTGTTACACTCCATAGTACTACTGTCCTAGTTAATGTACTACTCTACCATGCTATACCATTACACTCCCTTTTCATGTGCCTTTTCCACACACTGAAACTTTTATCTCAATTACACATATGCTTTTTTACTAACATAGTTTTTATAAACCTAGTACATGCATCTTGGTTTTTATTCTTGCATTGTCACTAAACTCCTAACTATGATTAACCATTCTAACTTTATTATGTCTATGGCTACTAGTTTTGCAGGATTTTAATGGAATCTTAGAAATGCCCTGCAGCCAGCTCAGAATATGCACGTCGAAGGAGCAAGATGCCTTAGTATTAACTTGATTGCTTCATGCCCCTTTACAGCTATAAAACAATAAATCAAATGCACACTTTTTCACTTCTTTTTTGTGTTTTTAAATTTGCAAAAAAGGCATAACACAGAATACCAAATGACTGATGCATCTCCTAGAAATGGCTGGCAAATGTGGCGTCATCCCCAACGAAATGATGGACACGCTGCAACTTCTAGCCAGCATGTTTCAGTGTCTTGATAAAGTTGTAATTTGATGTACCTAAAAAATTCATGTTAGGTCATATATGTTCTGGTTGTAATCATGTTGTCTTGATGGACCTCCTAGTAGAGATTTTTATGAAAATGTTACCTTGATGGAAATGGATTGCTCCAATCACATATATTTCTTAGTTATACTACCTTCGTACTATATTATAAGTCACATTGGCTTTTTTGGTACATTTGTTTTCAGTAGATGTACCAAAAAGAGCAAATTAACATATAATTTAGAATAAATGGAGTATTAGTTAATTTTACGTTGACTATATTACCATTACCCATTGTTTTTCTTATTTATAGTAACTAATTTGATTTGTAGCATTGGTATCTGGACTCTATTCTAGAAATGCACTTATTTTTGGAACAGAGTATAATGCTTTACAATAATCTACTCACTCTGATCCAAATTGTTGGCAATAGATGCTTGTTACAATAATGTACCTTGTTTGACCTGGTCGAGCCGTCCTCCAACTCACTGCACCAGACATATGGGGCTAATTATTTTCAATGATGCATTACAGCTAGTTATTTTCATTAACATAGCTAGTCCTCTGTAGATCATCCCATTTTATATTTCTTTTATTTGTTTAGGTATTCTTCTTTAATTCTTATATTCTCATATATCTGTCTTGTAGTCATGTTTTTCTTACTTCTATGCTGCTAGATCAGACTTTGCACATTTCTATTTTGAAAGCACAATACTCCTCTAGTTTCGCAAATCTGAATATATATCTTTAGTCAACATTTAGTAGGTACACTTCTAATTGTTTCTTTCTAATAATTTATTTAGTACATCAGAATTGTCAATTTTACCCATTAAGACACTTGTTGAGTTGAAGAGTCCAATGAGACATTTAAGCTTTGCAGATTCTTGATATTTGCTAATACTTTTATGCATTATGAGTCGCTTCTGAAGACTTCCAAACACTTTCATTCTTGTAGCTGAATGAGTACTTCCAAACTAGTAATTATTGGACCGGTCCATCTTTGATGTTAACTATTAACTAAGAAAAAACTATTATAATGGTTTGAACAAGTACATTTAATTTGCAGATCAATTATTAACTGTTAATTGAAGAAAAACTATGATAATGTCATTCAATTTTCTTAACGAGTACTTGAGTGGTCACGCTGGTGCTTACACAGACAACTATTTTAGGCTTTTTTCTTTGTTCGCTCTTGTGCTACCAGATGGTTACCTTGCTCATGTCATCTTCACTGCAACGCAACTGGCTGAGGATGAGGTGGGCAACTAACGTGTCGCTTAATGATGTTACAAGTCAAGAAGATATAGTTTATACCCAAATTCTGAGATGAAAAACCTGAAGTTTCATACATGGAATGGTTTCGGCACAAGAAAATGTATATTATCAAGGGAAAATTAAATTAATAAAATGACCAGCAAGAAATTCCTTGCTGCAATTCTTTTGTCAGCCTCATCCACAAATTTACTACTATAAGTTGAATGGAGTGGTATACAATTTGGGTACATGTAATAACTTCCTAATTCAGAAGAGCAAATTTACCACTATTACTGTAATGGAGTGGTATACAATTCTAGATACATATAGTCACTTCCTCACTCAGAAGAATCTCACTACCTAGAATGACAATAACAGGGGCAATAAGGCTGCTCAATATAGCCAGCAACATTCCATTGGAAATGGCTTCTGTGCATAAGCAGTAATCTACAAAAGAAGAATATAGAAGCAGAAATGCACGGCCACTTCTTGATCCACTGGGGTACCAAACGGTCCAAACTCCAGCAGTCCACGGCTTTAGAGTGAAGTTCTCTTCACTTATTGATCCAACAGGGTACCAAAAGATCCAAACTCTACCTGGTGCCTGAAGAAGATGAAGCAAGGCCCAACCATGCAATGAATG
The DNA here is from genome assembly GCA_023333625.1 of Bothriochloa decipiens. NCBI lineage: Eukaryota > Viridiplantae > Streptophyta > Magnoliopsida > Poales > Poaceae > Bothriochloa > Bothriochloa decipiens. The sequence continues at coordinate 10,726,487 of CM041639.1, read as the reverse complement.
AAAATAGATATCATTATGAACAAAAAAATCAATCCAACATAACAGTTACATCTTAGGTACATTAGTGCAGCACTTAACTAAAAATTCACAAAATGTTTTCTTTTACATCTTAGGTACATTATCCACATTGATTTCTTTTTACAATTTATAAATCTAGTTTCACTCCAACCACCTGCAACTTTTTGAAACTCAAATTTACATGGCATTTTTTGTAGTAAAAATGAGCAGAAAGATAGATGACGGTTGGCATATAAATGAATGTCAGGTCTCAATGCTGTAAATAAGCTTAGCGCCATTATTTATCTGTGTTTAAGTACAAGAAGAAGATTCCTTTTTTTTTTTGCATAATCTTCAAAGTTTGGCCCTATTTAGTTCCCCAAATTTGCACACCAAATTTACTATGCAGAATTCCTATTTTCCGTCACATCAAAATGCCGGCACATACATGAAGTACTAAATGTAGATGAAATCAAAAATTAATTACACAGTTTTATTATACTTTACGAGACGAGTCTAATTAATTAATGTTTAGACAATTATTAGCAAATAAAACAAAATTTCTACAGTGCCATGCACTGTAGCAACGCCAATCGTGCGGCCCGAATTGGGCATCTAAACAAGGGCTCTGTAAGAAAGACGTTTCAGATGAAAAGGTAAGCAATGAACAGTGCTAGTAAAAATGAACAGTGCTAGTAAAAATGAAGGCAGTTTTTTTGACAACTAAATGAAGGCAGTTGAGTAACCAATTCTCGCCTATTGGCCTAATACTTCAATGGGTCCTTGCTTCATTGTAAACAAATTTGACTGTAGTCGTAAAAAAAAAAAATTGGACTGTAGCTTGGACGCTTTTGTCTTCCATTTAGAAAAAAATGACTAGGTCATATCTTCATCTAGACTACCAGAAAAAAACAAACCCTTTTCATCAAGCAACTTATTGGTAAGTATACGTACAATCCAAGCACCAAAAGAAAGTCTCCCACAAAACACAACAATTTTAGTACAAACAATTTTTTTTTTCTAGAATTCAGACAAATAGGACTAGCACATTTAAATTTTGTATCAGTTGTCACAACACCTCATTTTGTCGCACAAAAACAAAGTTGCACCACATGTTAAGGAATTTGCTGCCTATTTCTGTCATAACCATTCATCACTCAGGTCTCCACAAGATGCTTTGAAGTACAATCATGACACTATCCACCATGTTTTCAACCAGTGTAACCTGTGAAAAAAAGCTAACGTTTTAGCATCAATACTTTTTAAGTTGGCATGAATGAACTAGAAGAAGACAGCTTCATTGACATATTTTTTTCAGGTATAGAGAAAACATGCATAATGTTTCCACCAAAAGACAAGGTTTGCATGAACAAAAAGCCAAACACCCAAATCTTCATAAGACACTACCAAAATTGATTGAACCCAATATATGAAAAACACCATCTCAAAAGAATTTGGTTGCAAATCAGTTGCCATAAATTAACTAGATGATCTTAATTTGGCACCACATAATTCAATCAGTGTAGCTCGCATATAATTGACGGAGCAAAACATGTGCTAACTATGTTACATGCCGAACTGGTGAAACTTAAAATAATTTCTGAACATTTTAATTCATACCGTACACTGCTAGTGGTACAGGAAAAAGGATTAAGATTCTGGACAAATAGAAATCGAATTTTGAACAAGCGTGTACCTGTGGGTCGATCTCGGCGGATCCGGCCGAGAGAGGTAGGGACAAGGATTCTGGCCATGGAGCTTGCCTATCCTGCCTCCGGTGCGGCGGAGCGGCTGGCCTAGGACACCGCCGGCGTGCCGCCATGTGCTGCTATTGCGACGCAGTGAGGTAAAGGGAAGAATGCGGCTTGTCTACGAGCTGGAGGTGGCTGCTACTGCGTGACGGCGAGCTGGAGGAGGGCGGCGCGGCGTCGCATACGGCGACGGCGACGGCGACGAAGAAGGGGACCGGACTGACCCTCTGCTTGGAACCGAAGGAAAGTGGGAGAGAGAGAAGTAAAAAACAACCCGAGAGAGAGAGAGCGCAAAGCACGGCTGTCCAGAACGCACCAAATAAAATAATGCGATCGGGTACTGCTAGTGTACACCAAGGTACAGTATATGGCAGCGTATGGGAAGTAAATTCATCCGTGGCCTTGGTTTAGATGTGTTTGAAAGTTTTAAATTTTTTGGTTCTCTTTTCATCACATCAATCTTTAGCTATTTATATAAAATATTAAATATAGATAAAAAATAATTGATTACATATTTTAGTTGTAAATCATAAGACGAATCTTTTAAATCTACTTACTTTATGATTGAACAATAATTACTAAATATAAACAAAAATGCTACAGTACTCATGATTACAAAAACTTACAATCTAAACAGGGCATGTATTCCAAATAAAGTGAAAGATGACACGAATCTCGAGATGCTTCATCTGATGGTTGCATATGTGGGAGCACATGCTCTTGGAGCAGAATTAACTTTCTCGTACCGAAGAATACCTCATCTGCTTGTTTAATTGCGATTTAGAAATATTTAGTGAATGCAAATGTTAGTTTCCTATTAACTAATAACCGCATTGCAATTTGCAATATAGGAGGCCTCCTTAGGCAGGAAATAAAATATTTTAGTACGCCGTATAGTATATGGCTAGTACTGTTTTTTCAACCCCTTGCTTAGTCCGTTTCTGGATCTGTCTAGTGCGGTTTCTCAAACCGGCAAAGCCAGTGTCGTGAAAAGCCTAGCCGAGTACGCTTGGCTGGCCCCAAACTATGCAAACCGGCCTAATGAATCTGTATAAGCTGATTTCCTGATATTGGCATGTTAGCGGTTTCCTGTCAACAGCACGATCGTCCATACGTCCACACACACACAACTACCATGCAAGCATGACCCGGACCTTATTCTTTTTTGTATCCAGGCAGTTCCATTTCACATAATTGCACTATAAGAGTTTAATTTGTTTACAACAATTTTGAAATAATTAAACAGACAAGCACACAACTGACACTATAAGAGTAATTGTTTACGACAATACAATGTTGAAATAATCAAACCGACAAGCAAACAAGTACAGTAGTTGGTGTCTGTTCCATCTGAACGATCAGAAAGTCTAGGTAGCTACATGTGTCTGGTAGTTATTGGTGCTGATGGATGACAGATACAATCATAAATTCATAATCATAATAGAGGAAAAAAAAACACTCGATCGGTAGTCGGAACATCTGCTGGATGATGGCACGGCCAGCTCATCAATGCAAGGAGCTCACACATCATGAGGGTGGCGGAAGAAAAGGACCAAGGTAATACATGAGAAGGAGAACATGTGTGACGAACTCACCACCTCTGTTTAGATGCTCGTAGTGGAAATCACCGCCACAACGAGGCGCGCTGTAGTAAAGCATCTTTGCCCACACCTTGGCGATGAGTTCCCAACGCTCAGCTTCGTTCTTGATGCTGTTGAGCTCTTGAGCCACCTCAACTGCACGAGGTAACACTGGACACTTGAGAGTTTTAGAGTTCATCCGGAGTTTCTTGATATGATCATCGTCAGTAGCATTATCGTCATCAACGTCGGTTGATTCTTGGCTCTCGATTTCAATCGTTGAATCTCGTTGTTCATCTGATTCTTGGTTCTTGATTTCAGTCGTCGGATCTTCTTGTTCCTCTGATTCTTGGTGCTTGATCTTGATTTCACCCATTGAGTCTTGTGGTTGCGGCTCTTTAACTGCCTCAGTAAGCCTCATGTTAGCAGCACGGTCAACCTTTCTTTTGAAGGGGGAAAAACTGTTGGGGAGGAGGTCCCTACAGCACTTCAAAACTTCATAAATCTAAAACATTGAAGGAATACACACTGATTACAAAGAACTGAAAATGGAAACGGAAAACTAGCTAACAACATCAAGTCATTGGTTAACCTTCAGAGGTTGTGATAAAACTTTGTCAATTTCACCACGAGCATTGCCCTGTACATGATGTAGTAAGCATCACACCACACTTGAAGACAAGGTACATGATGTAGTTTGATAGTTCTTTGCTTGTCTGCTTGTGCTTCTTCACTGCTTGATGATCAGAATTGGTGCCTCCATCTCCACAGTGGTAGCATATGTCTGTTGCAATGTGCAAGACGAGCACACTCGTTGGGAAGTCAGCACTGCTTGTGATGGTCACCTTCAGTGATTTAAGTGTCGTGGTCGTGGTCGTGGTCGTGGCAAAATGGGTTGTGAATGGTGGCACTCTAGCCACTTGTCAACCGCTAGCTGCCCACGGGTGCTGGCGATGCTCCACTCTTTTCTTGTACCGGAGGCTAACAAAGTGTCAAGGATGAACTTTTTGATGGACGTGTGATCCTTGGTGACTGATTTGCTATCTACATCACAGGCAAGCCAATGCCATATAGATAACATGTGAGCACTACTGATGATGTTGTATTCACTACTGGAAACGTTGCCGAGTGCCACCCGCTTTACCGAGTGGCAAAGCACGGACACTCGGCAAAGAAGCCCTTTGCTGAGTGCCAAACAGAGCACTCGGCAAAGATTTTTTTGCCGAGTGCCTGGCTCTCGGTAAAACTAGGAACTCGGCAAAGACGCCCTTTGCCGAGTGTTGTACACTCGGCAAAGTTTGGCCGGCGCAAACGGCATCCGTCGCCGTCCCCTTTGCCGAGTGCCCTGACGTCAGACACTCGGCAAAGAGCCACGTGGCGTGGACTGGGCCCATGCCATCCATCTTTGCCGAGTACCACACTGGGCACTCGACAAAGTGGTCTTCTTTGCGGAGTGCCACACTATAGGCACTCAGCAAAGAGCCTCTTTGTCGAGTGCCGTCCTTGGCACTCGGTAAAGTTTTTATTTATTTTTTTAAATTTTGAGTTCAAATTTTTTTAGCCCAAGCATATTATTTACAAGCACATGTTCAAATTTGATAATTTTTGTAACTATTTTCTATATTTTGTTGATTTATTCTATTTACTTGAATTTTTTCGCATAATCTAAATTTGAACTACAGGTGCATGAAATAATGAAATGTAGCCATTCGAAAAATGATATTCATGTTGAAAAGTGTATTTTGAGGCCGTGTCCATAAACTCACCCAAAAGTTTGAATGTCTTGTCCACGAAACATGACCATCTAGGTGCGGTAGAAGTGTTTTTTAATTATGTAAAATCCAAACAAAGTCCTAAAAACACGAAACTTGTCTAGGTGTCATGTTATCGCATGTAGAGGCTATGATAAAAATTTAAGAATGATTGGAATAAGTTGCGACGTCGGATGTGTAAAACCCAGACATCTCCACATGTGATCACAATAGGTGTCATGTTTTGTGGATAAGGCATTCAAACTTTTTGGTGAGTTTATGGACACGGCCTCAAAATACACTCTTCAACATGGATATCATTTTTTGAATGGCTACATTTCATTATTTCATGCACCTACGGTTCAAATTTGGATTATGCAAAAAAATTCAAATAAATAAAATAAATGAACGAAATATAGAAAAAAGTTATAAAAGACCCAAATTCGAATATGTGCTTGTAAACAGTATACATAGGCCACAGAAAAAGTCTGAACTCAAAATTCAAAAAAAATTAAAAATTTGCCGAGTGCCAAGTATGGCACTCGGCAAAGCGTGGCACACGGCAAAGAAGACATCTTTGCCGAGTGCCGGTTCACCGTGGCACTCGACAAAGCCCCTTTAAAAAAATAAAAAACCTATCTAAAACTCCCACCCGCTCCCCAAACCCTAAATCCCCACATCGACCGGCCACGCCCCAGCCCCAACACCGACTGTGCCGCCGCCGCACCCGCACTCCTCCGCGCCGCCGCCGCCGCCACCCACAGCCGCCAGCGCACCCCACCGCGCCCCACCCCCCGCCCTCGACTTCCACCGCTCCGCTGCTGTCCCCAAGCCCCACCGCGCCGCCGCTGCTCCCACTCCTCACCGCGCCGCCAGATCCACTACCCCTAACCGTCGCCGCCCTTCTCTTGCTAGCGACCGGCGAGCCCCCGCCCTGGTCCCCCACCGCCCGTGAACCAGCCGCCCGATGCCAACTCTCCGAGCACCAGCCGCCCGGTAGCCGCGCCCTGGTGGCCCGCTCCTCGTCCGGCCGGAGAAGCAGGGGAGGTAGGAGGAGCAGGGGAGGTGGGGGAGAAGGGAAGGGAAGGGGAGAAGAGGAGGAAGAAGGAGAAGGGAGAAAGAAGGGAGAAGGGAGGGAGGAAGTAGGAGGAAGAAGGAGGAGGAGGTTCCGCATTGCCTCGTGTCGTCCCTTGTCCCCGTCGTCTTCTCCGCGTGCCGTCCCCACCGTGACTAGGTATATGACCCTCACCGTGACTAGGTATATGACCCCTTGTGTTCTTATCGGCCTTCATGCCGTTCTGGTTATTTGCCTTCATGTCGTTGTGATTGTCGGCCATCGTGGCATTGTGAATGTTGGCCTTTGTGCCATTGTGTTTGTTCACCATCGTGCCATTGTTTCTTGCAGGTTATCGAAACTTCCCCGTGCAAGGAGGTTATGCCAAAATTTTTAACTTATAGTTTTATGTTTCTTCTTTTGCAGGAGAATAGCCTGTCGGAGGTGACCCAGAGGAGCCGATCGTCTTCGTCAGTGCTGCGGGTCTGCTGGCACCGCGTTGCCTCGCCGCTGCACCAACTCGCCACTGCCTCGCTAACCTATCTCCACCGTCATCCTAGGCATAAATAACCTACCTTCCTTACCCGTTGTGGTACTTAGGTCACGTGACCCAGTTAGGCGTCTCCCATCTAAAAGAGATACGGTCGGAGGTATGCAGGTCTTTGTATATCTACGACCGTATCTATTTTGGATTGTCCATGTTTTTTGGATAGTCCGTGGATACGTAGATGAGTTAGCTTCCATGTTCTGCTCCTGTCTGAGTCGAAGTTTCGGCAACACTTCCCCGTTGTTCTCTGGATACACACTCTCCCTGCGGGGACGTGTATCGGGAGAACAGCGGGGAGGTGCTGCTGAAATTTCATCTTGGACGGTAGCAGAACATGGAAGCTAACCCATCTATGCATCCACAGGTGGGATTAGGACCTATCCTTCACCTATTAGATGGTAGGAACGCCGTGTAGATGCAATTGCTAGCTTTATTACTCACTTACGCATGTGTATGATAGAGGATGGATAACCATGAGTGGATGTACATGAGCCACGCAAGTAAGAGCGATGAATAGATTAGGGGGACCAATTATTTCCTGGAACAGGCATTTGGCCCAGCCGCTGGGTTGACTCAGATGCCGTGTCCCGCAGCAAGTGTAAGAACTTAAAAAAATAGAGAGATGTCTGGAAACATATTCACAGGCACAGATTCATGGCAAACTATATCCGTTGGATCTTCCATGGTGAATCCGATTGTATTAGAGAGGAGGAGGTTAGAGCATGCCTCGAGGAGTATGACGGAGATGCCAGGATGGCTGACGTGATGGTAGACTATAACGAGGCACGTGACAATGAAGGATTGGTGGAGGAGGATCCAAAGGAAACTGCAAAGGCATTCTACGAAATGATGTCTTCGGCACAGAAGCCCCTTCAAGAGAAGACAACAATGTCACAACTAGATGGCATTGGACGCCTAATAGCATTGAAGTCGTAATTGAGCCTGAGCCGAGACGGCTTCAATCTCTTGTTGAAAATTTTTGGCACAATGCTTTCGGAGGGTCACATGCTACCGAAGAACACTTATGAGTCACGGAAACTCCTTCGTACACTTAAGATGATGTATGAGTTGATCCATTCTTGTCTGAATGGGTGCAGCCTATTTACGGGAGACCACGAGAAAGCAACGCATTGTCCAAAGTGCAAAACCTCTAGTTTATAGAGGTAGAGGGTAGTGATGGCAGGAAGAAACAGTCTAAGATCCCTGAGAAGGTCCTACGGTACCTTCCTATCCTACCGAGGCTCCAACGGATGTACATGATAGAGGAGTCCGTGAAACAGATGACATGGCACAAGAAAGGCAAAAGATACAGTGACAAGATGGTACACCCATTGGATGGTGATGCATGGAAGTACTTCGATCACCAGCATCCTGGCAAAGCTATGGAGGCTCAGAATGTACATGTAGCGATTGCAACAGATGGGTTCAACCCATATGGAAGGATGGCAGCCCCGTACACATGTTGGCCCGTGTTCGTGATCCCCCTTAATCTCCCTCTCGGCATCATGTTTGAACCCAAGAACGTGTTGTTGTCGATGATAATACCTGGACACCTAGGTAGCAATATGGGTGTTTTTATGCAGCCACTGTGGGATGAATTGCAACATGCTTGGAAAAATGAGGTACTGACATATGACCGAGCTACAAAGAAGAACTTCACAATGCATGTGTGGTACCAGTATTCAATGCATGACTTCCTGGCATATGGTTTATTCAGCGGGTGGTGTGTTCACGGGAACTTCCCTTGCCCAGTATGCAAGGCCTCTGTGATGTTCACCTGGCTGAAGAAGGGTGGAAAGTTTTCTTCATTTTACAAACATTGTCAATTCCTGGATGATGACCATGAGTTCAGATGAAACATCAAGCACTTCACGAAAGGTGTTTAAGTCACCGACCCCATTCCTCCGATTATGAGCGGTGCCCAGGTCCTTGCCGAGATAGAGTCTCTCAAAATTGATGAAGACAATGATGGTTTTAAGAAGTATGGTGTGGAACACATGTGGAATCATATATCGGGCTTGACTAGGCTCCCCTACTTCAATGACCTTCTTCTTCCACACAACATCGATATAATGCACACAGAAAAGAATGTCACCAAGGCACTCTGGGCAACACTCATGGACATAAAGGAAAAGTCAAAGGACAACATTAAGTCTAGACTGGACGTGGAAAAGATCTATAATACACCAAAGCTAGTGATGAAGACCCCTACGCCCGGCAAGAATTGGAAAAGGGGCCCGGCCAATTACATCCTGAAAAGGGACGATAGGAAGCAAGTGCTGCAGCGGATCAAGATGTTAATATTTTCTGATGGGTATGTGGTGAATCTAAGTAGGGAAGTGAACCCTAAGACTATGAAAGTCTTAGGGATGAAGAGTCATGACTTCCACACATGGATTGAGCGGCTCCTTCCTGCGATGACCCATGGATACCTCCCTAAGCCAGTGTGGCGCGTCCTGGTAGAGTTGAGCTATTTCTTCTGCCAGCTTTGTGCCAGGGAGTTATCTCGGGTAGTGATTCTTGAGCTGGAGCATGTTGCACCTCTGTTGCTCTGCAAGTTGGAGATGACTCTTTCCACCCGGCTTCTTCTTGCCAATGCAGCATCTGATTTTGCACCTACCACATGAGGCACGGCTGGGGGGTCCCGTGCAGGCCCGTTGGTGCTATCCAATAGAGAGGTGTCCAAAGATTCTTCAGAAAAAGTGTAGAAATAAAGTCAAAACTGAGGCTTCCGTGGCAGAGGCATTCAGAGTGGAGGAGGTGTCAAACTTCACAATGGCATACTATACTGAGAAACTTCCCAGTGTGCACAATCCACCCACTCGTTACAATGCTGATGAGAGTTCATCAACCCTAAGCCTTTTCAAAGGGCAACTCAGAAGAGGAAGTGCAAGTACCCCCAAGCAGTTGCTCCATCATTAGTGGCGCACTAAAGTACCCCCAAGCAGTTGCTCCATCATGAGTGGCGCACTATCTTCCTCTACGTGTTGTTGAACCTTGATGAAATGGTTCCTTATTGAGGGTAAGTTTTCTATGAGCTTGTTACATACGCAGTCAATATCCTCCACCTATCAATCCAACCCCCTTTGTCTCTTGTTTTTTAGGGAGTTTATTAATGAACACTGGACAGGGAATAGGGCTCCTACCAATGATGAAGACCATCTTCTTAAAAGTGCCATGCTCGATTTTATTTTCTGGTTTTGTACGAAGGTACTATCCAACCTACCTCGTTCCAACTTTAAGATTCCACTTTGCTCCTAGGAGCAAGTAATGTAATGATTTACCTAGACTCACCTTGCAGGCCCACACGAATGCAGAAATGAGTGATGAATTGAAACAAGTTGCACAAGGCTTCCGCACTACGGTCAAGTCATTCACCGTTTATGATGTGAATGGCTAACACTTTCGCACGAGAAGCTACGAGGAGAGTCAACCCGCACGAAGGACCATGTGCACAAGAGTTTGTACGCCCGACACCGATGATCGTGACTATTACGACATAGTCAAAGAAATATACGAGCTCCACTTTGAGGGCCCCAAAGCTCTTAATCCAGTGATATTCAAATGCCACTGGTTCGATCCTAAGGACACGAGAAGAGCTGATGAGCTTGGGCAAGTCAAAATTTGATAGGATTCCATCTATACAAGAGAAGATGTCTATATTGGGGCTCAACAGGCCACACAATTTATTACCTCCCATGGGCGTGCCAAAAAGACGAGGAGCTTAAGGGTTGGTACCTTGTGCACTTGGTATCACCGCGTGGTAAAGCTCTTGTCCCAAACGATGATGATTACAACTTTGACCCATCGGCAGATAGCAGAGTGTTCTATCAACTTGAGGGGCTAGAAGGGTGTTTTGAGATAGACATTCTTTTGCTGATGGGCATGGAAGTAGACAACGACATCGATGAGGATGAGGGTAAAGTGGTGCAAGATCCTAGGGACTTAATGTTGCTTGAGCGATGGAGGGAGAAGCGCGATAGAGTTGTTGAGGACGTTGGAGATGGTGAGGACAATGGAGATGATGAGGACTTGCGAGAGCTCGACAATATTGATAGTGACGATGACAGTAGTCAAGTGATGACGAGGAGGCAACCATTGTTGTTTGTGGAGATAATTTCTAATTCATGTAATACTATATTATTCTTATTATTACTTTGCAATTATGTTTAATTCATTTTGCATCTCTTTATAAGTACTTCTTGGTTATTTATGCTAATTGGTTTAATCTTTATCATTGTAGGCATAGGACAAAATGTCGGGTCGAGGTAGACGACCCCGACGAACAGGGGTCAACTCGCGCTACGAGAGGACTGGCCCCGACGAGGAGGAGGTGGAGCCACCACCGTTGGTGGAGTCATCGACAAGGGCCCGTATACGCGCCCGTCGACTCCCACAGATGACGACCGGCAGGTGGACCCCCATGCAGCAGGGGGTCACGACAACCAGGAAGAGGACCGGGGCGAGGCGACACTAGGGGAGACGCCTATGGCTTCCTCTAGTTCAAGCAAGCCCTACTCGTGCGGGGTCACGCACCTCCCTTCAGTACCGCTCGCGCTCGCCAACTGTCCAGTGAAAAATTTTGACAAATTCCTTTTTTTTGAAAATTATGTGATAATTATGAGAACCAACCCTACTACTTCGCGTCCCAGGGTTTCCACAATTGAAGAAAAAAGCGTAGGGCATATTGATCAAATTCAACCCACCAGTGATGAGTAAGTCACCATTCATGTTTTCACAACTTATTCATATGACATGTTTCAAATTGAACTTCAGACTAACAATTATTCTTAATGACTCATGCAGTAACTAGACGCTTATGAGTGGAGGGGGTTCACACCATATCAATGGCATGCAGAGCCTCCTGATTAAGAAGCACTACCCTTGTAGGGTCACCCACAAGGCGTGATAGGGCCACCCTGGAAGTGGGGGCACTTCGTGAGCGCCAAGGACGATAACGAGGTCCCTCTTGCGACCAAGATCAAGAACGAGTTCTGGGTGAGTCTTCATCATACCTCGTTGCTCAATACTACATTGGACGTTCTTGAAATAATCAAATGATACATGATGTCTGTATGCAGGAGTGGTTCATGTGCGAGCCAGGGCACGAGGTCAAGGCAGCGCGAGTGCAGGACAAGGTCTGCAAAGCCCAACTCAAGGACATGTACCACGAGGCGCACCTCTAGGTCCTCATCAACTACCATGCCAACGTGCTTCTCAAAAAGCTGACAAAGTCAGAAGCCACGGAGATGATCCTCTACCCCGAGACCGACCTTGCTAGGGAGGTGTACCTCCATGCAAGTAGAAAACATTCATTCCGATTCCTTCCATAAAAAATAAGTAGAAAACATTTATTCTGATACATCTTCTCACATGTTGTCATTTAGTACCCTCCTGAATGGTACAAGAAGTTCATGGACTGTTGGGAGGAGATTGTGGATGCGTGGCAAATGGAGGAGGCATACGAGGAGCACAGAGCCCACTGGCAGTGATGCCTGGTGATGCCAGGGCCGGCACACCACCAAGGGAGCCGCCCCCTCTCAAGGTACATGGACACATGGGTACGCTTCTATTGATTTATTTATTTATTTATTTATTCTAGCTCTCAATTCTCATTACGTGTAATCATCTTTGTGTTTTCCTCGCAGACCCAGGCGCATGATAGACAGGTGATCAATGAGTTCCGGGGTACACCTAGCTCACAAGGGTCGAGCGATAGCGTCGGACAACGTCTACAACCCGACGAATGGGGCCGACGCGTACACCAACCCGAACGCCTACGAGAAGATGGCTGAGTACACTGCAGCGACTCGCACGCACCATGGGCCAGCCTTTGATCTGGCCACCGAGCCCCTAGATACAGACATCCTGATGAGGACGAGAGGAGGGAAGCAGCATGGCCGGTACTATATTGCCCACAACGCAATCGACCCGACCACCGTTCCCACGCTCCACCGATCAGGGAGCACAACCTCCTCCGATGTCCCCATATGGCCTAGGCAGCCGAGCTCCACGCAGATGATGGTGGCATTTCAGGTAACTATAGTTTTATACGTCGTTCATTGGTTTTACACATATACCTTTCCTTTTGCATTGTTTAAACCTTGCGGTTGTAATATTGCAGGCCCAGCTATCCGAGTTGTAGGCCCAACAGTGGGAGATGGCGGAGGCCCATCAGCAGGAGCTGGTGTCCCAGAGGGAGCGGTCGGCCCGCGAGTTGGAGGCTGTCCGGTAGCACTCGGTGCGTCAGATGCAGGACATGGCTGGCTACTTTCAAGCCCTTTAGATCCCTGGTGTCACCCTGCCTCTGTTGCCTCCCTCACTGTATGCTCCACCCCCGCCTCCTAGCCCTATAGGGACTCCGGTGAATATATATCTTTGTCTATTAGCTTGTGCAACCATCCTGCAGGTACTAATGAGAACGTTTCTCCTTTGTGCAGCCACAATCGGCGGGTTCGAACCCGACTCCTCCACATGGCCCTTCTCCACAGCATGGGTGGTCGGTTGGCCCGGGTACACAGTTGACATGGCCAAGTGGCGTTCGTCCTCCGCCTCTGCAGCACGGGCACTCCGAGTGGGCAAGCGGTCTTCTGCTTCCACCGCCTAGGTGGATGTACCAGTACTAGTCGGCGCCGCAGCCTGGGCGCTCTGGGTGGTCTTCGTGGCTAGGTGCTAGCTCTTCACACTCTGCAGGGCATGGGGACGTCGAGACGCAGCACGAGCAGTGATGGACTGTGATTGCTATGTTGGACCTGTTAGATTTGTGACTATTATTAGATTTGTGACTATATATGTGCAGTTGTCATTTATTTATATATTTGTCTACTGTGATATATCTGAAAAACAAAAAAATTTCCAGCTTCGCCGAGTGCAGGCACTCGGCCAAGCTGGGCACTGTGTGCCAAAACACACAGCTTTGCCGAGTGCTGACCTAGCACTCGGCAAAGATTTTTCCTAAAAATTTAAAAATTGTTTGCCGAGTGCCGGCCATGTCGGCACTCGGCAAAGGTTTTCCTAAAAAATTAAAAATTCTTTGTCAAGTGCCGGCGGAGGCACTCGGCAAAGAATTTTCCTAAAAAAATTAAAAAAATCTTTGCCGAGCGCCGGCCGCGTCGGCACTCAGCAAAGATGGCGTCACATGATTGATGCCGTTAAACTTTGCCGAGTGCATACCTGGCACTCGGTAAAATCTTTGCCGAGTGCCCGAAGCGTGGCACTCGGCAAAGAGTTCTTTGCCGTCAAATTTTTTGCCGACACCTCTTTGCTGAGTGCTAACGTGGAAAGCACTCGGCAAAGCCTTTGCCGAGTGCGAGGCAGGCTTTGCTGAGTGCTTTAGGCACTCGGCAAAGAGGCTGAGTCCGGTAGTGATCGTCGGAGCTCTTGGGACCAGTGTCGTTTCATACAGTTGGGTGGACATGGACGATAGAAGCTCATGTGGCGAAAAATGAAGGTGGTGGCAGAGGACACATCTAGGGCTATGGCTCCTATAAGCAGTACATAGGTCACACTGATGTCAACTCTGCTACTACTGCTAGTGTGGAGTTGGTCCCCTGCCTTGTCGATGGCGTCTCTGAAGTATGCTAGGGCCATCGAGGCAGCAATTGCGATTGTAACGGGGTTGGAGATGAAGCACAAAGGCACCGCATATCGAGAAGGTTCTTTAGTGTAGAGCCATCGGTAGCAATTCTTCAGAATTGCTCCTACATACTCGTAAGCATTGTGGCGGCTATTGCTAGACAGAAACCCCTGTAGCAAGCCTTGTGGATCGCCATGCGTAGCTACAGCGATGTTGTGCGCCTTGTTGAGGGGGGCATCCGTTGCGATCAGCTGCTTTACTATTTCAAATGCATCAAAGAAGAGTATAACTGGGGGCTTTGCAGAGCTACCTTTCTTCATCATATCAAGTGCTTCTTTATGTAGGTTTTGCTTGACTTTGTCCTCTGTTTTCCTCTTTAGCTGCCACCGCAACGCAGCCTTGTTTATCAGCCAGAGGATGTCTGTATCCGAAAAGCAGAGGCATCCGGTACGCTCAGCATACTTGAAGCTCCCAGGAACAAACATAAGCACCATGGCAGTTCTAAGCCGAGCATCCGACCAAGACGCTTTGGCCACGACGTACCCAGCGACCGCTGCCTGCAAGAGCAGGTTCTGAAGGTGCCGCACCCACAGCTCATTGTCCTGCTTGGAGAAGGCTGTGATGCTGTCCTGCCCGCCTAGGTGGACGAGCAGGGATGGCGCCCAGAAGGCCAGGAATTGGTGGTCAGGCTCTCGCGTGTGGACCGTGAGGTGGGCTAGCACGAAGACGGCCACAGAGTCGGCCGACAGGTATGCAAGCCACAGAACGGTGCGCAGGAACCAGTTCGAGCAGTGCCTCCGCATGCCCACGAAGAGGAAGAGGAAGACATGCAGGGAAAGGCTGAGGAGGATCATGAAGTGGATCTCCCATGCATTCCACAGCTCTTGGAAAGCAGGCACTAAGCTAAGAGAGGGAGCACCCATGGATTAGTGATTAGTTCATCACAGCCTATGTTATTTATGTTGCTGTCAATTTTTTTTAGACAATTCTCCTTTTTTGGAAAGTGGTGCTTTTGGCGATGCAAGGAGCCCATATGGGCATTAGATGCGTAGTGGGAGATGGAAGAAAAATTAGGTTCTGGGGGTCATTGGATTGGTAATACTAGCTTAGCCATTGTCTATTGGCCTTTATATATGTGAGCTGTGAGCAACAGGGAAAAACTATCTATGATGTTTGGGATGGTGAGAACTTAATGTACGACCTTCAGAAGGAATGTCTCTATACTATGGGTGTATGGTGGGAGCTAAGTAGTCTGATGGATGACATTTCCCTCTCTGAAGGTGAAGACCAAATTCTATGGAATTTTACTTCTACAGGTAAGTACTCAGTTCATTGTATGTTGTGATTAATCACAGAGGGGTTATCTCAAGGTTTGTGAGTTCAATTCGGCAGATTGTTATTCCACTGAGAGTGCAGTTTTTCCTATGGCTTTTGTCAAATAATCGTTTTCTTACTAGAGATAATTTAGCTAAAAGAAGGGAACTTAATTAGTGACCCTTCTTATATCTTCTGCAATGAGATGGAGTCGATCACACATAAGTTCTTCGACACCTGCTTGAGTAGCAATGATGTTTGGTTGGTGATTTCAGATTTACTGCATCGAGAGTTGGGTAGAGATTTTGAATCAACAGCTGCAAATAAGCGACATAAGCTCATTAATATTGTTTCCTCGTCTGTGCTTTGGTCTATTTGGAAATTGTGAAATGAGATCTTTTTTTCAGGGTGCTTTATGATGCTATTAGAATACTAACACTCATCGTCATCAGCATGGCCTAGAACATGAAGTCATATATAAGTACTATTTTTTTGTGGACAAATTATGTACACACCATTATTCAAATTAGATTATTTATGCTATCAAACTTTTCACTAATACAGTGCCCATTCTAATAATTAGATATATACTCCATAGTATTTATCTTCTTGTGATAAGTTTATCACTTCCTCTGTAAGTGTTGGTTCTTTCCATTGCACCTATGTGCATTTCAATATGGTATATTTACTTGAAAACTTGGAACCTAAGATTATGTTATAAGCTCTAGTTGCTTCCTTTTGTTTAATTTGACACCAGGATCGAATGTGTATTTTTTGTTTTCAACTTGTTAATCTTATTAGCTGTTGTAATTTTTTTACTCATGTGTTAAGTTCAAATTCTAGTGCTTATATATTGTATATTCATTCAAGTCTCCTTTTACATTTTATTGAAAACTAGTAAAAACATATCTATGCGCTGTATATCTAGCGTCAGTATTCTATTATACTCCTTATTGTGGTTGGAAGCCAACTCGTAAGCATGTGAGTATGAGTTGTGAGGTTCGGTCATGGGTGGGACAATAAATCAATTAGAACTCTAATATCAGGCCTATTTGGATTTAGTAGTACTAAAAATAATTAACCCCTAAAATTAGTACTAGTGGATCCAAAGAGACCCGCTGGTAAACATGCTAATTATTAGCTTGGGGGGTGTGTGTGTGCACGTGTGTGGGGCCCGGGGGGCCTGCTAACAATTCTTTTCTTAATCTGTTAAATAATTATTGGTTTCATTGTTTAAGGGAATTCTCAAATTATTGGTACGCGACATGCTCAACAGCGAGATGATTTGATGACTTATTCTTAACATCTTCTAGCCTAATCTATCAAAGGTACCCCACAGGGTAGTGTGCATTGAGAGTTACTATACTAGGAGACAGATGGGAAAATAGAACCCAAAGTTCCTCATCTGATCAATGAATGCAGTGCTGACAAATGATTTGTTAACAGTTGATTCCTCCATGGTCAAGAAAGATTGCAAAGTGTTGTGTCGTGAGGAAGGGTATATATAATACATGTAGTATGCAGCGGATCAAATACTTTGTTGGGGACTGATATCTGAGCTGCGGAGGAGGCTTAACTCCGTTTTTAATCTAACCAACAACCAAGTTATTCTTGTGTTACCCTGGCCAGGTTGGGCAGAGCGCAATGGAGCGGGGCCTTAGGCCTCTGCATCGGACGTCACGCAAGGTCCACAAAGCACTCCAAGCCTGGAGACGGAGAAGGGTACCCGGCTCCGAGCGGAGGCTCCCTGGGACCAGCGGAGGTGTCCACCGCCGGTAGCCTCTAGCGTGTCGAGGGCGTAGGTGGAGACACCTGGCTTGCCAGCAGAGGCCTGATCTACCGAGGACTGGCGAAAAGAGAAGAACGCAGAGGAGTCCGCCGAGTCCGAAGCGGAGGTGCTGGATAGCCCAGCGGAGATCATCTACAAGAGCACATGGGCCGAGGCGGAGACGCCATCATGGGCCCGATGCGCGATTCTGGGCCATCATGGTGCAGATAATGCTTACGACCCATGGGCCTTGGCCAGCTCGAGTTGGCGATAGTGCGTTTGATGGGCCCGATTGTAATAGACTTAGCTATTAGGGTTTCAGAGTTTCCCTCAAGGGCATTATTGTACCAGAAAATTAGGGTCGCTCGGTCAGTATATAAGGCGACGATCCCCGGTGTTGTAATGGTTGTTGTCCTCTGGCAGCTGTAGTCTTACCTACCTAAGGGCCCACATTGTAAACCCAGATTATTATAATCATAGTGAAGTGACTCTTGTCATATTGTTTCTCAAGCCTGCTGGAACCGTGTTACAACATGCATTCAAATCCATGGCTGAAGTCACACATATCACACATTAACATATAGTAGAGTTGTAAAGGAGATCCCCACATTCATTTGTTATAAGAAAGAAGATGTCATATGATTAATTGATGGTTGTTTTAAGTGTCCACTTAAAAGAAACTGCTTACACCAATTTGCATATAAAAAAAATGAAAGGAACAAAGTTGCATGCTGCAATGCCTTTGTGTATCATCAGATGGCCCCTGCCAGCTCCAGCGCCGGCTACCATTGGCCTCATTTCAATCTCAGGTACAGGAAAGCACCACAGAATAGGTGTTGCACGTTGCCTTGCACTTGTATTGTATAAATAATACCCGGAAATGATGAGTGATTCACAAGCAGTTTGCTAATATGCGTTGCCGGTGCTTTTGTTAAGATGCTTGCTTCGACGGGGAGAAAATGTCTGATATGTGAGCTTCACATAGAATTTATATCTTAATTTGTGGACCCGCTACGTTAATCCTCTCCCTTGATATTCTCAAAGATCGAGTAAATTGCGTCGTGGGTCTTTAAACTTTTGCCCACTTCTCACCTACATTCATGAACTTTTTCCACTCATTTAGGTTCATAAACTTTGTCTACGTCCTAGCCGCCATTAAAAAGCAGGCCACATATTTAGGACTCTTGCTTAGATGGCCGCTGATGTGGCACCTTGGGCTCTATTTTTTATTTCCCAATAATCTGGCTAAAACTTTGAAAAATGGTATAAATTATAGAAAAGTAGTAAAAAGAAAAATCTAGTTTTGTAAGACTTCACTTGAGTAGGTATGCAATAATGGATATATAATAAGTCATGCTTTAGTTTTAATTAAGTTTTACCGAGCTTATATTTCATACACACTTTGCTGACTCAATCGATACCTCCAATACCAATGGCTAATTCATAGTATGATTGAGATCGCGTGGATGTGAATCAATGCTTCCCGTGCATGTGCGAGCAGACATAAAATTCTTTGCTTGCGCTCAGAGCAGGGCAAAGCATGCCCAGATGCTGCTTGCATTGAGGTGCTGGTATATATTTAAGCTGATGCTCAGAAGTAGAGCATAATGCTTCCGCTAAATTTGGGTTATAGATATGGTTGCTGTGACTGAGCTTTTAGTATGTCCATTTTTCTTTATCGAGCTACAGATGAGCTGTGCGACGGTGTCCAATAGATTTTTTTTCACCCACAGACGATCGAGCAGGTGAGTTTTAAAAAACCTGATTATAACACAAAGCAATACTTTGTAAGTGGGGTTCGACCGCTTACTTGACTTATATATTTACATTAGTACTTTTTGATATTTATTGTTCCTTAAAACATGGTGCAAGGACTAATCTTATGAGCTATTATTTGATTGATGATCATATGCATATTGCTTCTTGTTGACCGAATATTTGCATGAGGAAGTTCGAGAATATGAACGAAGAGTAGTAATGCAAATACATTATCAATCACAGTATACTACGGGAAACGAGGGCTTTGCCGAGTGCCGAAAACTTTGCCAAGTGGCAAAACAGGGGCACTCGGCAAAGATTTCTTTGCCGAGTGTCTTGCACTCGGCAAAGCGAAGCATTCGGCAAATGGGCTCTTTGCTGAGAGCATCGCACTCGGCAAAGAGGGGCACTCGGCAAAGTGGGGCCTGGACAAACGACATCCGTGGCCGTCCCCTTTGCCGAGTGCCCTGCCGTTAGGCACTCGGCAAAGGCCTGTAACGTGGTGGGCTTAGGGTCGGCCAAGGCGACAGCCTTTGCCGAGTGCCACATCGGCCAGCACTCGGCAAAAGCCTCTTTGCCGAGTGCCGGCGCCGGCACTCGGCAAAGCATACTTTTTTTATTTTTTCTTCCCAGTTTTTTTGTGGGGCCTTGATACAGTAAATACATCTCGACTTCAAAAGTTGGGACAATTTTGACTTTTTGTGATATATTTCTTCAATTATTTTTTCTTTGAATTTTTTCGACAAATCCAAATTTGAACTGCAGGTATATGAAATAATGGAATTTGGTCATTCAAAAAATGGTATTCAAGATGTTCGGAGTATGTTGAGGCCATATCCAGGACCTCGCATGAATTTACGACCATATTGGTGTCGTAACATGACGAGTTACATGCGGGAAAAGTATTTTTAAATTATATAAAATCTAAACAAAGTCCGAAAATGATGAAACGTGTCGAGGTGTGTTGTCATCGCATGTGGAGGCTGTGGTAAAAAATTGAGAAAGTTCGAGCAAGTTGTGACATCGGGCGTCGTTTATGTGTCTTTGACGGCCTTCGTGCCTGGTTTTTGGATGTGGTGGGCCATTGTGCCCCAAATATGGACGTTGGCCTTTGTGCCAGCTTTTCTTGCAGGTTTTGGAAACCTCCCCGTACAGGGAGGTTCTGCTGAATTTTTCAACTAATAGTGATGTGTTTCTTGTTTTGCAGAGCAGGACATGTCGGAGGGGAACCGGAGCACCTCAGTGACCCTGATCGTGTTCGTGCACCGACTCGCTTCTGCACCGCCACCCTAGGTATAAATCACCTCTCTTCCTTACCGTTGTCGTACGTAGACCACGTAACGGAGTTAGGCGTCTCCTATTCGAAAGGGATACGTGGTCGTTGGTATGCGGATCAGTGCATATCTGCGATGGTATCTCTTTCGGATTGACCATGTTTTTTAGACAGCCCACGGATGCGTAGATGAGTTAGCTTCCATGTTCCGCTCCCGTCCGAGTCAGAGTTTCGGCAGCACCTCCCCATTGTTCTCCGGATACACACTCTCCCCGCCGGGACGTGTATCAGGAGAACAGCGGGGAGGTGCTGCCGAAATTCTATCTTGGACGGGACCAGAGCATGGAAGCTAACCTCATCTACGCATCCTCAGGTGGGATTAGGACCTATCCTTCACCTATTAGATGGTAGGAATGCCTTGTAGATGCAAATGCTGGTTTTATTACTCGCTTACATTGGTGCATGACAGAGGATGGCTGACCGTGAGTGGATGTACACGAGCTTCGCAAGTAAGAGCTTGAATGGGTTAGGAGGACTGATGCTTTCCTGGAGCATGCATTTGGCCCAACTGCTAAAGGGTCGAGTCGGATGCCGTGTCCCTGCAGCAAGTGTAAGAACAAGAAAAAGAAACAAAAGCGTCAGGTGGGTGTAGATATTCACAATAACGGGTTTGTTCCAAACTATACCCGCTGGATCCACCATGGTGAATACCATTGTATTAGGGAGGAGGTGGTGAGACCCCTCCTCAAGGAGTATGATGCAGATGCCGGGATGGCAGACATGATGGCAGACTTTCACGATGCACGGTTCATTGAAAGAATGGAGGTGGAGGAAGATCCAGAGGAAACTGCAAAGGCATTCTACACCATGATGGAGGCGGCACAGAAGCCCCTTCACGAGAAGACAATGGTTTCACAACTGGATGCCATTTCACGCCTTATATCATTGAAGTCGCAACTGGGCATTAGTCGAGACGGCTTCAATCTCGTGTTGACAGTTGTTGGCAAACTGCTTCCGGATCTCCTCACACCCTGCCGAAGAACACGTATGAGTCACAGAGGCTCCTTCGTGCACTTAAGATATCGTATGAGGGGATCCAAGCTTGTCCGAAGGGGTGCGTCTTATTCAGGGGAGACCACGAGACAGCAACACACTGTCCAAAGTGCAAAGCCTCTAGGTTTGTGGAGGTAGAAGATAGTGATGGTAAGAAGAAATGATCTAAGATCCCTGAGATGGTCATACGGCACCTTCCTTTCCTACAGAGGCTCCAACGGCTGTACATGACAGAGGAGTCCACGAAGTAGATGCATGGCACAAGAATGGCAAAAAATACAGTGACAAGATGGTACACCCAGCGGATGGTGATGCCTGGAAGCACTTCGATGACATGAATCCTAGCAAGGCTATGGAGGCTTGGAATGTACGCGTACCGCTGGCAACAGATGGGTTCAACCCATTTGGAATGATGGCGGCCCCGTACACTTGTTGGCCCATGTTCGTGATCCCCCTCAATCTTCACCCGGCATCATGTTTGAACCCAGGAATGTGTTCTTGACACTGATAATACCTGGACACCCGAGCAACAATATGGGTGTATTCATGTAGCCAGTGTGGGATGAATTGCAGCATGTTTGGGAAGAGGGGGTACTGACGTACGACCGAGCTACAAAGAGGAACTTCACAATGCATGTGTGGTATTAGTATTCAAAGCATGACTTCCTGGCGTATGGCTTATTCAGCGCGTGGTCTGTTCACGGGAAGTTCCCTTGCCCAACATGCAAGGTAGATGTGATGTTCACCTAGCTGGCCATGGGTGGCAAATATTCTTCTTTCGATAAACATCGGCAATTCCTGCCTAAGAACCATGAATTGAGACGAGATGAAAAGCACTTCACAAAAGGTGTTCAAGTCACCAACCCCATTCCTTAGGTTAAGAGCCCTACCGACGTCCTTGCCGAGATAGAGGCTCTCCAAATTGATAAAAAGAACGGTGGTATTATTGGATATGCTAACGACCACATATGGACTCATATATCGGGCTTGACTAGGCTACCGTACTTGAAGGACCTTCTTCTTCCACACAATATCGATGTAATGCACACATAAAAGAATATCGCTGAGGCACTCTGGGTGACACTCATGGACATCGGTAAGAAGTCAAAGGACAATGTTAAGGCTAGACTGGACGTGAAAAGGATTTGTGATAGACCAAAGCTAGTGATGAAGACCCCTGCACCAGGCAAGAAATGGAGAAAGGGCCCGGCCGATTACATCCTAAAAAGGCCAGATAGGAAGGAAGTACTGCAGTGGATCAAGACTCTACAGTTCCCTGATGGGTATGTGGTGAATCTAAGTAGGGGAGTGAACTTGGAGACTATGAAAATCTTAGGGATGAAGAGTCATGAAGTTTCACATATGGATTGAGCGGATCCTTCCTGTTATCACCCAGGGATACCTCCCCAAGCCAGTGTGGCATGTCCTAGCAGAGTTGAGCTTTTTCTTCCACCAGCTTTGTGCCAAAGAATTATCTCGGGACGTTTGTCTTGACCTAGAGAAGGCTGCACCTCTGTTGCTATGCAAGTTGGAGAACATATTTCCACCCATCTTCTTCCTGTCGATGCAGCATCTGATTTTGCACCTATCGCGCGAGGCACGGTTGGGGGGCTCATGCAGGCCCGTTGGTGCTATCCAATCAGGAGGTATCTAAAGCTTCTTCAGAAAAAGTGTAGAAATAAAGCCAAAATTTAGGCTTCCGTGGCAGAGACATTCATTCTGGAGGAGGTGTCGACCTTCACACAGGCGTACTATACTAAGAAACTTTCCAGCGTGCACAATCCAACCCCTCGTTATAAGGCCGATGAGAACTCATCGAACCTCAGCCTTTTCCAAGGGGATCTTAGAAGAGGAAGCGCAGGTACCAACAAGAAATTGACCCATGATGAGTGGCGCACTATCATGAGCTACTTGTTATTGAACCTTGATGAATGCATTCCTTATCAAAAGTAAGTTCTAAATGAGCTTGTTACATACGCTCTGAGTGCCGACGAAAGTGTCTTTACCGAGTGCAGCTGGCACGAAATAAGGTTTACGAATTACAACATACATCGTAAAAGACGATATACATATGTCAGTTCGTGTCTATTCCATCCTATCATAGGAGATTGAATTTTGAGAGTCCAGCTACATATATGTGTGTCTGGCAGTTATTGATGCTGATGGATGACGGATATATATACAATCATATATAATATAACGCACGGGGCCGCTCGGTCATGCATCCGGGGGTGGTGGCAGGAAAGGACCAAGATAATACATGAGAAGTAGAACATGTGTAATAAACTCACCACCGGTGCTTAGATGCTCATAGTGGAAATCAAACCCGCAACGAGGCGCTGTGTAGTAGAGCATCTCCGCCCACACCTTGGCGATGAGTTCCCAACGCTCAGCTTCGTTCTTGATGCTGATGAGCTCTTGGGCCACTGCGACTGCACGGGGCAGCACAGGAGACGTTAGAGTCTGAGAGCTCTTCTTGAGTTTCTTCATATGCTCATCAGCAGCAATATCATCAGTGTCGGTTGGTTCTTCATTCTCGACGATTTCAGCTGTTGAATCTTCCTCTGATTCTCCGTGTCTGATCTGGATTTTGGGCATCGAGCCTTCTTCTTGTTGCTCTTTAATTGCTTCAAAAAGCTTCATGACACAAGCATCATCCTTGTTTCTTGGATCGTTAACCTTTGGAGGATGGCATAATAAAACTCTGTTAATTTCACCACAGGTTCTGTCAAATACGACATGAGAGTTGGTAGTAAGCATCACGCCGCACTTGAAGACAATGTACATGAAGTAGTGTGATAGCTGTGTGCTCGTCTGCTTGTGATTCTTCACTGCCTGATGATCAGAATTAGTGCAGCCTCCATAGTGGTAGCATATGTCTATTGCGATGTGCAGGGTAAGAACGCTTGTCGGGAAGTCAGCCTCCATAGTCTCCTCCAGTGATTTGAGATGATCGGCTGAATAGTGACCTTCATGTTGGTGGTGGTCCATCCAGTTGTGAAGTGCTAGCTGGCCACGGGTGCTGGCAATGCTCCATTCTTGTCTTGTACCGTAGCATAACAACGTGTCTAGGATGAACTTTTCGATGGATGCGTCATCCTTTGTGATGGGTTTCCTCTCTACATGGAAGTGAAACCGTTGCAGTATAGGAACCATGGCTGCATTATTGATGATGTTGTATTGTCCGATCTGTTGTGACCACTGTTTCATGCAGCATGCAACCACAGACGACTGAGTAGGCTTGGCTAGGCATGGATGGTAGAAGCTCAAGTGGGGAAGAATGAAGATAGCAGCGGAGGACACATCTAGGAGTATGGCTCCTACAAGCAGTGCGTAGGTCACCTGATATCAACTCTGCTGCTAGAGTCGAGTTGGTCCCCCTTTTCGACGGCTGCCAAGAGTGCTAGGGATATTGAGGCGGTTATCGCGGTTGATAAATGCATGAAGAGGAGGCATGCAAAGTAGAAGATGTTGTAGCAAGTTTTCAGAATAGGATTGATGACGTGGTCAAAGGGTGTAAAAATAAAAGGAATGAAATCAAATCCAAAAGGATCTTTAGTGTACAATCGTCGGTAGCAATATTGCAGAAGTTCCCCCAAATGCTCGTAGGCTCTGTAGCGGCTTTTGTTCGACAGAAGCCCCTCGAGCATCCCTGGTAGATCGCCATGCGCAGCTACAGTGATGTTCTGCACATCGTTGAGGGGAGCATCCACTGAGATGACTTCAAATATGATTGTACCGGCGTCATCGAACAGTGCCCGTGGAGGCTCTGCAGACCTACCTTTCTCCATCATGTCAAGTCTAGCCCTCACGTCTTGTTTGGCTTCGTACCTCGTCCCCTCAGTTTTCTTTAACGTCACCTTGCCTCGCTCCCCCTTTAGTTTGTTCAACAAAACAAACTCGATAATACCGCTGAGTGTCTTTGGCTCCGCAGCTAAGAGGCAAAGGACACGCACGGCGTATTTGAAGCATCCACAGACAAACATGATCACCATGGCAGCCCTGAGCCGGGCGTCTGGCTAAGAAGCTTTGGCCACCACGTACCCAGTGACCCCTGCCTGGATAACCAGGTTCAGCAGGTGCCGCCCCCACAGCTCGTTGTCCTGCTTGGAGAAGGCCGTGATGGAGTCCTGCCCGCCCAGGTGGACGAGCCCGAACGGCGCCCAGAAGGCCATGAGCTGGTGGCCAGGCTCTCGCGCGCGGACCGCGAGGTGGCCCAGCACGAAGACGGCCACTGAGTCGGCCGACAGGTAGGCAAGCCACAGGATGGTGCGAAGGAACCAGTTGGAGCTGCGCCTCCGCACGCCCGCGAAGAGGAAGAGGAAGACTTGCAGGGAAAGGCTGAAGAGGATCAGGAAGTGGATCTCCCACGCGTTCCACAGCTCTTGGACGACAGGCACCAAGCTGAGACCGAGAGAGAAAAGGCATCCAGTTCATCACCGCGTAATAATACAGTAAGTTCCATTAAGCGTTCAATTAAAGCACGCCACACCTGGACATATTTAGTCCTGTCGTTCTTGTACTGTGTATGTCACAACTTTAGTACTTTTTGTTGTCACCTATATAATTATTATAAGCTAGCTCATCTTGTCGGATGCGAATTTCTTGTAAAATATGGCCATTATATCTTATACTACTACTACTAATTAGAGAATCAAATTTCTTTAACATTGTGTGAAAGTAATAAACCCCAGATTACCAAAAAAGGTAATAAGAAACATCAAGTCTTCATCAATGATATAACAACAACTAGATCAAACTAGCACATTACTTCCTGCTTCAGCACGACCTAGAATCAGGTTATATGAGTATTGAAACATTCATGAACAAATTGAGTATGTACAATTAACGAAAAAATTATTTTCATGTCTATAACTACTAATTTCTCATAGCAAGACCCATTATATTTATTTGGGTTTCGACATAGTCCATCTTCTTGTGTACAAATTACTCTATAAGTGTTTCCCCCCATTGAAAACTTGAAACATAAGATTAAGTTATAAGCGCTTGTTGGATTTCTTTGTAACATAATGAATCTATATTTGGATTCCCAATGTTTAATCTTATTATCCATGTGTCAAGTTCAAATTTTGATAGTTACATGTAGCTTTTATTCAAAGTTTTTTCTTCTATAGTTTATTGAAAAGAAATGGATTCTAGGTCTTAGACTTCACATTTAGTTACTAAAATAGTATAAACAATAATTTCATTCAATACCATAGAACTTAACATGTTAAATTTCCTCTATCAAAAAGTCATTTAAACATAGTATTTTTTTTAAAAAAAGTGTTTAGAATCAACCTCAGTATTGATATCATTTAGAATCAAACAGTAGATTCTATTCTATGGCCCAGACTACACTAGAATGGCATAAAAGATTGTGTTAGCATGCACCAAAACATTATAAGTGTTAATTTTTTTGTATCAGAGAATTATATGTTAACTATATAGTTTTATAAAACCTAGAGTGCTTAAAATTAAACTTGTATAAATAAAATTATTATCATGGAATATTAATATAACTTAAACTGAAATCAGTGTTATTGTTATGTAGTTTGTTATGAGAATATTTTTCCATAATGAAAAACAATTTAAAGAATCTTTGTTTTAATATATGCATGTTCACTTGGTCTACATGCTGGCACATGTGATTTATGCTACTTTTAATTTGATAGTTGTAGAAGTGGGTTATTTATAATAATCATTTATAGCTACTTAGTATTTAACTATTTTCCATAATACATTTATATTGATGTTTGGATATAGATTTGAGGGATATTTTACTTTCTCTTTTATAACAACAAAGTTGGATAAGTTAGATGCAAATTAAATGTGTTTTATATCATCTTCATACTGTAGATGTGGATAATCTAAAGAAAATTTAGGGGTCACTTTGTGTTATCTTTCGTGAAGACAAAGGTACGTAATTCATGTTCAAATTTAATGGATTATTCACTTATGTCATAATGTTAGAAATGAGTAATGTATATGCAAATTTAGGGGTTTTCTATGTATTTTCATAATAACAGAGGTGCTTAATTTTTCTTATAATAAAATAGATTTAATGAGTATTACTAGCTTACTCCAAATGCTGATTAATAATGACCATAAAAAAGGCCTTATGTTTCTAGCTAATATGATAATCTGTACGATTTGTCTTTTCTAGCGTGTGTGAGAGGATTAACATTGTTGTGAGCCTCTAATTTGTAATATTAAGATTACTCACCCCTCCTACTATAGTCTGAAAAGGAACATAAAAAATATTGATCTAAATTACATAGGTATACCATTTTAAAAAGTAATGTAAGTAATAACTAAATCAACCAACTCTTTTATTATTAAAAACAATCTTAAGCATGTCCCTGAAACTAAATTAATAACATCCATTGTTACAAAAGTTATCCCAAATTATTTTATATATGATATTAATTAAATTGCTTCACTCAGTGCCAATGTATAAAACTAACTAAAGGTATAAAATTTAAAGCAATCCCTAAATTTGCATCTAAATTACCTATATGAGTATTGTTAATATATAAAAGTACTGTGTTAGAACGCAAATCCATGTGAGAGAGTTTCAATTGAACATATGTGAAGAAACACACATGGAAGTGTGGTGTAAATAGGAAGAAAAAACAATGATTGGAGATGGAAAAGTCTATAAACTATGTGTAGCTAAAGCTTATCGCAATTGGATAACAATAAGAAAGTATCTATATGTATTATGTTAAAATATGAACATATAAAAGATGCTAAAGTCCATCACAATAGGACAAATATAAGAAAGTATTATATGAGTACTATGTTAGGATATGAGCAAAGATAATTTTGATTACTGATGACCCAAAACTATGGCTCTAATCGGCTGCCCGTTTTTTGCTGTGGTTGCCGCTATGGCTGCAAATTTTTTCATATACAATACTGTAGCTACTGAAAATTTTTCTCCTGCTGCAGCAGCAGCGCTGTAATAAGCGCACCTGATCAGGCTGTTTATATATGAATTTCTACAGTTATTCTTGAAATTCTTGGCCCATATGGAACAACACACAGATTGATGGATTAGTTGAAAAAACCAAGTGTGCAATTGTTTGTCAAAAAAGTTTGATCCAGCAATGATCAGACAAGGAATATATATAATACGTGTTGGCTGGAGATCAAATGGTTTCAGATGGCGCTGAAGCCGCACATGCGCATGATATTGTAATATTGTTTGCAGCAGGCGTGATGACGGGCATACTGTCGGCGCTCATAGAGGCGACCAAGATGCTCCCCCACATTCATTCAATATATATGATATAAAGACGAAGAAGTTTGACTAAAAAGAAACATGCACCGATTTACATATAAAAAAATGAAAGGAAGAAATTAAAGATGCATCTTGGTACCTCTGTTTATCCAGCAGATGGCTCCCGCGCCTTGCAGTGGTGTTGGCCTCCTCATTTCAATCTCCGCCTCTCAGGTACAGGCAGCAGTACCACAGAAGGTGTTGCCTTGCAGTGGTGTATAAATACTACCCAGAAATGGAGTGATTGATAGGATTACTAACATACTTTGCCGGTGTCTGCTAAGATGCTTTGCTTCGTTTCATCAAAAAAGAAAAGATGCTTTGTGTCGGTGTTTTGACCCTCGAGGGGTTAACACCAACGAGTAATATTCGTAATTGCGTGTTTCCTTAATCCGGTGGGTGATGCAAGAGGGACACGGCGATTTATCCTGGTTCGGGCAAAGAAGGCTCTACGTGCAGCGGGGGGAGGATAGTTCGTGTTATCTTGCACCGAAGTGCTAGTACAGGGAAAAATACAAGCAGATGTGAGGAGCGCAAGGTGGAGTTTGGGCGTTCGGACGCCTAGCTCTCGACCTTACACAGGCTCACGGTGTCGTTCGGTGATCTAAAGCCTTAATGTTTCTATGCTCTAGATCCTCTCCTTCGGTAAATCCTGGCGCCTCCTTTTATAGATGAAGGAGGGGCACAGGGGTACATGTATTTCGAGTCCGCATAGCTGATGATGTATGACGTTGAGGCCGATCACGTCGGTGCCGCTGTAGTGATGTACGTCAGTATGGGAGGCCCTACAGCCGTCGCGTCGGGAGTTGTTGAAGTTTCGCTCGAGGGTTCGTTTGATGAAGTCAAGGGGCGACGGTCGAGGGTCTTGGCTGGAGTCGAGGGGGTCGTGCCGAGGAAGTCGAGCCTCACCGGATAAGGCCGAATCCCAGAAAATGCGGGAAACATGCTGGTTTATACGTCTCGAGGGGGTGCTGGACGTGGCACAGTGCTCGGTATGGTGCAACAGCGTAGTACGACCCGCGGGATTCAGGGGCATGGGCGGTAAAAGTCAGATTTGACCGCCACGCCTACAACTGTTACCGTAACTCTGGCCATGTGGTTAGGCGGGGGTTGGTAGATCGCATTGAATGCGCCCGGATCCGTATGAGAGAGTCGGTAAACCGAGGGGTGTACTCTCCTCGAGGGCTGCCCATTCACCCGAACGAAGTTCCGTCTTCGAGGGCAGGCTCGTTCGGCGGGCGAAGTTCCGTCCTCGAGGGGTCACCCGAATCATACCCTCGAGTGTACAGTCCCGGTCCATTTGGTAGCCCCTCGAGCAGGCTTTGGCTTTGGGCCGTCGTTGTCCGTTCGTGGGTCAGTCCGATATGTCTCAGCCTGCGGGCCTTGCGGGAGGTCACTGGAGGGTTTGCGTTGCTGATTTTGCGGGGTTTAGTTTGGTAAACCAAGGGTTTGGGGTACCCATTTCCTGGGTATCGACAGTAGCCCCCGAGCCTCTGCACGAGTGATGACACTCGGGCAGGGGGTCAAGAATTGGAAATGGGACATGATTCGGATTTTGTCGTGGGGGGCGCGCGAACGACCCTCACGGGGGTAGCCCCAGAGGCCTCGTAGGAGTCGAAAGACTCCTGTGAGGGCTTTATTTGTATTTGGTTGAAGGGTGCTTGTCCAGTCGGGCACAGGCCTGAACTGGAGTCACAGCGCTTTACTGAGGGGAGCCCCCGGGGGATTTTCGACCCTCTTTCGTCGAGGGGTGCCGGGCACAGGTGAGCCCCCGAGCCTCGTGCGGCTGGGGCATTGCTGGCCTCGACATTCATCTCACGAGTCCTTTCGATCGGACGTGAGGCGAGAAGCATCGGACTACCCCCGATAGGGCGAGCCGCGAAGTTCTCAGTGAGCTGCTAACGGGAAAATCCAAGCGAGAGCCCGTTCCTCGTTCGATAGAGGTCGGCAGGAGGCCCGGAGGCGGTCTCATTAAAACAAAGCACAATGGTCCTACAGATACCGATTCCATTCGATAGGTCTTGGCGGCTCGATGCCTCCCTTAGGGGGATTCCATAAAGTCCATAGCGTTTCGCCTTGGATGCGTCCAAAGGGGTCTCGAGAGTTTGTTCTCGAGCAGGGCCTCGTGTTGGCTCCCCCTTGGTCACCCCTGACTCGGGTGCTCAAGGGCGACTGTTGAACCCTGATCGTGGGGCCAGCCTTCGTTCCCTCGAGGCTTAGGGCAGGAGCCTAATTTCTTTGGTGCTCAAGGGCGGCCGTTGAGCCCTCACTCGAGGACCGGCCTTCGTTCCCACGAGGCTTTGAGGTGGGGCCAGAGCCCGTTCTTTTTTTGGTGCTCAAGAGAGGCCATTGAGCCCTCACTCGAGGACCGGCCTTCGCTCCCTCGAGGCTTTGAGGTGGGGCCAGAGCCCGTTCTTTTTTGGTGCTCAAGAGCGGCCGTTGAGCCCTCACTCGAGGACCGGCCTTCGCTCCCTCGAGACTTCAAGGTGGGTCCAGAGCCCATTTTACCTTTTGTAGGAATCTCCGTTAGCGAGCAACGGCTCTCTTTTCTTATCGTTGGACACGCCTTTGGAGGAGGAGGCCTCAGCGGTGCGATCGTGGCGGGCCCGAGCAACGGCTCTCTGCCAGAGGTGTGACGCGTGCATCCGGTCGAGGATCGAGGGGGGAACGGTCAGGTAAGCGCATCAATTGCGGGAAGTTAGCTTTTCCCTGCCGCTGGACTCCGCCCGTTGCTCTTCCCGGGTATGAAAATAGAGGGGGACAAGTGTTCGCTCCCACCTGTGGCATCCTTTCGAACTCCGGCTTTCCTGCGCGTGTGAGGGTAAAAACTTAGAGCGAGAAGTCACGATTGGGAACCTTCCTGGTCATCCGTCCACCGAGGAGATTCGTGCTATTGTTGCCGCCGCCGCGCCCACCGAGCAGATCTGTGCTGCCACTGCCGCCATGGCCCCCGTCCTCTAGCCCGCCGAGCCCTGGCGCCCGTCGACCGTGATGCGGCAACGGCTGATCGAGCTGGTGAGGGAAGAACTTCACTGCCCCGTCACTGACCCGAATCGGCCAAAGTGGATTGCGCCGCCCAGGGACCACCAAGAGCCAAATCCGCCGGAGGGCTACGTGGTGAGCTTCCTCAAGTATCATCGGCATGGGTTCGGTGTGCCCCCGAGCGAGTTCATGCGGGGGTTGATGAACTTCTACAGCGTCGAGCTCCACCATTTCTTCCCCAACGCCATCTCCAACACCACCATCTTCGCGGCTATTTGCGAGGGCTACCTCGGGATGGTGCCACATTGGGAGCTATGGCTCCACCTTTACAAGGGGGAGTGGTTCACCTCCCCGGTGGCACAAGGAGTAAGGCGAATCGTCAGAGCGGGGTGCCTCAACTTCGCGTTGAAGACTGGGAGGTCGGAGGAGCCATGCGAGTACATCCCCACCGGGTTGACGTCCAACCACTCCCTATGGGACGAGCAGTGGTTCTACCTTCGCAACGATGGCAGCTACCTCCCTACATACATCGGGCGGCTTATCACCGAGCGTCCATACAACTGGCCGCACGGTGTCATGGGAGATCTTTAGCGTCGACTTCATCGCCTCGTCGTCATGATGAGGACCCTTCGAGAGGCGGGCCTGACGGCGGGTGTGGTGGTCTCGGCCTTCCACAGTCGACGGGTGCTCCCTCTGATGGAGCGCCCATTGCGGTTGGACGAGATGCTCCCCTCGGCGGTGCCCGAGGTTCTCAAGAGGTGCCGGATGTCCGACGAGAGGCCGTCCGCCGCGGAAGTCGTCACGCAGGTAAGGGGGATGGTGGCTGGCTCGTTCAGGGTGGAGGACGTCAACCACCTCCCCATGCGGCCGGAGGAGGGTTGCCTCGACCTGGTGAGTGCCCCGACCCATGCCTTTCGCTTTCCCCCCCCCTTTCTCTTGTCCCTGTGACTAAACGTCTTTGTGTAGGGGAGAATCGACTACCGGAGATCGAGGCCTCCACTGAGGGAGGATGCTCCCAATCGTCAGGTAAGACGCTTCACCGCCCAGCAAGAGAAGCGGAGTAAGGACGAGGAGGAGAAGAAGAAAGCCAAGAAGCTCCGGGAGCGCGAAAGGCTTGCGAAGCGCCACGCTGAGCAGAGGCGCGACGGGCTCCCGGAGGAGGAGTCTCCCTCATCCGAGGGAGATAAAGA
This sequence comes from Bothriochloa decipiens, assembly GCA_023333625.1. Classification (NCBI taxonomy): domain Eukaryota; kingdom Viridiplantae; phylum Streptophyta; class Magnoliopsida; order Poales; family Poaceae; genus Bothriochloa; species Bothriochloa decipiens. The sequence goes on along the minus strand of CM041639.1, from coordinate 10,693,608 downwards.
TGATGATGATGACAGTGATGACGTCGAGGGGGTGGAGGGGCGCCTCGACTGCATCTTGTCAGGTTCCTCCCATGCTGACCGCCCCTTCGTGCAGGAGGAGGTGGCGGAGCAGCGCCCCCCAGCCGGTGGCGTCGGCCTCGGAGCGCCGGTGTGGGAAAAGGGGGCTGAGGCCTCGCCTCGAGGGCGTTCACCCCCTCGCGTCGTACTCGAGGCGGGACCCCACCCACTTCGATCCGGGAAACCGGTCCCGGTCGTCGGTGCGGGCGGAGCAGAGCCGTGCCTAGGAGGCCCCGTCGAAGCAGGGAGGCGCGGCGACCCCACCGATGGCCCCGAGCAGCCTCAGCCCCAGGAAGAGCTCGGCTTTGGGAGGGGTCTCGAAATCTGCTGGCAGTTCGAGGGGGACCCGAAAGGCCTTTATCCCCTTCGGGTAAGTGTCGTTGATTCATTTTCTTTTCATTGTGTCTTCCTTGCGCAGTTTGATAAACTTTTTACCGTCCCGCTTCCCATCCAGGCCCAAGCGCCAAATCAAGGAGGCGTCTCTCGTGCCGGCTAAGTGGCTCAAGATGGATGCAGCTGTGAAGATGGAGGCCCCGGTCACAGGTGCGACGTCGAGGCCCTTGGCTCCGTGGGAAGCCAAGTGGTTGTCCTCAGCCCTCGGTGCTATGGCGCGCGGTAGGCTGACGGGTTCCACTCTTGCTGCAGGATCGAGCGTCTCGGGGGCCGCGGCGGGTGGTGACTTCGAGCTGGGGAGGACGCATGAGAGAGGGAGCGCCTCCTTGATGTCGTCGCCTGCCGCCCTCGAGCTTGGCCCGGTACCCGCGGGCGGTGCCCCTACGCCGGGAGCTTCCGATCCTGGCGAGCCGGAGGCCTCGATCCCCGCACCCAAGGTGGGAGCCCCCGAGGGCCACGAGCCGGGAGAGGAGGTAGTCATCGTGGACCTCAAGGGTGAGGAGACCACGGCCCTTCCCCCCTCGATGGGAGAGCGGAGGCCCTGGCCGGTGGGGCTACGCGAGCTCGAGGCCCGGAGGGAACGAGAACAGGGGGCCCTACAAGAAGCGGAGCTGCCACGGCCATAGCAGGAGGGGGAGAAGGAGCCGTTGGAGCGGCGGGAGGAGGAGGAAACTGGGGGCCAGCCCCAGCATCAGCAGGCGCAGCAGGCGCCGCCGGGGGACACGGCACCGCTGGACCCGCCGGCGCAGCAGCCGCCCGAGACGTCGGAGGCGGGGGTGACTTCCGGACTACCCAAGCAATGGGTGTCCATGATTACCCTGGACGAGCTACTGGCCGAAGAAGAAATGGCGTCGAAGGCGTCGATGGTCCCGTGGCTGCCGGGGGCGCAACCAGAGGAGGCCTCGGTACCGAACCCGATGGAAGACGCGTCGACGGTGGTCCTGCCGGCGCCACAAGTCATGGTGTTGGGGGAAGCGACAGCCTTGACACCTCCGCTACCTTCGAAGGCACTAGAAGCAGCGTCGGGTCAGCCGCCGCAACCATCGACGGAGCAGCCAGAGGAGACGGCGGCTTCTGGCGTGCTGAGGAGGTCGACTTCTGACCCCGGGCTAAGGGATGCCCACGCCGCGTCATAGTTCCACACCCCGGCGGAGTTGGCCGTGAGTTATGGCATCCCGCGCGATGTGGTGGATGAGATCGAGTCCTTGGCGCGAGCCAAGGTCAAGACAGTCCTTCTACATTGGGGCAAGGAGCGCATCGTACTCCGGGAACTCGGCGACTCCAGCGCTCTGGGGATCGAGATGAACGACCCGGCGGAGGTCAAGTGCTGGGAGGAGGCCGAGCGGTCCCAGGCGTGGCTGCAGCACTTGCTGAAGCTAGGCGTCGAGCTCGCCGAAGGCCTCGACTGGAACCTCGCGGTGAGTCACTGTGTAGGCCATATGCAGTTTTTTAAGTTCTTTCGTATGAAATGCCTCAACCCTCGACTTCTTGTCCCCAGGAGGTGCGGAGGCATTCCTACTCCAAGTCATACTTCCTCCCTGAAATGCACAACAGCCGAGAGGAAGTGCTTCGCCAACTCGAAGCCGGCTGCTCTACACAGGGCAGGGTGGCCGAGATCGAGGAGGAGCTGAAGCGGACCAGGGAGGAGGCCGCCAAAGCCAAAGAGGAGACCACCCGGGCGAAGGAGGACTCCGAGGCCGCTCGAGGGGAAGCCGCCCACCTCAAGGAGGAGCTCAAGCGTGCCAGGGAGGAGGCTGATGCGGCCAAGGCCAAAGCGGAGAGGGCCAGGGTTGAGAGCATCCGAGCGCAGGAGCGCGTTGAGCTACTCGTGAGGGAGGCTCAAAGCTCCGTGGAGTGCATCCGCTCGCTTGAGGCCAATTTTGCTGAAGTCTCCGTGACGCACAACACCCTCTCCGCCTTGGTCCAGGAGGAGAAGAACCGAGCCGCTAGCGTAGAAACCCAGCTCGGGGCAATGAAGGCTACCCTCCAGGAGAAGGAGCAGGCCATCATCCTGGCTGGTGGTGCCCTCGAGACCCTCTGCTACGAGAAGAGGAGGTGACCTGGGCCTTCAAGGAGGCCCAGCGGGAGTGGGACGAGGCTCGGGGGGAGCGCGATGCCGTGCTAGGGGATCGCAACGCCCTCAAGACTCGCTGTGCTGGTGAGTTCCTTAAAGGGCTTTTGATCTTTGTTCTTCCTGTATGGTTTGTCTAATTCTTGCTTTGTGTTTCAGGCCTTGAGTCTGAGCTGCTCGCTACCCAGACCGCTGCCAAGGCGCTGCAGGAGAGCCTCGCGGTGGAGGGGGCCCTCGACGGCCTCTGTGCCTCCTGGGAGGTCGGGCCCGTTGAGGGTGCCGAAGAAGACATCCCGGGTGCCACGCTCGTGGACCAGATCTATTACCTCGACGTCGCCCTTCGTGATCGCGTGCGGGAGGCGCTTCATACCGGCGTGAAGCGGGCGCTAGCAGTGGTCTCCTCCGGCTTCGTCTTTGACATGAACATGGTCGCCCAAGGCTTCGTTCCTGATATCTCGAAGACCGATGCCGAGAATGAGGAGCGGTGCCGAGGGCTCATCAATGACGCCGAGAGGCCGGGGGGAGCGCTGACGAAGCTGTTCGAGGACGAAGTCCTCCCCCCTGCTGATGAAGGGTACCACGTCGAGGAGGGCGGTGCCGCAGCGGGCCTGTAGGGAAAGGCTAGGCGAAGATGCCCATGTAACGAATTAGTTTTTTGTAACTTATATTCAATGTGGCTTCGAAAGCCTTTTTGAACATTAATGCATCTATGGTAATGCAATTTGTCGTTTTACTTTTGAGCCTTCTCTGCTTTCTTTTCACCTAGACTTTGCTTTTTTGACTAAATTTTCGACGCATGCTCGTATCCCTCGAGGGGGGAGCGAGTGGAGGTACCATAGCCCGGAGGTGTAGGAGAGCTCCTAGCTCGACAACCCTCGACCCTCTAGGGAGTTTGAGGCATTTTCTACTTAGTCGTGAAGCGTATCGAGGTGTGAGAAAGAAGAGGCGCTCGAGTTTTGATTGCCTGACTTTCGCTTTCCGACTAAGTGTTCGACGCAGGCTCGTATCCCTCGAGGGGGGAGCGAGTGGAGGTACTGTATCCCAGAGGCGTAGGAGAGTTTCGGCTCGACAGCCCTCGACCCCTAGGGAGTTCGAGGCATTTTCAACTTAGTTGCGTAGCGAAAGGGAGGCGTGCGAAAAAAAGTCGTTCGTATTTTTAGGAACTTAGGGGGTCCCCCCCATTAGCCCCTGAGGGAGGCTCGACTCTGGTGAGACAGCATCGACGCTACCTCTTGCATGTACCATAACAAGTTTGAACTTATAATCGAAAGTACTCCTTATATTTGTCATGCGGAAATGTACAAAACATGCGAGAATGTACAAGGGCACTGGTGCCCTAAGGGTAGAAACGACGTAGCTGTTGGATGTTCCATGCGTTGGTGAGGATTTTGCCTTTGTCGTTTGTGAGCTTGTATATACCAGGCCTTAGCACCTCAGCTATGGTATATGGGCCTTCCCATGGTAGGGTCAGCTTGTGACGTCCCTTGTTACTCTGTCGTCGACGTAGAACGAGGTCTCCAACTTGGAAGTCCCTCGGGCGCACGTGCTTGTCGTGGTAGCATTGAAGTTTTTGCTGATACCTCGTGGAGTGAATTAGCGCCATGTCTCAAGCCTCCTCGAGCTGGTTGACAGCATTTGTGAGGGCTTCTTCATTGCTTTGCCCGTTGTACGCCTTTAGTCGAGGGGATCCGTACTCGAGGTCAGTGGGGAGGACGGCCTCGGACCCATAGACCAAGAAGAATGGGGTGAAGCCCGTGGCTTGACAAGGTGTTGTCCTTAAGCTCCATAGGACCGACGGTAGCTCCGTGGCCCATTTTTTTCCATGCTTGCTAAGGCAGTTGAGGATCCTTGGCTTGAGGCCCTACAAAATCATGCCATTGGCACAATCGACCTGGCCGTTAGTTCGAGGATGTGCAACCATGGACCAATTCACACGGATGTGATGGCGACCGTAGAATTCCAAGAACTTCTTGCGGGTGAACTGTGTGCCATTGTCAGTGATGATGACGTTTGGGACCCCGAAGCGATGGATAATGTCGGTGAAGAACTCGACCGCCCATTCGGAGCGGATATTGCCGATGGGCCAGGCCTCGATCCACTTGGTAAACTTGTCGATGGCAATGAGCAAGTGCGTGTACCCTTTGGTTGTCCTCTTGAGAGGCCCCACAAGATTGAGCCCCCAGACCACGAACGGCCAGGTAATGGGGATCATTCGTAGGGCGTGAGCTGGGAGGTGTGTCTGCTTGGCATAAAATTGACACCCTTTCCACGAGCGAACAATGTTTATGGCATCAAAAACGGCGGTCGGCCAGTAGAAACCCTGTCGGAAGGCATTGCCTACGAGGGTCCTTGGTGCTGCGTGATGGCCACAGGCCCCCGAGTGTATGTCCTCGAGGAGCCTCCTGCCTTCCTCGATGGTAATGCAGCGCTGAAGAACGCCTGAGGGGCTTCGCCTGTAGAGTTCCTTGCCGTCACTGTAGATGACATAGGACTTGGCCCGTCGCGCGATCCGTCGAGCTTCGGTCCGGTCCTCCGGAAGCTCTCCTCGAATGAGGCAGTCGAGGAAAGGGACTCGCCAATCCGGTGGCAGGCTCGACAGAGAAGGGGTCTCCTGGATCTCCATAACCTGGGCCTCGGTCGAGGGGGCCCAGTCGAGGTCGTGGGGTGGAGCCTCGAGGGCGTAGTGCAAGCCCCCGAGCCCAAATCGATAGAGGGCTCGAAGAGGTCCCTCAAGAATACGTCCGGAGGGACTGTACCTCGAGTTGATGCGATTTTTGCGAGCTCATCCGCGGCTTCGTTGTATCGTCTAGTGATATGACTAAGCGCGAGGCCGTGGAACTTGTCTTCCAACTTGCGCACTTCGTTGCAGTATGCTTCCATCCTGGCGTCGTGGCAGCTCGAGGCCTTCATTACTTGGTCGATAATTAGTTATGAGTCGCCTCGAACGTCAAGGCGTCAGACCCCGAGTTGAAGGGCGATTCATAATCCAGCGACAAGTGCTTCGTACTCCGTGACGTTATTAGAAGCGAGAAAGTGGATGTGAATGATGTAGCGCATGTGGACTCTGAGGGGTGAGATGAAGAGCAAGCCCGCGCCTGCTCCTGTCTTCATGAGCGACCCGTCGAAGTACATTGTCCACAGCTCGGCTTGGATTTGAACAGGTGGCAACTGAGTGTCGGTCCACTCAGCGACAAAATCCGCCAGCACTTGAGAGTTGATGGCCTTCCGTGGTGCGTAGGTGATGGTCTCGCCCATGAGCTTGACTGACCACTTAGCGATCCTTCCATCGGCCTCCCGGTTATGGATGATCTTCCCCAAGGGGAACAAAGATACCACAGTAACCGGGTGGCTGAGGAAGTAGTGCTGGAGCTTACGACGCGTAAGGACGATGGCGTAGAGCAACTTCTGCACCTGTGGGTAGCGGATTTTTGTTTCCGAAAGCACTTCGCTGACGAAGTAAACCGGCTGCTGGATGGGCAAAGCGCGCCCTTCCTCTTGCCTCTCCACCACTATGGCCGCGCTGACCACCTGAGTGGTTGCGACGACATAGAGGAGGAGGGGCTCGGGTGGTTCAGTCGACGTTGCCAGTCGAGGAGGGACGAGAATTGGAGTGGAAGTCAGCTTGGCTTTGAGTTCATCGAGGGCCTCCTCGGCTTCTGCAGTCCATGTGAATCACTCGGATTTTTTCAAGAGGCGGTACAGAGGCATGGCCTTCTCCCCTAAATGTGAGATGAAGCGGCTGAGGGCCGCGAGGCAGCCCGTGACCCTCTGCACGCCCTTGAGATCCCGAATCAGCCCCATTCGCGTGATGGCCGCCACCTTCTCGGGGTTGGCCTTGATCCCGCGCTGGGAGACGATGTATCCGAGGAGCATGCCCCGAGGCACTCCGAAGACACAATTCTCAGGGTTGAGTTTTATGTTTTTGGCTCGAAGGCACCCGAATGCGATTTCAAGGTCTCGGATGAGGTTGTCCATTCTTCTGGACTTGACCACGATGTCATCGACGTAGGCCTCGACCGTGTTGCCTATGTGTTCGCCGAAGACGTGGAGCATGCACCGCTGATACGTTGCCCCGGCTTTTCGAAGGCCGAAGGGCATGGTGACGTAGCAGTACATGCCAAAAGGTGTGATGAAGGAAGTCGCGAGCTGGTCAGACTCTTTCATCTTGATTTGGTGGTAGCCGGAATAAGCATCGAGGAACGAGAGGGTTTCACATCCCACGGTAGAGTCAACAATTTGATCAATGCGTGGTAAAGAAAACGGAACCTTGGGACATGCTTTGTTTAAACTAGTATAGTCAATACACATCCGCATCTTTCCATTCTTTTTCTTAACTAACACGGGATTAGCTAACCATTCGGGGTGATGGACCTCCTTGATGAATCCAGCCGCCAAAAGCTTGTGTACCTCCTTGCCGATGATCCTGCGCTTCTCCTCATCGAAGCGGCACAGGCGTTGTTTCACCGGTCTGGACCCGGCCCGGATTTCCAAGGCGTGCTCGGCGACTTCCCTCGGTATGCCTGGCATATCCGAAGGACTCCACACAAACATATCGACGTTCGCGTGGAGAAAGTCGACGAGCACAGCTTCCTATTTGTCCTCGAGGTCAGCGCTGATCGTTAGCACCTTCTCGCAGGGGCAGCTCAGGTCGAGGGGGACTTTCTTGGTGTCTTGTGCTGGCTCCAAGTTGCCGGCGTGTCGCTTAAGATCTGGCACCTCGTCGGTGAGGTGCTCAAGGGTCGTGGCTATCATGGCATTTTGCTCGATAGCCTCTCCATACTCGACGCATTCAACATCACAGTCGTACGCGTGCTCGTAGGAGGAGGCGACGGTGATGACGCCCTTGGGGCCTGGCATCTTGAGCTTGAGGTAGGTGTAGTTTGGGATCACCATGAACTGCGCGTAACCCGATCGGCCGATGATAGCGTGATACATTCCATGAAACCCGACCACCTCGAAGGTGAGGGTCTCTTTCCTGAAGTTGGCGGGGGTGCCAAAGCAGACAAGAAGGTCGATACGGCCGATGGGGAGGGACTTCTTCCCTGGCACGACGCCATGGAATCCCCCGACGCTGGGTCAGAGTTGGCACCTCCTGACTCCCAGGAGGTCGAGGGTCTCTAGGTAGATGACGTTTAGGCTGCTACCGCCATCCATGAGGACCTTCGAGAGGCGGGTGTTGATGATGATTGGGTCGACGACGAGCGGATAGGCCCCGGGGTTGGGGACGCGATCCAGATGGTCATCGCGGTCGAACGTGATGGGCACGTCAGACCAGTCGAGGTAGTGAGGTGACACGACACGGACGGAGAAGACCTCTCGACGCTCCCGCTTGCGCTGTCGAGGCGTGAGCTGGGTCGAGGGGCCCCCGTAGATCATGTAGCAGTCATAGACTTCGGGGAATTTTCCGTCTTCCCCGTTGTCTCCCTCACTGCCGCCTTGGTCTTTCTTGTCGTCACCTTTCTTCACGCCCACTTGCTCGAAGTGCTTTCGAAGCATGCGGCAGTCCTTAAGCTTGTGCCTTGCCCCATTCTTGTGGTAAGGGCAGGGCTCCTCGAGCATTTTGTCGAAGATGGCACCCTCGGGGGGGCCTCGAGGTCTTTTGTGTTCGGTTGCTGCGACGAGATCGTCTTCTGCAGCCTCACGCTTGCCTTGCTCATGTTTCTTCTTCTTGTTGTTTCTCTTTGGCCCTTTGCTCGAGCCTCCGGCGTTGTTGGCTACCGGCGTTTTTCCCTTGTCCTTCCCGTCGCTAAAGAAGGCACTGACGGCCTCTTCGCCAGCCGCGTAGTTGGCGACCACATCCATGAGCTCGTCGATGGTGTCGGGGCGGTTATGCCCTAACTCGCGAACTAGGTCCTTGCAGGTTGTACCCGCAACAAACGCTAGAACGACGTCGAGATCGGAGATGTGGGGTAGTTCGGTGCGGAGCTTGGAGAATCGTCGAGCAAAGTCACAGAGAGACTCCCCTCGTTTCTGCTTGCAGTTGTGCAATTCCTAGGAGTTCCCGGGACGCACATAGGTACCTTTGAAGTTCCCGTCGAAGATCCAGACAAGGTCGACCCAGCCGCAAATCTGGTCAGGGGGAAGCTCCTTGAGCCATCTACGCACGGTGTCGGACGGGAACAGGGGAAGGTGACGTATGATGACATGATTGTGACGTGCCCCGCCTGCCTGACAAGCCAGCCGAAAGTCGGCTAGCCAAAGCTCGGGATTGGTTTCACCGTTGTATTTGACGATGCTCGTGGGGGGTCAAAACTTGTCGGGCAGCTGGGCGCAGCGGATCGCCCTGCTGAAGACTTGGGGAACCGGTGGCTCCAGGGCCCGTCGGTCTTCATCGCTGTCGTGACGCCCTCCACGATGGGCGATGTACCCTCGATCCTCGGCATCCCCATGCTTGCGTCTGCGGTTCTCGACAATGTCGAGGCGCACGTCGCGGGGAGCGTGGTCGTCGTTGATATGTTCTCGGGCCGGCTTCTTCTTCTGTCGAGGGTCGCCCCCTGATCGACCGAGCCCTCCCTTTCGGGCCGGGAGGGCTCGACCTGAGGTTCGGAGGCTGCCCCTTGATGCCTCGAGGCTGAGCTCTCAGCTTGCTGAACAGCAGCAACTTGGAGGAGATCCTTGACCTCGCGTTGTATCCGCCGAGCCTGTGAGTTGGATGGCGCGGGCATATTGCGAAGGAGCATAGCCGCCGCGATAATGTTCTGGCTTGCTCGGGGATAACGGTTAGTGGGTTGCTCGGGTGCCCCTGCCTTGTTGATCTGCCGGTTGACCTCTCGGGCCCTGGCTCGGGTTCTACCGCCGGGCGATCGCCGCTCTTGCTCGAGGGTCAGCTCGAGTAGGCACAATCGTTCCTGCTCGTCGGCGAGCTTCGCCTGCAACTCCCAAATCTGTGCCAGCTGTGCGTCCGGCTCACCAGGACGGGGGCATGCTTCTCGGGGTGCGTCTGGTTGTTGGTCCTCTGCTCTGGGGGGAGCGTCTCCCACCACAGCGGTAGCTGCCACGGCCGCTGGGTCGACGGTTTCCCGATCGGAGTCGACATCACCATCGATGTGGAGGCACTCGCCGTAGGATCCCAATGATCAGAGTCAGAGTCGGGGTCGCCGCAGCAGAAGACGGGGAATCGCCCCCGCGCCTCCTCCTGCAGCTGCCGTTGGAGTGTGCCGACGGTGTACCTCTGGGGGCCGGGCGCTCTTACGAAGGCCAAGCCCTCAGAGGCCGGTTTGACAGTCTCCACGTCCGTCATTGCACGGAGAAGGGCGCCTGGGCGGTCCTCCATCGTGCTCATGTTGGAGTGGGTCACTGTCAAGATCGTTGTTGTGGGATTGTTGAAGTCGAACGAAGGCCGCCACCGACGCTCGAACAGCTCGTGCGGGAGCGGGCTCGATCGAGCGTGGACTTCGTCACACTTCCTTGATGAGCGTACTGCAAAGGTGGAGTCGGGGTTGTAGTGGGGTCTTGCCGGTTCGCCCTCTACCCCTGAACTCGGGTCAGATACTCCCTCAACAAGGGGTTCGTCATCTCCGGTCAGGGGCGAGGAGAAAGCGGCAGGAACCCTCCCTGACTTAGGTTGATGGCGATGACGGTGTCGACCGTGCCTCCTTCTGGATGTGGAAGCATGGTCGTGAGACTGGCGAGCGGCCCCCCATGAACGTGGGGGGCGTACCGCGACCTCCGTTCGGGTCACTGATTGAGAGCAGGGTCATGTCGTAGCCCTGGTCAAGGGTCATGAACTCCAGGCTCCCAAACCAGATCACTGTAGCGTGCGGAAGTGGTGAAACAAAGTCGCCCATCCGGAAAAATGGCGGGAAATCGTTAGTGACATGCGGCTCCCCTACCTGGCGTGCCAACTGTCGGTGTTTTGACCCTCGAGGGGTTAACACCAACGAGTAATATTCGTAATTGCGTGCTCCCTTAATCCGGTGGGTGATGCAAGAGGGACACGGCGATTTATCCTGGTTCGGGCAAAGAAGGCCCTACGTCCAGCGGGGGGAGGATAGTTCGTGTTATCTTGCACCGAAGTGCTAGTACAGCGGAAAATACAAGCAGATGTGAGGAGTGCAAGGTGGAGTTTGGGCGTTCGGACGCCTAGCTCTCGACCTTACACAGGCTCACGGTGTCGTTCGGTGATCTAAAGCCTTAATGTTTCTATGCTCTAGATCCTCTCCTTCGGTAAGTCCTGGCGCCTTCTTTTATAGATGAAGGAGGGGCACAGGGGTACATGTATTTTGAGTCCTCATAGCTGATGATGTATGACGTTGAGGCCAATCACGTCGGTGCCGCTGTAGTGATGTACGTCGGTATGGGAGGCCCTGCAGCCGTCGCGTCGGGAGTTGTTGAATTTCCGCTCGAGGGTTCGTTCGATGAAGTCAAGGGGCGACGGTCGAGGGTCTTGGTTGGAGTCGAGGGGGTCGTGCCGAGGAAGTCGAGCCTCACCAGATAAGGCCGAATCCCGGAAAATGCGGGAAACGTGCTAGTTTATATGTCTCGAGGGGGTGCTGGACATGGCACAGTGCTCGGTATGGTGCAACAGCGTAGTACGACCCGCGGGATTCCGGGCCATGGGCGGTAAAAGTCAGATTTGACCGCCACGCCTACAACTGTTACCGTAACTGTGGCCATGCGGTTAGGCGGGGGTTGGTAGATCGCATTGAATGCGCCCGGATCCGTACGAGAGAGTCGGTAAACCGAGGGGTGTATTCTCCTCGAGGGCCGCCCATTCGCTCGAACGAAGTTTCGTCTTCGAGGGCAGGCTCGTTCGGCGGGCGAAGTTCCGTCCTCGAGGGGTCACCCGAATCATACCCTCGAGTGTACAGTCCCGGTCCGTTCGGTAGCCCCTCGAGCAGGCTTTGGCTTTGGGCCGTCGTTGTCCGTTCGTGGGTCAGTCCGATATGTCTCAGCCTGCGGGCCTTCGTACGTTAGCGCGGGAGGTCACTGGAGGGTTTACGTTGCTGATTTTGCGGGGTTTAGTTCGGTAAACCAGGGGTTTGGGGTACCCATTTCCTGGGTATCGACACTTTGCTTCGATAGAGAGAATGTACATCTTTGCTTCATGTAAAGTTAATATCTTTTTTGTGGGGCCTCCATATGTGATTTGCGTACCAAGGCCTTAACAATGATGTTAACTTATATAAATAAAACATCTAAGTTGCTGGTGTAGGCAACACTACTGCACTAATCTTATCCGAGGCTGGTCCCCCATTAATAAAAAAAACTCCATCTCGAATAAGATTTTTTTTATGATAAAACACTTCATTAATAAATCAAGTAGTATCATTACAGACTCGAGACAAAACAAACTCAGGAAAGAAGCAAAAAAAACTTCACTACGACCCGACCTAATTGCAAAGTAAGCAAGCTCATGCGCAGCAAAATTTTGACTGCTACTTATCTTAGTAATCTCCAAACTAAACAGCTCCTCCATATTCATCCGTGCTCCTCGAACAAGGGACCATCCCACCGATCGATCCATCACATTGCTTTTAAGCTTACTAGCCGCGAAGAGGAAGAGGAAGACTTGCAGGGGAAGGCTGAGGAGGATCATGAAGTGGATCTCCCATGCATTCCACAGCTCTTGGACGACAGGCAACAAGCTGACAGAGAGAGGGCATCCATGGATCAGTAATTAGTTCATCACAGCCTATGTTATTTATGTTGCTGTCAATTTTTTTTAGATAACTCTCCTTTTTGGAAAGGGTTGCTTTGGGCTATGCAAGCAGCCCATATGGGCATTAGATGGGTAGTGGGACATGGAAGAAAAATTAGGTTCTGGGAGGATCATTGGATTGGTAAAACTAGCTTCGCCATTGTCTATTGGCCTCTTATATGCGATCTGTGAGCAACATGGAAAAACTATCTATGATGTTTGGGATGGTGAGAACATAATGTTAAGTGTTAACCTTCAGAAGGAATGTCTTTAGTAGTACTATGGGTTTATGGTGGGAGCTAAGTAGTCTGATGGATGATAGTTCCCTCTGAAGAGGAAGCAGATCAAATTCTATGGAATTTTACTTCTACAGGTAAGTACTCTGTTCGATCCTTATATGTTGTGATTAACATAGAGGGGGTATCCCAAGGTTTGTGAGTTCAATTTGGCAGATTGCTATTCCACTGAGAGTGCAGTTTTTCCTGTGGCTTTTGTCAAATAATCATTTGCTTACTAGAGATAATTTTGCTAAAATAAGGGAAGTTAGTGACCCTTCTTGTATCTTCTGCAATGAGAAGGAGTCAATCACACATTTGTTCTTCAAGTGCTGCTTGAGTAGCAATGTTTGGGTGGTGATTTAAGATTTACTGAAGCAAGAGTTGGGTAGAAATTTTGAATCAATATTTAGGTTCTGGGCAGCGAATAAGTGAGATAACATCTGTGCTTTGGTCTCTTTGGAAATTGAGAAATGAGATCTTTTTTCAGGGTGCTTTATGGACAGGGATAAAGAAGCTACTGCTACTTTGGCTCAACCTGATGTGCTTCTAGATGATGGTATATGCCAGACTTAGGATTACAACTATGTGCACGCTACGGGAAACAGCGGCTTTGCCGACTACTTAAAACTTTGCCGACTGCCACACAAAGGGCAGTCGGCAAAGAATTCCTTTGCCGACTTCCAAACATACGGCAGTCGGCGAAGAAATACAGTCAGCAAAGCTTCCTTTGCCGACAGCCGGAAAGAGAATAATAGTCGGCAAAGCTAGAGCAGTCGGCAAAATTTGGCGGGCGTAAACGGCGCCGGTCGCCGTAAGCTTTGCCGACTGCCGCGGCAGCAGTCAGCAAAGTGACACGTGGCCTGGGCTAGGCCCGGGCTGGCCTTCTTTGCCGACTGCCACGTATCAGGCAGTCGGCAAAGGAACTCTTTGCCGACTGCCGGGCTTGGCAGTCGACAAAGTTTTATTTTTTTAAAATTTTGAATCCAAAATTTTTCTGTAGCCCAAGAATATTGTTTACAAGCACATGTTTGAATTTGGGGACCTTTTTATAATATTTTGTTATATTTTGTTCATTTATTTCATTTACTTGAATTTTTTCGCATAATCAAAATTTGAACTGCAGGTGCATAAAATAATGAAACATAGCCATTAAAAAATGATATTTATATTGGAGAGTGTATTTTGATGCCGTGTCCACAAACTCACCCAAAAGTTTGAACGTCTTGTCTACAAAACATGACCATCCAGGTGCGGTAGAAGTATTTTTTAATTATATAAAATCCAAACGAAGTCCGAAAATCACAAAACTTGTCGAAGTGTGTTATCGCATGTGGAGGCTATGATAAATATTTGAGAATGTTTGAAGCAAGTTGCGACGTCAGATGTCCAAAACCCAGATATCTCCACATGATCATGGAGATGTCTGGGTCTTGGACATCTGACGTCGCACACTCCAAACATTCTCAAATTTTTATCGTAGCCTCCACATGTGATAACTTGACACCTCAACAAGTTTCATGATTTTTAGACTTTGTTAGGATTTTATATAATTAAAAGCACTTCTATCGCACCTGGATGGCCTGTTTCGTGGACAAGACGTTCAAACTTTTGGGTGAGTTTATGAACACGGCCTCAAAATATACTCTCTAACATGAATATTATTTTTTCATTGGCTATGTTTTATTATTTTATGTACCTACAGTTCAAATTTTGATTAGGTGGAAAATTCAAGTAAATGAAATAAATAAACGAAATATAACAAAATATTATAAAAAGGTCCCAAATTCAAACATGTGCCTATAAACAATATTCTTGGGCTATAGAAAAATTTTGGATTTAAAATTAAAAAATTAAAACTTTGCCGACTGCCAAGCCCGGCAGTCAGCAAAGACTTCCTTTGCCGATTGCCTTATACGCGGCAGTTGGCAAAGCCTTTGCCGACTGCCAGATTCGGCAGTCGGCAAAGCCCGTTAATATAAGGGCCCTGCGTGACCAGCCCAATTTTCCCGAACCCTATCCGCTCGCTCGGTCACCGCCGCCGCGCCCCCGACCCGCACCGCGCCGCCGCCGCACCCTGACCCACAGCTCCGTCGCCGCCCGCGCGCCCCTCCGTGCCGCCACCCCCGGCCCCCACCGCCCCCGCGTCCCTCCGCGCCACCACCGCTGCCCCCTACCGCCGCCGTCGCCGGCCCCGCGCCCCTCCGCGCCGCCACCGCCGTGCCTCCGCCGCCGCCCCCGGGCCCCTTCGTGCCGTCACCCCCGGCCCCTGCCGCCGCCGCCGCCCCCGCGCCCCACCGCCGCCGTCTGCTTCACCGGCCTGCCGCCGTCCGCCCCACCACCCCACCACCGTCGTCCGCCCCACCGCCTCGCCGCCGCGCGCCACACCACCGCCTCGCGGCCCAGCCCTGCCACCGCCGAAGGAGGAGAAGGGAAGAGAAGGGGAGAAGAGGAGGGGAGGAGGGGGAGAAGGGAAAGGAAGGGGAGAAGAGGAGGAGAGGAGGGGGAGAAGGGAAAGGAAGGGGAGAAGAGGAGGGGAGGAGGGGAAGAAGGGAAGGGGAGGAGGGGGAAGGGAAAGGAAGGGGAAAAGATGAGGAAGAAGGAGAAGAGGAGGGGAGGAGGGGGAGAAGGGAAGGGGAGGAGGGGAGAAGGAAGGAAGGAGGGGTAGGAAGGAGAAGGGGGAATAAGGAGTAGAAGGAGGAAGAAGAAGAAGGTAAAGTCGTTCCTTGACGACGTTCGTCCACATCATCGATCCCGCCCGTCGCCTAAGAAGAAGGTAAAGCCCCAGGTTGTTGGCCATCATGCCGTATGTGTCGTTGACGGCCTTCGTGCCGAGTTTGTGGATGTGTGGCCTTCGTGTCGTATATGTGTTATCGGCCATCGAGCCGCCTTCTTTCTTGCAGGTTTTGGAAACCTCCCCGTACAGGGGAGGTTCTGCCAAAATTTTGTACTTATAGTGTTGTTTTTCTTGTTTTGCAGAGCGGGTATTGTCGGAGGGGACCCGGAGTAGCTCAGCGACTGCACTGCCTTGCCACTGTCCCGCTAGCCTGTCTCCACCACCACCCTAGGTATAAATCACCTCTCTTCCTTACCGTTGTCGTACTTAGGTCACGTAACCCAGTTAGGTGTCTCCCATCCAAAAGAGATATGGTCGGAGGTATGCAGGTCTCTGCATATCTGCGACCATATCTGTTTCAGATTGTCCACATTTTTTGGATATCCCGTAGATGCGTAGATGAGTTAGCTTCCATGTTCTCCTCCCGTCTGAGTCGGAGTTTTGGCAGCACCTCCCGTTGTTCTCCGGATACACACTCTCCCTGCTGGGACGTGTATCAGGAGAACAACAGGGAGGTGCTGCCAAAATTCCAACTCGGACGGGAGCAGAACATGGAAGCTAACCCATCTATGCATCCGTGGGTGGGATTAGGACCTATCCTTCACCTATTAGATGGTAGGAACGCCGTGTAGATATAACTGCTCGTTTTATTACTCGCTTACGCATGTGTATGATAGAGGATGCCTAACCGTGATTGGATGTACATGGGCTTTACAAGTAAGAGCGAAGAATGGATTAGGGGGACCACTTATTTCCGGAACCAAGCATTTGGCTCGGTTGCTAAAGGGTCAATTCAGATGCGGTGTCCCTGCAGCGATTGTAAGAACTCAAAAAGAAAAGTAAAGGATGATGTTTGGAAAGATCTATACAAGAATGGATATGTGGCAAACTATAAGACGTGGATCTTCCATGGTGAAGACGGTCGTATTAGAGAGGAGGAGGTGAGAGCACACCTCGAGGAGTTTGATGGAGATGCCAGGATGGCCAACATGGTGGTAGACTATAACAAGGCATGTGGCAATGAAGGTGTGCTGGAGGAGGATCCAGAGAAAACCGCAAAGGCGTTCTATGAAATGATGCAGTCGGCATAGAAGCCCCTTCACGGGAATACTACAATGTCACAACTGGATTGCATTGGATGCCTAATAGCATTGAAGTCACAGTTGATCATGAGTCAGGACGGCTTCGATCTCATGTTGGCACTTTTTGGCGAAATGATTTCGAAGGGTCACATGCTGCCGAAGAACACGTACGAGTCACAGAAGCTCCTTCATGCACTTAAGATGCCGTATGAGTCAATCCATGCTTGTCCTAAAGGGTGCGTCATATTTAGGGGGGAAGACCTTAAGGAAGCAACGCATTGTCCAAAGTGCAAAGTCTCTAGGTATGTGGAGATAGAGGGTAGTGATGGCAAGAAGAAACAGTCTATGGTCCCCAAGAAGGTACTACGGTACCTTCCTGTCATACCGAGGCTCCAATGGCTGTTCATGATAGAGGAGTCAGCGAAACAGATGAGATGGCACAAAGATGGCAAAAGATATAGTGGTACATGGTACACCCATCTGATGGTGATGCGTGGAGGTACTTCAATGCCCAACATCAGAACAAAGCAGAGGATGCTAAGAATGTAGGTATAGCATTGGCAACTGATGGGTTCAACCCGTACGAAATGATGGCGGCCCCGTACACTTGTTGGCCCGCGTTCGTGGTACCTCTCAATCTTCCCCGGCGTTATGTCTGAGCCCAAGAACGTGTTCTTATCGCTGATAATACCTAAACACCCGGGCAACAATATGGGTGTGCTCATGCAGCCACTGTGGGATGAATTGCAACATGCTTGGGAAAAGGGGGTGCTGATGTACGATTGAACTACAAAGAGGAACTTCATAATGCATGTGTGTTACCAGTATTCGATGCATGACTTCCTGACGTATGGCATATTCAGTGGGTGCTGTGTTCATGGGAAGTTGCCTTGCCCAGTATGCAAGGCATCTATGATGTTCACCTGGCTGA
Organism: Bothriochloa decipiens; assembly: GCA_023333625.1. Classification (NCBI taxonomy): domain Eukaryota; kingdom Viridiplantae; phylum Streptophyta; class Magnoliopsida; order Poales; family Poaceae; genus Bothriochloa; species Bothriochloa decipiens. The sequence goes on along the minus strand of CM041639.1, from coordinate 10,676,323 downwards.
AGAAGGGTGGCAAGTTCTCTTTGTTTGACAAACATCGTCAATTTCTAGGTGCCGACCATGAGTTCAGACGAGACATCAAGCACTTCACGAAAGGTGTTAAAGTCATCGACCCCATTCCTGAGATTATGACCAGTGAACAGGTCGTTGCCCAGTTAAAGGCTCTCAAAATTGATACAGACAATGGTGGTTTTAAAGGATATGGTTAGGAACACATGTGGACCCATATATCGGGCTTGCATAGGCTCCCCTACTTCAAGGACCTTCTTATTCCATACAACATCGATGTAATGCATACAGAGAAGAATGTCGCTGAGGCACTCTGGGGTACAATCATGGACATAAAGGAGAAGTCAAAGGACAACATTAACGCTTGACTAGACATGGAGGAGATCTGCGATAGACCAAAGTACGTGATGAAGGCCCCTGTCAATGGCAAGAGGTGGAAAAGAGTCCCGGCCGATTACATCCTGAAAAGGGATGATAGGAAGGAAGTGCTTGAGTGGATCAAGACGTTAATGTTCCCTGATGGGTATGTGACAAATCTGAGTAGGGGAGTGGACCTGAAGACTATGAAAGTCTTAGGGATGAAGAGTCATGACTTTGACATATGGATTGAGCGGCTCCTTCCTGCGATGACCTGTGGACACCTCCCCGAGCCAATGTGCCGTGTTCTGGCAGAGTTGAGCTATTTCTTCCACCAGCTTTGTGCCCGGGAATTATCTCGAGAAGTGGTTCATGACCTGGAGCGTGCTGCACCTCTGTTGATCTGCAAATTGGAGATGATCTTTCCACCTGACTTCTTCCAGCCGATGCAGTATCTGATTTTGCACCTACCGCGTGAGGCACGCCTGGGGGGTCCTCTGTAGGCCCGTTGGTGCTATCCAATCGAGAGGTGTCTAAAGATTCTTCGTAAAAAGTGTAGAAATAAAGCCAAAATTAAGGCTTCCATGGCAGAGGCATTTAGAGTGGAGGAGGTGTCCAACTTCACAAAGGCATACTATACTGAGAACATTCCCAGCGTGAACCCACCCCCTCGTTACAACGACGACTGGAGTTCATCGACCCTGAGCCTTTTCAAAGGGCAACTGGGAAGGGGAAGCACAGCTACCGGCAAGACGTTGCAACAACATGAGTTTCGCACTATCATGCTCTACGTGTTATTGAACCTTGATGAAGTGGTTCCTTATCAAACATAAGTTCTTAATGAGCTACTTACATACGCAGTCAATATCCTCCACCTATTTTGCCGACCCCCTTTTCTCTTTTTTCAGGGAGTATATTAATGTATTATGGAAAGGGGATATGGCTTCTACCGACGAAGAAGAAGACGATCTTCTCAAAAATAGCAAGCCCAGTTTTATTTCCTGGATCCGTACAAAGGTACCATCTAACTTACCACTTTTCAACTTTGAGTTTCCACTTTGCTCCTAGGAGCGACTAATGTAATGATCTATCTGGCCTCAACTTGCAGGCATGCACGGATAGGGAAATGAGTGATGAATTGAAATAGGTTGCACAGGGCTTCAGATCTAGGGTGGAAACATTCACCATTTATGATGTGAATGGCTATCGCTTTCACATGAGAAGCTACGAGGAGAGTTGGCCCACCCGAAAGACCACGTGCTCAGGAGTTCGTACGCCCGGCACCAATAATCTTGACTATTATGGCATAGTCAAAGAAATATACGAGCTCCACTTTGAGGGCACGAAAGAACTTAAACCGGTGGTATTCAAATGCCACTGGTTTGATCCTAATAAAGTTATAAAGTTAGAAGACAAGATGACATTGGGCAAGTCGAAATTCGACTAGATGCCGTCTATACTGGAGAAGATGTCTATATTGTGGCTCAACAGGCCATGCAAGTTTATTATCTCCCATGGGCGTGCCAAAAAGATGAGAGGCTTAAGGGTTGGTACCTTGTGCACTTGGTATCGCCACACGGTAAAGCGCTTGTCCCAAACGATGATGATTACAACTTTGACCCAACGACAGATAGCAGAGAGTTCTATCAACCTGAGGGGCTAAAAGGCCGTTTGTCGATAGACATTGATTCACTGATGGGCATGGAAGTAGACAACAAGGTTGATGAGGACGAGGGTGAAGTGGTGCAACATCCTAAGGATATAATGATGCTTGAGCGATGGAGGGCTCAACGCGATAGAGGTGTTCAGGACGATGGAGATGGTAAGGACAGTAGAGATGATGAGGACTTAGATTTCGATAATATTGATAGTGATGATGACTACAGCGATGACTGGGAGCCAACCACTATTGTTCGTGGAGATAAATTCTAATTCATGTAAGTACTATATTGTTCTTATTATTATTTTGTATCTCTTTACAAGTACTTATTGATTATTTGTGCTAATTGGTTTAATCTTTGTCTTTGCCATTGCAGGCACGGGACAAAATACTGGGCGAAACTAGACGACCGCGATGAAAGGCCAGGTCGGTCTATGCACGGACAGGCATAGGCATCGAGGATGAGGCATTGGAGGAGACGCCATTGGAGGAGCCTCGCTCACGTCGCTCGGCGACGAGGCAGCTATTTGCCTTAGACGACGTGCCAGACGCCATGCAAGACGAGGCGGACGGGCACAACCAGACTTGGGCCGAGGGCGAGGAGGACGAGGGCTACCAGCACTGGGGCGGGGGCGAGGAGGATGGGCGCGAGGCGACACCAGGGGAGACAGCTTCCTTAGGTTTGCGCAAGGTCTACCAGCGTGGGATCATGCGCCTCCCTAAAGCACTGATCGCCTTTGAGCACCGTCCTATGATTCAACCTGAAGGTCCCAAGTAAGTAACCGTTTATGTTTTTACAACTTATTCATATGATATGTTTAACATTGAAACTTTAGACTAACAATTCTTATTAATGACTTGTGCAGAGGCCGGAGGATTGTGAGCAGGAGTGATGCACGCAGTCCAAATGGCATGCTGGGCCTCCTGATCAAGCAGCACTACCCTGGCCTTGTTACCCTCGACGACGTGACCAAGGTGGTGCCTGGCATTGGTCGAACTTCTACAAAGCCTGGGACACACACCAGGTCCCCATTGCGACCAAGATCAAGATACAGTTCTGCGTGAGTCTTCATTGCACCGCTTTGTCAATACGCATTCATTGGACGTTCTTGAAATAATGAAATGATACATGATATCTGTATGCAAGACTAGTTCACGTGCGAGGCGGGGTACGATGAACGGGCGTCAGCGGTGCAGGACAAGGTCACCATGGGGTGACTCAAGGACATGTACTACGAGGCGCACGTCCAGGTCCTCATCACCTACTACACCGATGTGAAGCGCGAGAAGCTGCCGAAGGAAGATGCCAGGAAGATGATCCATGACCCCAATACCGACATTGACAAGGTGTTCTACCTCCAGGTAATTAGGAAACATTACTTATGATTCCTTCCATAAAAAATAAGTAGGAAACATTAATTCTGATTCATCTTCTTCCATGTCATGGAGTTTCCTGCTGAATGGTGCAAAAGCTATAAGGACTGCTGGGAGGCCATTGTGGACGAGTGGAGAAGGCCGGCGTCCTAAAAAGAGCGTCGCCGTAGAAGTGAACGTGCCAAGGCAAGGAAAGGGCCGGCACACCACCAAGGGAGCCGCTCCCTCGGAGGGTTCATGGACGCATGGGTAAGCTTCTGTCGATTTATTTATTTATTTATTCGATCTCAATACGTGTAATCATCCTTGTGTTTTCCTTGTAGTCCCAGTCGAATGAGGGGCATGTGATCAATGAGTACGAGGGCTACGCCCTGTCTCACAAGGGCAAAGCGACAAATCCAAACAACGTCTTCAGCTCGGTGGATGGGCCTGAGGCATACACCAACCCGAACGCCTACGAGAAGATGGTCCAGTACACCAAGATGGCTCGCCAGCGCCATGGTCCGGACTACAATCCTTCCAAGCAGCCCCTGGATACAGACATCATGATAAGGACGGGAGGAGGGAAATAGCACGGCAAGTACTTGATTGCCCACAGCGCAATCGACCCGGCCACCGTTCCCACCCTTTGTCAGATTCGTAACTCCGCCAGCACGACCTCCTCCGACGTCCCCATACGACCTCGGCAGCCAAGCACGTTAGCCGCGGTTCAGGTAACTTTAGTTTCATTCGTCGTTAATTGGTTTTATGTATGTACCTTTCCTTTTGCATTGTTTAAACATCGAGGGTGTAACATTGCAGTCCGAGCTAGCCGAGTTGCAGGCCGCGACGGAGGCCTCGTAGGAGTCCTATCGGCGGGAGATGGCGGCCCGAGTGGAGGCCCATCGGCAGGAGATAGCGGCTCGAGAGGAGGCCCATCGGCAGGAGATGGCACGCTGGAGGCAGGACTTTGCCAGCTGCATTCAGAACATTTAGATCCCTGGTGCTGTTATGCCTCCATTGCCCGCCTCGATGTTCGCTCCACCCCCTCCTCCTGGCCCTATGAGGACTCCGGTGAGTATATATGTTTCCATTGTTTTGGCTTGTGCGGCCATCATGTAGGTACTAATGAGATCGCTTCTCCTTTGTGCAAGCACTGTCGGCGGGTTCAAACCCGACTCCTCCAGATCTCCCTTCTCCAAGCCATGGGTGGCCGGTTGTTCCCCTCAGCAACACTTCTGGCCTCCGAGTGGCGGTCTTCCTCGGCCTCCGTAGCAGGGGACCTCCGCATGGGCGAGCTGCCCTCCTCCACCAACCCAGCACGCGCACTCTGGGTGGGGGCACCAGTACATGTCAGCGCCGCTCCCGCTAGCCAGTCCTCGTGGTCTGCGTGGTCTTCAGCCCGTGATGAGCATAGGGACGACGGGTTGCAGCACGAGTGAGGGCCTTTGTTGAATGTTGGACTTATGGACTTGTTGAACTCCTTGGATGTTTCGACTTGTAGGCCTGGGCTATTGGGCGGAGGGAGCTCATGCAAGGGGCCATGGACTTGTTGGATGTTTGGATGTTGGACTTGTGGATGTTGGACATGGGATATATATGTGGATTTGTGTTATATATGTGTGCATTTGTGTTATATATATATGATTAACTGCTGTGATATATATGGGAAAATATGAAAAAAAGAGAAAAAATATTTTCTAGCTTTGCCGACAGCCAAGGTAGTCGGCAAAGCTGGGAGCTGAGCTGCACAGGCACCAGCTTTGCCGACTGCCAGGCCAGGCAGTCGGCAAAGGCTGTTTTTTTAAAAAAATTTAAATACTTCTTTGCCAACTGCCTTGCTGGACACTCGACAAAGAATTTATTTTCAAAAAAAAGAAAATCTTTACCGACTGCCACGTCGGCAGTCGGCAAAGCAGACGCCAGATGGCACGGCTAGTTACCTTTGCCGACTCAGCCTACGGCAGTCGGCAAAGAATTCTTTGCCGATGGCTTCTTTGCCGACAGGCCTTTACCGACTGTCTGTGCCAAAAGCAGTCGGCAAAGCCTTTGCCGACTGCATTCCATCCTTGCAAAGAGCCAGTTTCCCGTAGTGGCAGCAGGCGCGCCCATACGCAATGCACTGTTAAATATTTTGCTTTTTTAAACACAAAAGCAGAGGTATCCTTTCTTCTGTATTTTTAGATAATGGAACAAAATTCGAGCCTCTGTCAATGATAACCACTATTAAAATCCTAACACCCATCGTCAGCATGGCCTAGAACATGAAGTCGTAGATAAGTAGTAATTTTTTTGTGGATAAATTTTGAATATGCCATTATTCAAATTAGATTGTTTGTACTATCAAACTTTTCATTCCTATCAGTGCCTATTCTAATAATTAGATATATGCTCCATATTATCTATCGTCTTGTGATAAGTTTATCAATTCTCATTATCTAAAACAAGTTTATCAATTCTGACCTCCATAATAGCAAGAATGATGTGGCTTTGGTAGTTAATTCGTACCTGGTACTATTGAGACTTTGAGAGTTACTACTAGGAGACAGATGGGAAATAGAACTCTATGTCAACTTTAAAGTGCCGGACAATGGTTTTTAACAGTTGATTCCACCATGATGAAGAAAGGTTGTAGGTGTCGTGTCGTGAGTAGGGATATATCTTTTTAGTAGTACTGAAACGCGGTCGCGTTTCTGGACGCCGGGAGTAGCCGAACATGGACCGTTGGATCTCGATCGGACGGCTGAAATCACTCCAAAAGTCGCTCTCATGTGTATTGTTCATCTCACCTCTTTACTGTTCACATGTAAATTGCTACATGTACCCGAGAAACGTACCCAGAAAATCTCTTTTGTGTCTACTGTTCATTCATCAACGTGCACTGTTCATGTAGGAAATTGCTACGGGTACACGAGAAACGTACTAGAAAAAAATAAGCATTTTTCCTTTAAAGAAAAATTATAGAAAATTTCTAAATAAAATAGAACCACCCAGCGTACCAAAATATTTTACACCCCTACAAATTAAAACAATTTCTAAATAAAATCAAAACAGTTTCTAAATTTATATCATAGACCACATACAATCATATTTCAGTAATTAAATATGGTAAAAATCAATAAAAATAAATAAAAATTCTAAATAAATAATTTTCCATCCAAAACATATTACATTACACACTTAATATAAATATACACACATATTACCTATGAAAAAAAAGAGGGGGCTACTTTAGCGCGGCAATGCCGCGCCATGTTCTAGTATATAACAATAATCTGTGCTAGCATGCAGAAATCAAATGGTTTCAAATGGATGGCTGAAGTCAAAAATAGTGACACATATAGTACTTAGTTGAGCTGTAAAAGTCCTTCCCACATTCAATATTTGTTAAAAGGAAGAAGATGGCATATGATTAATTGATGGTTGTTTTAGATTTCCACTCAAAAGAAACTACTTGCATCAATTTGCATATAGAAAATTTGAAAGGAACAAAAGTTGTATGCTGCAATACCTTTGTGTATCCATCAGATGGCCGCCGCCAGCTCCTGCGTCGGTTACCATTGGCCTCATTTCAATCAAAAGCACCACAGAAGGTGTTGCACTGTTGCCTGCTTGCAGTGGTACTGTATAAATAATACCCTGAAATGCATGATGAGTGATTCACAAGCAGTTTGCTAAGATGCTTTGCCGGTGGTTGTTAAGATGCTTGCTTCGATCGAGAGAAAATGTCTGAGATGCATGGATGTAAGCTTCACATAGAATTGATATCTTAATTTGTGGACCCGCTATGTTAATCCTCAACTTAGTAATCTCGATGATTTATGTACCAATAATGGTAGCAATATAATGACGTTAACTTATATACAAATAAAAGAGTGCATTGTGTTGTGTGTATTTAAATTTTTTTCCCACTTCCCACCTGGATCAATGAACATTTTATCTGCTCATCTTGGTCCATAAACTCTGTCAACGTTGCCGATGTGGCCTCGCATGCTCTTTGAGCTGGCTGAAACTTTGAAAATGGTATAAATTGTGAATAAATAGTAAAAAGAAAAATCCAGTTTTGGTAGACTCCACGTGAGTAGATCTATGCAATACGAGTGGCTGATTCATAGAGTAGATCTATGCAATACGAGTGGCTGTGGGACACTCCAGTTATGCAAAATTGGGTATGAAACACTGAAATGTTTTTCTTTGCTGTGGGACACTATTTTCTTGCTATAAGATATTAGAAGGTGTCTTACAGCAAAAAATTAGCGTCCAGTGTCCTACAGCCAATTTCGAGAACAAATAATATATCCTGTAGCAAAGTTTCCCTTTAGTTTAAAGTTTTACCGAGCTTATTTTTCATACATAGTAATTTTTTTAGGGATAGGAGTGGCCAATTCATAGTGATACGAGAGTCTAATTCATAGTATGACTGACAACATGTGGATGTGCATCGTTGCTTTCCATGCATTCTTTTCTTGCGATCAGAGCAGACATAACATTCTTTGATTGCGGTCAGAGCTAAAAATGTGCATGCAGCCCGCGTGCCGGTGGCCCGGCCCGAGGCACGTAGCAGGCCGTGCCTGGGCCAAGGCCTCGGCACGCCGGGCGGCACGGCCCGGTCCGTTTATAACGGTCAGCCCGTTGGAGGCCCACGTTCGGCGTCCCCCACCCCACCGGCCCACCGGGCCGTAAGGCCGTTACCCCACGGTCGGCCCGTTGGTGGCACCGGATATATAAGCTGGCGCGGCGCCTGAGCCTGACCCCGCCCCCAACCCTAATCCCATTCCTTCCCACCCCCCCCGCGCAGCCGCAGCCGCACGCAGCAGCCGCGCTCCCCACCCTCCCCGCCGCCCGCCGCCCACACACTAGCCGTCATCATGCACTCCGGCAAGGTCTCCACCGTCGGATGTTGAAGATACCTCGACGGATCTTGGAGATACCGTTTGTCTCCCCTTCTCACTTGGCCGAATCTTGCCACTGTCGTCTCCTTCCTCCCCATCTTCCCCGTCTCCACGACTCCGCCGCTCGTCTTCTCCACTTCTCCGGCGCCGGGCTCCATCTCCATGCAGGTAAGTTGAGGAACCCTAACACCTCTTCCTATCCTTTCCCCTAACCCTAGATCTATTTGGCACGATCTGATGAACATGAACCCTAACCCCTCTTCCTTCTGGTGCTTTCTTTTCATAGGTCGTCGGCATCTAGCTGGTGCCATAGGAGCCTTTGAGGAACGGTGTCGTGCGGAGAAGAAGAAGATCCAGGATAGCGGGCATGGCTGAAATGACCTTGATTTCCGCGAAGGGAAATCCACAGTGTCGGAGTGTAATATGACCATTTAAATCACATTACCCGATAACAGTTGAATCCATAATCCATACATCGAACAAAAGAGAGCAAATAGAGGGAGTTACAATAACTTATTACATCGCCACAGGGGTGGAATCAGAGTTCATGCAGCATAACAATAAAAGTTTGAGGTGCGGAAGCTATCTTCTTCTCTCCAACTTGAGCGTAGACACGAAACCCTCAATCGCTGTACTCCCCAGAAGAGTACTCACTCCTTGAACCTGAAACCAAATTTTCAGTATGATTTGTACTGGCCACACTCCCACCCTATGCATTGCTTTGTGGAAGTGGATGCAAATAATAAGGGTATCTCAAAAGGAACCTATAAGGCTGGGGTTTTCCTATCCAATGTTCAAGTATATAAAACATAAGTATAATAAACAAGTTTTATACACAAACCCATTCCCTTCATCTATCTCCATCCATATCTGTAACATCATCTCATCTCCATCCATATCTGTAACATCATCTCATCTTCCTCCAACACCCTCTCAGACTCTGGTCGACAAGCCAACTCCCTCTTGGCTTGCCTCAGCGGCCCGCAGCCCTCAAACTGGCTCACGGCCGGAAAACACACTCAGAGGAAGGTAGAACACTCCACTCACTAGTCCGGTGCATGCGAAACATAGGAAAGGTCCCTAGCCGAAGATTTGGCATATGTATCGATCGATCAACCATACACTCTGCAGAGGTTTCACTAATCCACCAGATAACCATCATCGATGCACGCGCGCACCTAGGCAGATTCTGAGCGCCTACTGCCATAGGCGATGCCACTCTACCATCCAGCACTGGATCACTGGAACTGTGAAGAGAGCATGTATCCGCTCCCGAAGAGGATGCCATGCCATGTACCCACTCCCGAAGGGGGTGCCATGATCGTCTCGGTAGGGTGTTAGCTCCATCCCATGCATATACCTTCCTATCACTTCTCGCCTAGCAGTAGTGGCATCGACCTATCCAGCGGTTCAGCCGTCTCCCCCCCATGGAGAGCGAGTGGAAAGCAAGAGATTCCTAGGTCCGGATACCAGCGCAACAGTTCCTAGATTTGACCAAACCGGGATATCTTCATCAGGGTTTATCTTTAACATGCTACCACGGCACCTTCATCCCAGGCTCCACCTCTCAGAGGATCACACCCAAAGACCACCATCACATCTCAGTTAGCTCGCCACAGGCTCCTCTCATGGGAATGTCCAGAACCATTCCCTGGCAAGACTTGCTCCAAAAGCTCGTCGTAGATCCCGGCTCGATCGACTCAACCCTCACCCTACTCCCTGCCATAAGCTCCACCCCAAACCCGGATACAACATCATAAGCTCACATACCATCTGAAACATCAACTCACACATCCAGCCTGGCACCCTCCAGGCCTTCCTCGGGTTCATCACGTCGCATCAAAATGTAAGCGAGTGAAGTATAGAAACATAAGCATAGCAGATAAGCAGGTGGCTATCATAACAACGGGTAAGCAGGTGATAGTTTACAACAAGGTAGGGCTCATCAAATAAATACTCTATCATGTAGTCCTAGCACAGGCATAACATTATAGCAACATGAATTTAAAGCACTAGCCATACTATAATTGCCATGCGTAATGGGATCTACGAGGTTGGATGGTGTGTGGCACCTTCACTGACGTAGCTGTCGGACTTCTCCTGGTAGTCACTATCGTCAAACTTGTCCTCACTCGAGCCTATAACGAGATTTAACGGTCGCGGAAGTGACCCCTATAGATTAGCACAAAGAACGAATGCAAAATAGAAGATCCAAATACACTCAAACATAGCCTAGATAGATAGGGCTAGATTTATAGAAAATTTGGATATGTGGATCATAATTTTCTGAGCTCGTATGAATTAGTTATGAATTTTTAAAGATTTAACCATTTTCTGAAAAGAAAAGGGCTCGAGGGTATGGTCTCGAGGGTACGGTCTCGAGGAGGTTACGGTCTCGAGGGGTACGGTCTCGAGGGGGGTTACGGTCTCGAGGGTTAGGTCTCGAGGGGGTTATGGTCTCAAGGGGTACGGTCTCGAGGGCATGGTCGCGAGGTTTAGGTCTCGAGGGGTCACGGTCTCTAGGGGTATACTCTCGGGGGTACGGTCTCGGGGCTACGGTCTCGAGGTTTAGGTCTCGAGGGGTTACGGTCTCTAGGGGTATACTCTCGGGGGTATGGTCTCGAGGTTTAGATCTCGAGGGGTTACGGTCTCGAGGGGTATGGTCTCGAGGGCACGGTCGCGAGGATACGATTTCGAGGGGTATGCTCTCGAGGGTATGCTCTTAAGGGGTAAGGTCTCGAGGGGTATGGTCTCGGGGTACTGTCTCGAGGGGTATGCTCGAAGACGGAAAACTGCCCTGCTTCTACAGCGGTGCTCGGCCGGTGATGGCCAGGACTTCGCTAACCCGTGCATCATCCTCGGGTCGTCAAGGCGGACACGTAGGTGGTCATCAAGTCAGGAGCTTGGTTTCGGCGACGTGCTTTACGACGGATAGCGGCTCGAGGGTGACGGTGCTCGAGGTGTTGAACTCGAGGGTCGACGTATCGAGGTGTCAAACTCAAGGGTCGGTTTATCGAAGGATCAAACTCGAGGGTCGGTTTGTCGAAGGGTCAAACTCGAGGGTCGGTTTGTCGAAGGTCAAACTCGAGGGTCAGCTCGAGCGCATGATCCGTCTCGGACGAGATCGGCTCGAACATGGAGTTCCTCCTCAGCGATCGGCGGCGGGGAAACCCACGATTCCTGGTGCCACAAAGGATCTCTGGCGCCATTAACCCGCCCATCGGTTTCGGGACTTCACGACAGTCACGTTGACGGGCTTCAGGGCGACAGCTTTACTTCTGATGACGAGCTCTACGGCGAACGGTGGCTCGATGGCGACGGTGCTCGATGTACACTTCACACCGAGTCACTCCTGCTCCAATTGGTGGCGTAGATGGACGGTTGGAGTCACGCAACACCTGCTCGAGGTGCCGACAGTGACCAAAACACATGGTGGAGTCCGCGCGGGCAGCAACTCCCACGGCGGAGCTTCGACAGGTCCTCAGTGCACGGCAACGGCACTCTGAGAGGGCCCATGGTTTCCGTCTCCTTGCCCAATCGATGCAGCTCGTCACGGCGGTGCTTCCCGGCTGGTTCTTGCTCCTCGAGGGTGGTCGATGGTGGCAGGAAACGACGGTAAATGGTGGCGTTCTGGAGCGGCAACGTACTGACACGTCGACGACAAGGTGGTTCGGGTCGATGCTCTGGCGAGGCAAATGCGGAGCTAGGGTGTGCACGGGGTCCGTCTCATCAAGGCGAGCGCGGATCCAGAAACAATGGAGGTCGAGGCTCAACGGAAAGGCGGCTGGGTGATCTCGCCACGGCGGAGCTTGGCGCGCGGCGATGAACTAGGTGGCTTCCGTTTCGGCATCCTCTCGATGCCGTGGTCCAAGAGGCTTGGCTAGTCTCATGTGTGTGTGCGGGTGTATCCAGTGAGGTCGGTAGTGACCTGGGCCTACGCGCTCACGGCGGAGCGCCATGGCCAACAGCACGGCGGAGGGTTCGAGAGAGCGGCGATGGCGGTGCTCACCGACGGGTCGATGAGGATGGAGGTGCAGTACAAGTCCAAGCGGCTTCGGCTCACGGTAATGCTCCTCCTTCCTGCTCTCGATGCAGCAGCGGTGGCTCCGAGTCGATGGTCTTTCTCCCCAACTCCGGCGGTGGCTTCTTCTTCTTCCCCGACTCCTTTCTTCCCCTTCCTTCGGCTTTTCTCCAATCGAGGCTGGCAAGGAGGAATTGAGCTCCACCAGAGCGGTGGCGGCGATCTGGGAACCCTAGGGTGCCGGGGTGCTTGCTTTATAGGGTGGACGTGGTGGTAGGTAGCCGACGGACGGTCGATCACGGCTCTGCTTGATTGAGCGGCCAAGGGATGTCCAGGTCGGCAGCTGGGGCTCGATCTGGGTCCAGAGAACAGCGAGAGGGGGCTAGGTAGCGCTGGGTGTCGAAGTTCTTTACGGCGGCAGCGTTCCACTGCGGCGACAGCGCAGGTGCGCGCGCGCGGAGAATCTTGCCTGCGGCCGTGGGAACATTACGCGGGCTGGTCGGTCCAGGTGGCTTGCGGGCGCGCGTCGATGCGGGGCGACACTGGATCAAGCGGTCGAGGCAGGTTGCTTAGGAGCGACGCCGGGGAACAGTGCTGACGCGAGCACGCGCGGCCGGTCGGGTGACCTCAGCGGGCGCGATGACACGTGGGTCCCACTTCAGGGCCCCATCGTCAGCAACTCATCGGCAACGGAGGCTCGGTGCGGCGCGCGGACGCGCGCGGCTCTTGCTGGGACGTCAGCCTGGTTGGACCGCGCAGCGCGGGGTCGAGCGGCGAGCGCAGGCGAGCGCGCGCAGGCCGGGCCGGCTGGCTGCTCGGGTCGATTCCTTTCTCTTTTCTTTTTCCTTTTCTTTTTCTTTTTCATTTTCAAATATATTTTTATATATACTTTTATATATATATGTGGTGTGCTAACTTTGTGCAATAAAATAGTGAGCATACATGGCCCAAATAATGCTGGGTATTATTCCCTTAATATTCATTTGTCAAAATAAATATTATGTTACCATTTTTATTATTCAACACATAAACCAAATAAGAATCCAACTCACTCTTTTAATGCAACATGATGATTGAACTATTGAAACATTAAAATGTAACAAGCGAACATTGAGAGAGGATGGTTGATAAGAGATGGATTTTATGATATAGTTGCAAATATTTGGCATTCTCCATGCTCTGGGTCAACTCCCCTGAACGTTGGCAGTTTAAAATTCGTAGACTCCGACAATATCTAAGGGGATGGGCAAAACACACAGCAGGGTCATATCACAAAGAAAAAAGACTCTGTTAGCTCTTTTAGAGGAAATTGATAAGAAAGCTGAGATCTCTTCTTTATCAGATCAAGAGATCAATCTAAAGCATTATCTAAAAGAGCGATTGGTTAACCTTCTAAGAGAGGAGGAACTGAAATGGTACCAGAGAGCCAAGGTTAAAACCCTATTGGAAGGGGATGCGAACACTCGGTTCTTTCATTTGGTGGCCAACGGGAAACATCGCAAGCAGCATATCTATAAACTTGAGAATGATAAAGGTGCTGTCATAGGTGATGATAATATCAAAAACCATATTACGAGCTACTATAAAGAGCTTTTTGGACAGGCGGAGAGTCTTGAGATTTCCCTTAGGGAAGACCAAAACTTGGATATTCCACAGGTATCTCCGGAGGAAAATGACATCCTCATTAGCCCTTTCACTGAATCTGAAGTGAGGGATGCGGTCTTCCAAATGGAGCATAATAAAGCTCCAGGACCAGATGGTTTTCTGGCGGAATTCTATCAGGTGTTTTGGGGCGTGATAAAGGATGATCTCCTCCCTTTATTCACTGAGCTGCATAGGGAAGCTCTCGACCTCTACAGTCTAAATTTTGGAATTATTACTTTAATCCCAAAAGTTAATAATGCCATAAAAATTCAGCAATACAGGCCAATTTGTGTTCTTAATGTGAGCTTTAAAATTTTCACTAAGGTGGGCACAAATAGGTTTAATATGGTAGCCAAAACTGTAGTAAGACCAACGCAAACTGCCTTTATGCCAGGCAGGAATATAATGGAGGGGGTCGTCATTTTACACGAAACCATCCATGAGCTTCACACCAAAAAGAGAGACGGTGTCATTTTCAAAATTGATTTTGAAAAGGCATACGACAAAGTGAAGTGGTCTTTTCTACAACAAACGCTACGAATAAAAGGTTTCTCCCCCAAATGGTGTCGATGGGTAGAATCTATGGTCATAGGTGGAAGTGTGGGAATCAAGGTCAATGATGACATAGGGCCCTACTTCCAGACCAAACGTGGACTCAGATAGGGAGATCCAATGTCACCAATCTTATTCAACATAGTCGCTGATATGTTAGCTCTACTTATTAACAGAGCAAAAGCTGACGGTCAGATAAGAGGTGTTATACCCCACCTTATAGATGATGGTCTGTCCATATTACAGTATGCGGATGACACCATTATCTTTATTGATCATGACCCTGAACAAGCACAAAATTTGAAACTGTTGCTTTGTGCTTTTGAACAGCTATCAGGGCTCAAGATCAATTTCCACAAGAGCGAAATCTTCTGCTATGGAGCTGCTAAAGAGATGGAATCCTTTTATACTAGTCTCTTTTGATGTAATGCTGGTGAATATCCCTTCCGATATCTTGGGATCCCTATGCATCATAGACAGCTCCTTAATTCTGAATGGAGAAAAGTAGAAGATCGTTTCAAACAGAAACTCTCTTGCTGGAAAGCCAAGTACCTGTCTTATGGGGGAAGACTAGTACTGCTCAACTCAGTCCTAAGCAGCCTACCTATGTTTACGATGTCTTTCTTTGAGATTCCCAAGGGAGTCTTAAAGAACCTAGATCATTATAGATCAAGGTTCTTTTGGCAAGGGTCCTCGGATAAACATAAATATCGCCTTGCCAAATGGGACATACTGTGCCGCCCTAAGGATCAGGGAGGATTAGGTATCCTAAATTTATAGTTGCAAAACAAGTGCCTTCTAGCCAAATGGCTGGTTAATCTGTTGAATACAGAAGGTATATGACAAACACTCTTAAGGAATAAATACCTAAGCTCCAAGTGCCTATCCCAGGTGACAGCTAAGCCCAATGACTCTCATTTTTGGAGAGGCCTCATGCGTATCAAAGATGAGGTGTTAGCAAAAGGTTCTTTCAATATTCAAGATGGAACTGCTGCTAGATTTTGGGATGATACATGGGTAGGGGATAAGCCTCTGAAAGATTGTTATCCATCTTTATATAACATAGTGAGAGATCCTCATGCCACAGTCTCAAAAGTTATGAGCACGAACCCTCTGAACATATCTTTTCAGAGGACCTTGGTGGATAATAAACTTACTGAATGGCTTAGTCTAGTGGCAAAGATTTCCAATGTCGAATTGGTGGATGGTTCGGATTATTTCAGATGGAGTTTAACTAGATCTGGGTTATTCTCTGTCCGTTCCTTGTATCTCAATCTTATAGATACACACACCTTTTTAACATAGGAAGATTTGGAAGATAAAGGTCCTCTAAAAATTAAATTTTTTCTCTGGTTCCTGCAAAGGGGTGTCGTCCTAACCAAAGACAACCTTGTTAGGAAAAATTAGAAAGGGAGTCAGAAGTGCATATGCTGTAATGGGAATGAAACTATTCAACATTTATTCCTAGACTGTCCTTTTGCCAAAATGTTATGGAGGCTTATCTTTTTTGCTACTAGTTTGACCCAACCTAGATCAATCAGCCATATGTTTGTAAATTGGCTATCTAATCAAAATAAAAAGATTAGAGATTTGATTTGGGTGGGGGTGGCTGCTATGCTTTGGGCTATCTGGAGATGTCGCAATGACTATGTTTTTAATAAAATGAAAACTAACTCTATTATGCAGGTAATTTTCAGGGGAGCATACTGGTTACGCTTTTGGACCCAGCTGTAGCGTGACGAGACAGCCAAGGACGCACTCTCAAAGATAAGCAAGAAATTAGAAGTATTGCTTTAGAGATATCCAATAAAGGATGGAAACATTTATTTTGTTTAAACTAGCGTTCTGGTCAATGTATAAGACTATGGCTCTCTCTCAATGTTTCATTCAAAACTCTGTAATAATAGGCTGTGTACATCTTCGGATGTAGAGGCCGGATGTTTATCCATTATCCAAAAAAAATGTGAAGGATGTTTGGACAATTGGCAGGTAAGTCTGTCGTCTGAAACTATTTTAATGTCTGTCTAGCTGAAACATTAAGTAGCATGTTGGTCGACAGTGCAAACTTAATTAACAAATAAACAATTATAATTATGCCTTGAATTAGTCTTGGATACTAACAGAGTTTTACGGAGTACTTCCCAGGCTGTTGCTGTGAAGCAACATGATTAATGGTCTCCAAGGAATTAGGGAATTTCTTGTTGAGGTACTCACGTTCAGTCTCTTACATCACACTATGCTGTGCTGATTTGGTAACCAACGCCATCTTGTTTATGAGTTTATGCCATTTGGTCATTATGATCTGCTAGTTAGAAGTTCTTGTGCTTAAGCTATTGCGGGGTCCAATATGCGAACGACAAAAACATGATTTTAATTTATGGTTAAAATTTATGCCATTTGATCATGAAATATTGTAAATAAATTTGATAGTATTTTTTATGACCATTGTTACGTGTTGCTTGTTATTTCTTTTATTTATGAATAAATTTTTTCAATTGTGATACAAATAAAATGCTTCACAAAAATGTACCATACATACAAACGAGAAATCAAAAATAAAATAATTAATATTTAATAAAACTCACAAATACAAGGGGTCCCTGCTCTGGCTAAATTCTCAATTGTTTTAGGCGTAGCTAAATTCTAAATTAGTAGGGAAACCTTGCATGGCTAGAGGCACTCAACCACACATATGATCTTGACAATGCTCCAAATGATCAAAAAATGTTTATTTCAAATAAACATGAAAGTATTTGGATAAGATGATGATAACTGCAAGTAAGCTAGAAAACAAGCACGTGCATGTTAACTAGGAAAAACGTGCTAAAGTTTCTTAGCAACTGGTGCCCAGGTGGCCATTCTATTATATTTAGTTTTTAAAAACACGTGCGTATCGCACATGCATATTTGATAGTATTCATAAATATATATTAGGAATATATATAGCTGCTAGTCAGTGCAGTGGCATATATATACGGATTCATGGGCTAGCCATAGTTTCATGTAACAGTAATTTTTACATACAAACGACATTCTAATAATAAAACAGACAAGTAGACAACTGTTTCATGTCCATTCTTCCATCATATACTAGAGGAGATGGGGAACTAGCTTTAAGAGTCCAGGTACATGTGTCTGCTTGTTATTGGTGCTGATGGATGATGGATACAATCATAATCATATATAATAGAGATGACGACATCACTCGCTACGTCTGCTGGACAATGGGACAGCCAGAACGCAAGGAGCTCAAGAGCATCATGAGGGTGGTGGTGGCAGGAAAGGACCAAGAAGATACATGAGAACGAGAACATGTGTGACAAACTAACCACCGGTGCTTAGATGCTAATAGTGGAAAACACCCCCGCAACGAGGCGCGGTGTAGTAAAGCATCTCTGCCCACACCTTGGCGATGAGTTCCCAACGCTCAGCTTCGTCGTTGATGCTCAGGAGCTCTTGGGCCGCCGCAGCTGCAAGGGGGAACACATTCTTATCATCACTCTCAGCCGATTTTTGAGCCATCATCTTGAGTTTCTTGATATGATCGTCATCACTATCATCATCGGCTGATTCTTGGACCATCATCGAGTCTTGTTGTTTCTTTTTAATTGCAACAAAAAGCTTCAATGTATCATCATCATCCTTTTGGTTTCCTGGACAAGACAGTAGGTTGTA
Organism: Bothriochloa decipiens; assembly: GCA_023333625.1. Classification (NCBI taxonomy): domain Eukaryota; kingdom Viridiplantae; phylum Streptophyta; class Magnoliopsida; order Poales; family Poaceae; genus Bothriochloa; species Bothriochloa decipiens. The sequence continues at coordinate 10,658,163 of CM041639.1, read as the reverse complement.
CCAAAACTTGGACTGCAATAAGGAGCAGACCCGTGAATCATCCCGTGTTAAAACACCAAATATTTTGCGGTGGACAATGTCATGTACGATCTGGGAGTCGGTGGTAAGCGTCACACCGCACTTGAAGACCAGGTACATGACGTAGTTTGATAGTTCTGTGCTTGTCTGCTTGTGCTTCTTCACTGCTTCATCATGGTCAGAACTAGTGGCTCGCGTTCGATCTCCATAGTCGTAGCATATTTCTGTTGCGATGTGCAAGACGAGCACGCTCGTTGGGAAGTCAGCACTGCTTGTGATGATCTCTAGTGATTTCAGGGTCGTTGTCGTGGTGGCCAGATCATGATCGTGCTTGTGGTAATCCATCCAATACTGAAGTGCTAGCTTGCCACGGGTGCTGGCAAATCCCCATTCTTTTCTTGTACCGGAGGATAATAAAAGTGTGGAGGATGAACTTTTTGATGAACGAGTGATCTCTTGTGATGGGTGTCGTAGTTACAATGCAGCCAAACAATTGCCCTATGCGATTCATGCCTGCAGCATGGACGATGTTGTATTGTGCAAGCTCTTGGGACCAAATAAAGGACCAACCTTTCGTGCTGCATGCATGGTAGACGTGGAAGATAGGAGCTGTAGTGGCGAGAAATAAAGATGGCAGCAGAGGTGACATCTAGGGCTATGGCTCCTAGAAGCAGTATGTAGGTCACCGTGATATCAACTCTGCTGCTAGTGTGGAGTTGGTCCCTCTTGTGGACGGCCGTGAAGAGTGCCAGGGCTATTGAGGCGGCTATTGTGGTTGAAAGAAGCATCAAGAGGAGGCATGGCAAGGACAAGATGCGTAAGCAAGTTTTCAAAATAGGATAAGGAGCCTGGTCAAATATTTGAATGAAAACAAGTCGAAGACGGTATTTAGTGTAGAGTCCTCGGAAGCAACATTCCAGAAGTGCTCCCACATACCCGTAGGCTCTCAGGGCGCCTCTACTGCTCATAAACCCCATGAGCACGTCTGGTAGATCGCCTTCTGCAGCTCCAGTGGTGTTGTCCGCCTTGTTGCGGGGAGCATCCACAACTACAGGGCTCTTGTGACCCTTGGGAGCATCCACTGAGATGATGTCCTCTACGATAGAAACAGCCTTCCAGAAGAGTACAATTGGAGACACTGCACTACCTTTGGACATCATATCAAGTGTGTCAATCACTGTCTTGCCGCGCTCATCCATTCCGTTCTTCAGCTTCCGCCACAAAGCATACTGGCCTAAGCCTCTAAGGTACTCTATGTCCGCAGCCCAGAGGCATAGGATACGCTCGGCGTACTTGAAGCACCCACAGACAAGCGTGAGCACCATGGCAGCCCTGAGCCGGGCGTCCGGCCAAGGCACTTTGGCCACAACGTACCCAGCGACCCCTGCCTTCAAGACCAGGTTCAGCAGGTGCCGTCCCCACAGCTCGTTGTCCTGCTTGGAGAAGGCCGTCATGGTGTCCTGCCCGCCCAGGTGGACGAGCACGAACGGCGCCCAGAAGGCCATGAGCTCATGGCCGGGCTCGCTCGCACGGACTGCAAGGTGGCCAAGCACGAAGACGGCCACAGAGTCGGCCGCTAGGTACGCAAGCCACAGGACGGTTTGCAGGAGCTGGTTCGAGCTGCGCCTCCACAGGCCCGCAAAGAGGAAGAGGAAGACTTGCAGGGAAAGGCTGAGGAGGATCATGAAGTGGATCTCCCATGCATTCCAGAGCTCTTGGACGGCAGGCACCAAGCTGACAGAGAGGGCATCCATGGATTAGTAATTAGTTCATCACAGCCTACGTTATTTATGTTGCTGTCAATTTTTTTTAGATAATTCTCCTTTTTGGAAAGGGGTGCTTTGGGCTATATGCAAGGAGCCCATGTGGGCAATAGATGGGGTAGTGGGAGACGGAAGAAAAAATAGGTTCTGGGAGGATCGTTGGATTGGTAAAACTAGCATATTTTGAGGAGAGTGGAAAAAATAGGTTTTGTGAGTTCAATTTGACAGATTGTTATTCCAACGAGAGTGCAGTTTTCCTGTGGCTTTTGTCAAATAATCGTTTGCTTGCTAGAGATAACTTAGCTAAAATAAGGCAAGTTAGTGACCCTTCTTGTGTCTTCTGCAATGAGGAGTCGATCACACATTTGTTCTTCGATTGCTGCTTGAGTAGCAATGTTTGGGTGGTGATTTCAGATTTACTGAATCAAGAGTTGGGTAGAGATTTTGAATCGACAGGTAGGTTCTGGGTGGCGAATAAGTGACGTAAACTCACTAGTATTGTTTCCTCGTCTGTGCTTTGGTCTATTTGGAAATTTTGAGAAATGAGATCTATTTTGTGGGCACAGGGATGAAGAATTTACTACTATGGATTGTTGCGGGATGTTGAGATGGATAGTGTTGTTCAAGCAGGACCTGGGTCTGCAACTGCAAATGCAAGAGTTCACAAGAAGACTGGAAATCAAGGCATGCTCACAACCTCAACTCCAGTGGAGGACGGAGGAAGAGGCGAATACATCATCAAGGTGGAGCAATCAGATGTTCGGCTCTCGGTCTTCACAAGTGCAGCTTTGGCTCAACCTGATGTGCTTTGGATGTTACTGGACTTTCTGTGATTTCTGATAGGATATGCCAGACTCAGGATTAAAACCATGTGCAGCGGGCATGCCCATACGCAATGCACTGTTATACAAAAGCAGGGGTAGCTTTTCTTCTATTTTTTTTAGATAATGGAACAAAGTTCCCGCCTCTGTCAATGATAACCACTATTAGAATCCTAACACTCATGGTCATCAGTATGGCCTAACATGAAGTCATATATAAGTACCAATTTTTTTGAAGACAAATTTTGTACATACCGTTATTCAAATTAGATTATTTATACTATAAAACTTTTCATTCCTAATACAGTGTCTACTCTAATAGTTAGATATATGCTTCATCTTATCTATCTTCTTGTGATAAGTTTATCAATTCTGAAACTACTTAAGCAAAATAGCAAGAATGGTGTGGCTTTGATAGTTAATTTGTACCTGGTACTATTGAGACTTTCAGAGTTACTATTAGGAGACAGATGGGAAAATAGAACTCTATGTCAATTTTAAATTCCGACAATGACTTTTAACAGTTGACTCCACCATGATCAAGAAAGGTTGCAAGTGTTGGATGTATATACATAACAATAATATGTGCTAGCATGCAGCGGATCAAATGGTTCCAAATGCATGGCTGAAGTCAAAATAGTCACATACATAGTAGAGTTGTAAAGGTCCTACCCACATTCAATATTTGTTATAAGGAAAGCATATGGCATATAATTTATTGATGGTCGTTTTAAATTTCCACTTAAAAGAAACTACTTGCACCAATTTATACATATAAAAAAGACGAAAGGAACAAATTTTCATTTTGCAATACCTTTGTGTATCCATCAGATGGCCGCCGCTAGCTCGTGCGCCGGTTACCATTGGCCTCATTGCAATCTCGTACTGGGAATAAAGCATATAACCACAGGAGGTGTTCTGTTGTGTCTTGCAGTGGTACTGTATAAATAGTCACTACAGGAAACTGGTGCTTTGCCGACTGTAAAAATCTTTGCCAACTGTTTTTTTTCGACACTCGGCAAAGAGGGCTCTTTGCCGACTGGAATCTCAGGCAGTCGGCAAAGCCAGGCAGTAGGCAAAGGCCGGCCAGGGACTGACGGCATCCACGCCGTCACCTTTGCCGACTGCCACACCGTCAGCAGTCGGAAAAGGTGTAGGCTTTGCCGACTGCCAGCCTGTATGGCAGTCGGCAAAGATGTGGGCAAAGAATTTTTTTTTGATTTTCGATCCCAGTTTTTTTGTGTTGCCTTGCTACACTAAGTACATCCCAAATTCCAAGTTTGGGGTCATTTTGATTTATTCAGCTATATTTCGTTGATTTTTTCTGTTTCTTTGATTTTTTCCGGCAACTCCAGATTTGAACTGCAGGTACATGAAATAATAGAATCCGGTTATTCAAAAATTGATATTCATGATTTTTGGAGCATGTTGAGGCCGTGTACAGGGCCTCGCATAAAATTTCGACCGTGTTGGTGTCGGAACACGCCGAGTCACGCGCGTGGAAAGTGTTTTTAAAATTTGTAAAATCCAAACGGAGTCCGAAAATGACAAAACCTGACTACATGTCTCGCCATCGCATATGGAGGCTATGGCAAAAAATTGAGAAAGTTTCAAGCAAGTTATGACGTCGCGTGCCTAAAACCCACGCATCTCCACATGTGATCACAAG
>CM041639.1:10610196-10638892 GCA_023333625.1 Bothriochloa decipiens | reverse complement strand
CGCGCCTCAACACCACGCCGGTCCCGCGCGCCGCCCCAATACCGCGGCCTCGGGGGCCCTGCACCGCGCCGCCGTGGGCGCACTGCCCCGCGCCGCGGCGCCAGTCCCGCACCGGGCCGCGCCGCACCGCCGCGCCGATGCCGTGCGCCGCCCCAACACCGCGGCCCAGGGGTGTCGTGGAGGTCGGGCGGCCTCGATCTGCCTCCCCCGCTCGGTGGGCCTCAGATCCACCCTCCAGGACAGCCTCCGCGTCGAGGAGCAGGGTAACTGGGTTAGCATCCGCCTCCGCCCGTGGTGTCTCTGAAGAAAGCACCACTAGAATCAGCAGACCGGCGTCCTTCTCTTCCCTGCCATTAGGGTCAACAGGTCCGTCACCAAGAATTTTAGATCTTGTTAGTTTGGCAACCTTGATTAACTACAGCGCATTATCTGCCATAACTGTACTATACCAGTAATGCTTAATTTGTCACTGTACATAGCTGATGTTGTTCAAGCCACTCCCCTGAGCATGAATTATCACTAATACACTAATAGTGTTGGCTGTGAAACTTTTAATTTTTCCTCAGTATTCAGTGGAGGGCAGCGTAGGTGTTGATGCCCTTTCAAAGGTTCAGTGGCTAATTTTCAGTGCCCTGTCTAAAAAGCACAGTTGTGTTTTTTAGCATCCCATTTGTGACTGAAGGTGTTTTTGCAAAATACTTATGGGAAAGTAATATTTATCTAATATAGTTTTGGTTTCCCTCAGTATTCAGTGGAGGGCTGAGCATAGGTGCTGATGCCCTTTGAAAGATTCAGTTGCTAATTTCCAGTGCCCTTTGAAAGATTCAGTTGGTAATTTCCAGTGCATAGGGCTGAGCATGGTTGTGTTTTTTTTCCTATGCAGATATGGCCTAACAAGTATAGCGGTGTTTTTTCCCTGGCTGTACTTGATCCAGTCTTTTGATGATTAATCAGTTGAATGGCGCCGTGATGTTAGGATGTCAAGTTCAATCTCTTCGCATGCCACACAAGCTAAATTATGGGGCAGTAACATAGAGGTATGCAACCTGATTTATGGGACTGTACCAGATGTTTTGAACACAGATTCGGCCTACGAATGTTGCAGGCTAATTATGTTTCCTCACGCCATGGATAGCGTAATTCAACACTGAACAAAATAGATAACTTATAGATAGGGTCCAGCTTGAAAAAATGCCTTTTTTCACTATCAAGTAACCAACATCTCCACCTAAAAAGGAACTATTTAACAAATATTTATGCAATAGAATTTTCATGGGCATGTTTGGCACAGACATAGCAACAACTGTTGTGGCTCTTATCCTAATTAAAGTACTATGCCAAGCAACTGCTGCCAGTAGCAGTGGACTAGCCACATATTATTCATTATAGTTGAGAAAGATAGCATAGGAATCTGCATGTTGTTCTGTATTATCCAAATGACCATTTTTCTTAATTCGTATCTGCATCTGCATAGGCTGTTAGCTCATTTGCAATTGTTGTGCTAAGTCAATATCACAAACCTATGTTCCTGTTAAATATTCAGTTTTATCCAGATCCACTATTCAGTCATCTTTATCTGGACATTTTAGTTGACATTGCCCATAAACTGTCTTTGGTGTCTATAATTGACTATGTTTTTGTTGTGTGCGTTTCTACAGGCTTAAAGTGTTGAGAAGTGAAAATATGACCTTGCTATTGATGGATAAACCAGTTCTTGACCATCTGGTATTCGCAGGCTATGAAGACCTTAGATGTACTAAGTCCCTGCAAATTTTTTTATGGTGCCTAGTTTTTCACAAAACAATGTAGCTTGGATTTTGTGATGAAACTTCCTGTAATGACCAGTTTTGATGTCTAATTGCTATTGTTATTAAATGTATGTGGTTTATAATTTATTTATGATGATTATTTATATGGTCTTGGGTTGGAATATCAGGTGCAACAACAATATCGGGTAAAGAATATTTTTTTTTCAAAAAAGGCTTCGTCGAGTGCAATTTACCAAAGCACTCGGTGAAGAACTAGCCTTGGCCGAGTGCAGCACGCGGCGAAGATTTTTTCTTTTAAAAAATCAATTTTCTTTGCTGAGAGCTGCTCTCAGCAAATTCTGCTGTTAACGGCGCCGGGGCCTGACGGCGCGAATACTTTGCCGAGTGCCGTGTGACCCTCGGCAAACGCTTCACCAAGCGCCCAAGTCTAGGCTCTCGGCGAAGAGATCTTCGCCGAGTGCAGCACTCGGCGAAGACTTTGCCGAGTGGGATTCCGTCTTCGCCAAGCATAATGGGCACTCGGCGAATCGTCTCCTTCCCGTAGTGCAAGGGCCAAGGCATTAGTACGGGGCCAACTATGCGGCGCGTGCGCCGCCAGTACGCGTCGCGGCGCACAAGCGGCCTCCCTTACTGTTCATCTTCCTCACCACGACCCCTCCCTTCCCCTGCTTCCCCACCATGCCCATGCGACCCCGCCACCCCGACGCCCCGCCGCGGCCGCGGGGGGGCGGGCCGGAGCTCCGGCGAGCCCTCGCGCGGCCGCGGCGCACCCTTCTTCCACCTCACCCGCCCTGCTCCTGCCGTCGCTCGCTGGAGTTCGCCCCCGCCGCTCGCCTCGTCGACCTGACCGGAACCCTAATCTCAGGGGAAGGTAGCGCCGCCGCCTCGTCCACCGCCACCCCGGCAGCGGCGCCCTCGCCGCCGGCCGCTCCGCCTGCCACCCCGTCCCCCTCCCGCCCCCTTCTTCTTCGGGCGCAGCCGCGTGCGCCATTAAGCGTACTGGCGCGCGTGCGCCGAATAGCGTTTGTGGCATTATTACCCTTGTGTTTATTGCCTGCGTGTGTATTTACGCATGTGTTAGTGTGGTGTAATTAGCTACGAATGCATTAGATGCAGTAGTAACGTTCAATTCTGATGTGATGACGTTAAACTGCAAAACACATGTAAATTCTTACCAACTATACGGGGACGAAGGGAAGGCAAAATATCCATTCTTTGGCCTGACGATGGGATCAGGATCTAAAATCTTCAGATGACGTTTTCAAGTGAGTTGGGTAAGTGGTTAGCAGGGTCTCAAGTACAAAATTGTGTATTGCATTCGATCTTTTACATTCATGCCAGGTATCTACTTCCTTGAGAAGTGTGTTGATACATGACAGGAGTTTGTGTTTTCATTGTGGTGCAGATGGTTCAGTGTTGAGGCTGGGAACACTTCAAATCCTAAAGTGCTTTTAGTTAACGGCTTGCCATCGCAGGTGTGGCTTTATATCTGCTTATTGCTTCCAGTTTTCATGTATGACTAGCAAACTGCAGGTAAACCCATTGCTACCACACCTTTTTTAACGATTGCTACCAGAGTTCATTGTGGCCTACTCTTACCACAATGTGATGCCTGTACTATCAAACAAATATCATGCCACTACTTTTGACCGGCTCGGTGAGCTCTTACACACATCTTCATTATTATTAATTAAAAAGGTTCTGATGCAAAGTAGTTTGTTGAGTTGGCAGGGAAAACTGGAGTCTGCATATATTAGTGTTGCCGTTGGCACAAAATGTTTTGGAGCATTGACAGTCAGTGGCAGCTATGGAAAGACCCTGTCGACCCGACATGAGACGGGCATTTGGTCACATCGTGCTGCTGCAATGTTGGACGCTGTCGACTTTCCCTCTTGGCTTCCATATAGGTGTGTTTCAGACTGGTTTCATTCATTGGTATTATAAAACAACTTAAACAAAAAGGAATTTCAGTCCATATTCAAGGCCTACGCCATAGTGAAAGCCTCATGTGAGGATTTCGAAAAACAGGAGGTAAGCCCTAAACAATACCTAGAATTTTATAGGTATGCAAGATTTTATTATATTTGTGATTTGTGATTTCATTATTCCAGTATTATTCTTTTAGGTAATTCCTGGAAAGACCTTAAAACCTAATTTCTTTATTCCAATATGAATTGTTTAATTGAAAGCATTATTTGCATCTTGCCCTGTGACAGGTTGTAGCTTACTTGTCAAAAAAAAATGTCAAAAAAAGACAGGTTGTAGCTTGGGATTTATCATCTAAACTATACTATGAACTTCCTTTTTCTGGTACACCTTGCTAGGTGCTTATAAACTACTAAATTATGAACTAAAATTTCAGCTGATGCACATTTTGTATTTTATTTTATTAATACACATTGATATTCCTCCAAATGAAGATTTCCAAAGTGACTGAAAATATTTCAGGAACAGACTACGGTCACAATTTTTCCTGTCAACGATTTTACTCTTCTGTTGGACAATTTGGACAGCAAGAATGACTTGATATTCAAAGGAATCCAACCGATTGTTCAGAATGCTAGAACAAGGTTAACAAAAGAAAACCTCTTGCTGTCGCATAGAGTCAAGTTCATCTGCACAGTTTGATCAATGGATACAAACACTGGTGTAACTCATAGGCTGAGCCTGATATTTTTTAAGCATGTAGCTTTCTTAATTTCAATAAAATTATTTGCAGGGGCTTGGAAAAAATTAAAGTAGAGAGCAAGACGGAGAAATATATGGGAATAAATGACATGAATGTTAGATGTCCCCTACAGACAATGTATAAGCGCAATAAGGTGAGTTGGTCCTCGTCTCTAAGAAATACTGTACAATAGTACAAACCATAAGTGGTAAACGAAACCATTATTGATATCAATGGCTTAGCCATGGAGAAAATCATGACAAGTTCATTTACTAGACATTTGAATACAGGTAAACAAGTTGCAAGAGACTAATGATTTGATTTAAAATGAGTCTAAAAAATTCTTTTAAATTCTATACCATGAAAGAGATTTATTTTATAGACACGTGCGGTGTTGGCGGTCCTTAACTCACTTTTTATACCGCCAATAATAATATAAATCTATGGAACATCACAGAAAAATATTATTTATCTAACAAGTTCCACGAGTTTTGGTGTTTTTCATTGTGTTGCAGGAATATCCAGATTTTCACAACATAAAAGTATCTCAAATGATAAAATGGACTACACCATTGTGGAGAGCTCGTCGCGCTGATCAAAATTCATATAATATTCGCCTCATTTGAAGCTCCCAATAAAAAGATATATAAGTTTAAGTCTAATATATGACTGCACGAGTGGGGCTTGAGTAATTTGGCCATAACTCACTCATCCGAACTCCGATTAGGCTGAATCACACGTCAAAATGAAGCTATCGACGAGGCCCACGTGCTACAAAAAGAAGGTGGCCAGATGGGCCCACTAGGGGACCAGCCACTCAAATACAAAAGTGGCCCACCACGTGCTACAAAAGTTTTCTTCTGGCGGTTCAAAGGCGGTTCAGCCACTTCGGTCCACCTACGATCAGTGCAGATGAAAGGTGGAAATTGACTTTTGGAGGTCGGTTTGGATCCTTCCATGTGGGGATGATCATTTTCCAAAGAGCCCCTCCTCTCCACCTATAAAAGGAGGCTCTCTCCTCATTCATTTATCAACACACCAAGGGAGAAGAGCACCACTTTTGTATTTGAGCATCACTTCAAAGGGGTTATGCCCTAGTAGCTATTAGAGTTAGAGAGTGAGATGTGAGGGAAGAGAGCGGGGAAGTGCTGTGCTTGTCGGCGTTTTCCCGAGCTTGTACCTCTATGAACAAGTACTTGGCTCCTTCACAGGATCTTGGCTGAGTAAGTGTTCATGTTTCTTATAGTCTATTAAGTCTTTTGTTTAGTTAAGCTTTACCTGTACTTGTTTGTGGGTTCATCGTTCGCCCTTCATGGCGGGTGCTCTAGTAGAAGGACCCCGGGAATGGGTAAGCCTTGAATTCACAATAGAGCAGTAGTTGATGGCTTAGATGTGGTGTCTAGGTTTGAAGCTATCTTCGTTTTCCTCATAGCTCGACGGGCAGAGGGGTAGGCGGGTAGGTGGTGACAGCCCTATTCATCCCTAGCATTCCCCCACATCAGAGTACGGCATAGAGCTGTATACCGGTATCGCCTGGCAGATCAGGTGCGCTCCGGTGCCCGAAGTAAGCAAGTAGAAGTTTAGTATCGCTGTTCTTAAGACCTAATAGCTATAGGAATCCATCTCTACACCCTTTCTGTCTCTACCCTTGTGTTGTTCCTTGGGCGAGTTAGCTAGAAGAAGTACTCCGTTCCCTGTGAAAAATATGATGCCCTGAATACTTCCGGGTGAAGGCTACAACGGTATTTCCGTGCCTTGCGGATTTTTTTTGCTAACGCTAAGAAACACCAACAAGCTTTCTGGTGCCGTCGCCGAGGAACTGTTGCTATTTTCATTGAACCTAGTTCGTCCTCGTATCTGTATCCTTATTTAAAAAACAAAAAATATATTTTATTTTATAAAACAAAATATTTTCTCTTTCTGATCCTCATCTACCATGAAGCCCATTCCATTGCAAAATTCTTCTACTTCAAAGGGGGGGTTCTCGGAGCATCCAACTTTTTCAAAAACAAACTTTTCATCTAGCCATGAACTCCACCCAAGATTCAAAACCATGGTTCGGGCAAACCCCTTCTTTGGTCGCGACAACGAAGATTCTTTTGACCACTTGTGAAAATTTGAGGAATTGTGTTCATGCCTAAACATTCCTAGCATGACACAAGAAACTCTAAAGTGGAAGTTTTTTTCATCCTCCCTCAAGGGGGAGGCGAAGCAATGGTTCACCAATGCCGTAGAAAATATGAATGGGGTCTGGGAAGAACTTAAAGACAAATTTTATCTTGCATTCTTTCCTGTGTCCCTATCAACTCTTTACCAGGGACAATCCTTGATTTTAAGCAAGACAAGGAGGAATCTATAGGTGCGGCCTGGGTCAGGTTTAAAATCTTATTAAATGCTGGCCCAGATTTGTCTTTACCTGACAGCATGCAATTCCATCTCTTTTATTCGGGTCTAGACGAAGATGCGGCCCTATGACTTGACACGGCTGCCGGAGGGACATTTTCACATCGTACCACGATGGAACAGAGAAAGATCCTCGATCACATCCTAGGGAAGCATGCTTTCCCCATCGTAGAAACCAAAACCCTCCGTGCCATAGTCATGTCAAGTGTGGGGGAGCCCCCATTAGTCGAATCCAAACACGTACCATCTGTAGGTTTGACTAATAAGCCCCCACCCGAACAACGAACACCGAAGGGGACAGTTCTCCATCCTTCGGAGTTCTTGATCAAATTTGAGGATGTAGGTAGAACCTCGAACAATTCTTGGCATACATTTCCTTCTAAGGAAGTTTCCCCTAACATGGAGTCATTAAAAGAATGATTGTTGGAAGTGAAACGTTCTTCAGAAGCAATTCAGATTCTTTCACCTTCCACAACCATATCTTGTTTGTTAGGAGGAACTTCCATAGATGCCCTAAACAACCTCACAGTCGGCACTAATATCATGTCACAATTCCTTGCAAATGCCCTCTTGGGTAATATGCAACTAGTGCCGACCGACAGACTCTTTAAGAGTTCGTCAAGGATGGCATAACGGCACAAAGGCTGCGTTGGCCCTAATTTTATTGATGCTGTCAACTTGATACAGGCGGCCAAAACTAGTCAGCCCTCGGAGCGCGGACATGATCAACGATCTCCGTGGCGTGCGTTGTTTTCTATGCCCCTCAAGCTCTCAAGTTGCAAGCATAGAAGGGAACGCGGGACTGTGCAGAAGTGAACGTGCTGATGCTATCGATGTGGGATGTCGTTGGTAGAATGCATGGATACGGGGGAGGAAGAGATGTAGACTATGAAAATGGCCGGTTGAGAGCGCAAATTAAACTGTAGTGACTGTTAAGGCGATAAACTTATCTGGTTTTATAGTTGGGAGTTAAAATTAAACAAAGTCAAAATTGGACTTAGTCTGAGATAAAGCATAGAAGAAATCAAATTCATAGCCTTCTTGGTGCCTCTATCTGAGAGATCATGGTTTCTGGATACACTGAGATAAAAAAAAAAAAAAACAACTGCATGGGCAGAAGGGAAACAGAATTCAGGATGATCATCAGACTCTGGGCACAGATGAACAAGAAACACACACATATAACTCTAGAAATAATATATAATTGAAAATATTAAATTGTAGAATAAAAGTACTTGAAACACGGAAGTACAAAAACTGCAAATAGTTGACCTCAAGGTCCGGATGCCCTAATATAATTTGATCGTCCTCCTTCCAAGTCCTACAAGCAGGCCGGATGCAATGCAGGCTAGTAGATAACTAAGTAATAGCATATGCTTTGTGCACCTTACAGAAGGTCTGAGATCAATCCAGGTTTGAGATCAACCTGGATAGAGTTCTTGTCGTCCCCATCTCCAAGAACGCTGTTGGGCATGACGAACTGGAAGCAGCCTTCAGGGTTGGGCAGCCCATTGGAGAGGTCCAGTGCACACCACTTTGATTATGGCCAAGGCACAAGTTCTGGCCCAGAATGTTCGAGAAGACCAGCTCACATTGCGTCGAAAGCAGCTGTTGTGTGCCGTTGGCGGTGGCGCCGGTCGATGCATGATTATGGATGCAGCGCACGGAGATGGCACGGCCAAGCCGTTCCGGACTCACGATGAGCAGGAACAGCCGGCACGGCACGCCGCCGTTCGCGGCCGGTTGGTCACCATCGTCGCTGGCATGGTTCGCGAGGAGGAAATTGAAGCCGTCGTGGAGGCGGATGCTGAACAACTCCCCATTGCATACCTTGGTGGTGCACGGCCAGTTGTATGCGCCGGCGAAGTGGTCCAGGAGAGCGGATATGGACCCGATGAAGGCGCACGACTCGCTGGGGCAGTGGAACAGCGCATGCAGGCACAACTGGCGGTGGCTTTCCTGACCGTGGTAGGAAGGCGTAGCGTCGCAGCCGTGAGCCGCGTATGGGCAGGGTACGAGATGCTCCATGGCGTGGCACCGGCGGTAGCCGCTGCGCGTGGTGACACCGCAGACATGGCACACACCGTTGCTGGCGGCCTCCAGCTCGTCGGAGCAGACCGTATTTAGCTGAGTTGGTGGTAAAGTATCCAGAATGGCCAACAAGTGTAACTCATCATCCTTGGATAGCTGAGCACCTGGGGGTAATACCTTCTTTAACTGAGATACATGCAGCACATGATGAATTTGCCTGTGTGCAGGCAATTGCAGCTTATAAGCCACTTTTCTGATCACTTGCAAAACCAGATATTCCCCAAAGTACTTGAATCTTAATTTGTGATTGGCACGTCGATTGACAGATTGTTGGATGTGGGGTTGCAGCTTGACATACACCCAGTCGCTCACTGTAAAAGACCTCTCCTGGCAATGCTTATCAGCTTGATGTTTCATCCGATGTTGAGCTCTGGCTAAATTATGCTAGAGATGCTGCATGACTTCATGGCGAGCTTTGAGCCATTCATTCAAATCACTAACTGAACAAGCATCAGACAGAGTAATTCCAAAATGTTTTGGTTAACGACCATATAGAGCTTCAAAAGGTGTTTACCTGTGAGCAGAATGGAATGTGGTATTGTACCAGAATTCAGCTAAAGAGATCCAATGAGCCCATTTCTGTGGACAAGCATGCACCATGCAACGCAGATAAGTTTCAAGACACTGTTTTAGTCTCTCAGTTTGCCCATCCGTTTGAAGATGGTAAGCAGAACTCATGTTGACTGTTGTTTCTAAGAGTTAAAATAGTTCTTGCCAGAGAGCACTTATGAAAATTCTGTCCCTATCTGAGATTATGATGGATGGCAGACCATGAAGCTTGTATACTTGAGCAAGGAAAGCTTGGGCAACCGAAAGAGCATTATAGGGATGATACAAGCATATAAAATGGGCATATTTTGTAAGCTTATCCACCACAACAAGGATAGTGTCAAAGGTTTTGGACTTGGGAAGACCCTCAATGAAGTCAAGACTAATGGTATGCCATGCATGTGGAGGAACAGGTAAAGGTTGCAAAAGGCTAGGAAGTTTGCAATGTTCAGGTTTAGCCTGGGCACATACCTCACAAGCAGCCACATAGTCCTTGACAAATTGCTTCATATTGCGCAGGCAAACAGAGCTTTCACTTTGTGGTAAGTTGCAGTGATGCCACTATGACCCCCCAATCCACTTGCATGAAGAGCCAACAGTACAGCTTTGTGTGCTTCACTATGATTACCCAACCATACCCTGTTCTGGTACTTGATGATGCCATCAGAAAGAGTAAAGCCTTTTTCATTTGAACCTGTGATAATGCTGGCGGTGCTTACGGATCAATTTTAACCGCCAATTTATGTCTAAAATGAGAGACACCATCACTCTTTAACACATAAACATATGCTATTAACAGAAGTCCACTTGTACCTTTAGTGTTCATGATTTTGCAGGTTTAATGATGAAAATAAGTGGAAGTGCACAACTCAAATAAGAAGGCGCATTCTAGAATTCACAGCGTTCCTCGCCAAGTTCTTCCCCATGAGCAGAACCAGCGCTCTGAGGGGGAAGATGTCAAACTTCTAGCAAACTTCACTCGAGCCTATCCCTGAAGCTTGGGAAAGGCTCCAGGAGTATGTCCGGGCCTGCCCCCATCACGGGATGGAAGATTGGCTCGTGCTCTAGAACTTCTACGAGGGCCTCACGGCCATGTCGAAGGGGCACGTCGATGCCGCTGCAGGAGGTGCATTCCTCTCCCTCACCATTGAGAATGCTACTGCACTGATTGAAAAGATGGTGGCAAATCAAAGCTGGGAAGAAGGAAGAAAAACACAAAAAGGCATGCATACCATGAAGGTGTCGGACTTGCTTGCCGCAAAAATAGATTTGCTAATGAAGAGACTGGACGACCATGCCACTGATCCCACCACCAGCACTGTCCAGGCCATGGACTCACACATGACGTGTGAGATCTGTGGAGATGTTGCCATTCGGGGAACAAATGTCCTGAAACCCAGGAAGAAACGTCCTACGTCAACAACGGGTTTCACTGTTGACACCTCTAACACCACTTAAGTTAGGTTGTCATCCCCACCATGGAGCCAGAGGTGCTGGTATTAAATGCATATGCTTTTCTCAAAAAATAAATAAGGGATCCGCAAGCGCACAGATAATACCGATGTAGCATTTTAACCGGGAGTAATCCAGGTATCGTTATTTATATTTTACCACTGGGAAGGGATGCT
The DNA here is from genome assembly GCA_023333625.1 of Bothriochloa decipiens. NCBI lineage: Eukaryota > Viridiplantae > Streptophyta > Magnoliopsida > Poales > Poaceae > Bothriochloa > Bothriochloa decipiens. The sequence continues at coordinate 10,627,784 of CM041639.1, read as the reverse complement.
TATGGATATGAGCTATGAGAACTGCATGTGATAATGGAGAGATTAACCATGTCTTTATCTATCTTCTCATATAGGGTAAGTGTCACATAAAATATAGATAAACATCTATATAGAGTACATAGCCACATAAAATAATGATAAACATAGCCACATAAAATAATGATAAAGATAAATGAGAGCACATAGCCACATAAAATAATGATAAACATCTCAATAGAGTACTCTAAGTTTATAACACTAGCATGCACTAGGACGATCTACAAGAATAAATCCTAAATTATTCTAACTATAAAGCCAAAGCATACAATGATTAGTGCAAGAACACTTAATAATCATGGCAGAAAAAGGTTACATCTATGTATAGTGATATTACTATGAAAGATCAGGAACAGAGCAATCACTTTCATATAATAGGGGTATTCTACTAGTCCTATACTCGGGAGGAGGACTACAGAGGACTCAACAGGACTGTCACTCCCGTGATCTACCTCACGATCCGGAATATAGGGTGCAATCATAGATAAATATAGCCTAGGCACCACGCCTACACAATATTTATCACTCACCCATCGATCTAATGAGCAAGCGCTATACAATCCTATGCACAAACATAATTCTAATCCAACTATGCCAAGCATATAATTAAAGTAAACTAAAAACAATATAATTGAGAACATAAGCAAATAAAGCAAAGTCATATCTAATATATTAGAATAGAATAAAGTAATATTCATAGTAGCAAGAACAATGATGAATATGATGATGAAATATAAGAAATTACCAAGAACGATGACAGATCCAGACTCCAAGCTAGGCTTGACTCCATCTAGATCTATTCCTATGTAGCTGTGCTACTAAACTATGGAGCTCTAATTGAGATGGTGGCTCTAGGGCTTCTCTAGATTTCTTGAATGAATTGAAGAATGAATTAGCTAATGAATTAGGGTTTCTCTAGGGGCCAGGGGCCCTGTTTATATAGCCCCCTAGGATGCACCATAGCCCTTGGATCAAACCAACCTATACAGATGGCTAGGATTGCTCCTCAAGGTCGGTGGAGGCAGGATCCGCGAGGTTGCACCTGATTGGGCCAGGTGGCCGGGTGGCCGCCAAGGTGGCATGGGCGCCCGCCCATGCCTGGCTGCCATGTGGGCCCAGCTTCGCAGGGTCACCTTTCTGAGTCTTCTAGAGTATTCTTGAGTTGCTGGACGGAGTATTCTCTCTATGTAAACCTGACATGTGGACCTCTTTTGGTTCTTTATTGATAACCCCCTGTAGAAATAGACAATCACTAAAACTCATGGAATTCTGTTAGTGTAACCCCTATAACTAGATGGTATTCATCTTTTAACCCTTTCTCAGGTTATGTTGATGGTTAAAAATGATACATAACTACCATTAATAAGCTCTCCCAAGCTTACCTTCTGCTCGTCCCTGAGCAAAGATAGACTCAGCAATGGATCAGGAGTTGCTACAATGCTTTCACACCTCATAAGTGCACATGCCTTCAAACAAGAACTTTCCTCCGGATTAGAGTGAACCATTCTAACTCAAGACTTACCCATATTACCTTCTTCCATGGAGCTTATGGCCTTCACTTGGGTCTTGAGTAGTTGAAAGACAGAACAGTCAAGTCAAGCGCTATGTTTCTCACTCTTTGATCAACTATTATTCTAGAGTTTTTTTGCAAGATTTTCAAATAAAACTCAGAGATTCCTTGTATGACCCTGTGGTATTTCTGGATCCTCTCTAAGGCAAGTGTAAGGTATGCCTTCTCTCTTCTCTCAGGATATGTGGTATTTGTGGAACTTAGCCATAATGAGATTGTCTTCTCTCTCTCACCCTATATCTAAAAGGCTTTTGTGGAACTCATAGGTGACTGCTTGCATATATTGCGCAGTTAAACCATGGATCCAGAGGAACTAGTCATACAATCAAGTATGTGCATATGAATGAGGGGAATGTAATGAATGATAGGAATGATGGTGAAAATAAATAGATGATTAAGATCGGTGATGGATGATGGTGAAGATCTAATTCTACAATTGCTCCTTGGGGATAACATTCCTCCCTTTATTTAGAAACTTTGAAGAGGAGGACTTGGCTGCTATCTTTTTTTCTTTTCTTTCTTTCTTTCCTTTGGGACTTTTGTCCTCTTTCTTTCTCTCTTTTTTTATAGCAACCAATCCTCTTGATGCAACTATAGCAATAGGGAGGATGAACTGAAATAACTTGGAGCTTTATTGCATGAATAAAAAGGGATATGATGGCGATGAATATTTTTAGATGCTCACTCCCAGTGTAGGAGTTAGAACATTTTCTAGGTGGATCTAGACGGAGAATATATGTATGCGAATGGATGGATGCATACTCCTAGGGTTGGAGCAGCATAGATGCGTATTTCTAGGATAGAAATAGCACATAGTGTAGTATGTGTATATAAGTGGGTGGTACTTCTAGGAATAGAAGTAGCATAGAGTGGATGTAAAATGATAAGCATGAGTGGGTGCGTACTTCTAAGGACAGAAGTAGCGTAGATCAATGGATGGAGAGCACATAGTATCTTTAAATGCATGACCAGCTCCTAAGGGTCGACACAGCTTAACTACCCTCACTGCCTACCAAGTGATATAAATATAAAAGGAAAGCTTTCCTATTCTAGTAAGCATGAGTATATGGCTGTGGTAGGAATTTTGAACTCTCGTCATAAGGAACTCATCGTGTAGCAATTTAAGATTTTTACAAAATAAATTCTCAAAAACTCTAGCATCTTTAGGAGCAAGATGGACAGCAGCTCAAAACCTTCTCATATCTCATCCGTTAACTACCTAGACTTAGATCAAGCACTCGCAACCCACAGGTTTCAGGCTCAGAGCAAAACTTAAGTCTAAATAGTTGTTGTAACACCTCTGGTGTTATCTTAACTAAAACATGCCATGTCATCATATGCATTGCAAAGCATTCATATTTAAGTCAACCTTAATGTGCATTAACTAAAAACAAGTTTACATTTCATAGGTTGATTGCGTTTCTGGAATGTTTGGTCACATGAAATAATAAAACCCTATTTTCGAATGTCATCGCAAATGCTTAGTTTATACTCTATGTACTTGAGGTGTAAACTGTGTTTACACTAGTGCCAAGCATAGTGTATAAGTCTAAGTCCAATCCTAAAAAAATGATTTCCATATTTGAAATTAAATTTGGATTCCCAAGCTTATTTCTAAGTCTGGCTATTCAAGTTTAAATTCAAATTGGAAATGCTATAAAAGGTTTTTCAAAAGTCAACTTAGTCAACCAAGGGTGTCATTGGGTCAATGACCTAAAAATGTCCTTGGATGATGTTTGTGATCACTAATAACCAACCAATTAAGTTAAAAACCAAATTGAGTTTAAATTCTATTTCAAAAACCCTTTATTTCAAAACCTAGTTTTATCCCCTTTTCTCTAATTCAAAATCTATAAGGAATTTGGAGATACTCTAAAAAGACAGTTTATAGATCTTGACAAGAGCTACAAAGTTGGTATATAAAGTTTTTCAAGTTTCCAAAAGTAATTTCAAATTAATTTGAAAATACAGTTTCTAGCATTTATCCCCTTTTGATTTTAAAACTATAATTCAAAAATTATGCATCATTTGAGAAAACCTTGTATATGAAGAATGTTTGGTTTGACAAGCTCAACATTTCATAGTTTTGAAGATTTTCCAGTTTTATTGAAAAATCAAAAGTAATTTCAAATAGTTGTTTCTAGGGTTTTATCCCCTTTTCAAATTTAAATTCAAATTTCAAAATCTAGACAGAATTTGAGGATGCCAGTTAAAGGAAAAGTGTAGCTCTTGAAAAAGTTATGCAAATGATATTTTTGGAGATTTTCAAGTTCTTATGCAAATTTTGGAGTAATTTGTATTTTTAAACCGATGGCATTTCTATAATTTCTGTGAACAGTAACTAACCCTATCGGCGAACGCCATGGCCGGCTTCTCATCGCGCGCCGCCGACCACCGCCGCACCTTCTCGGCTGCCAGAGCGCTCTCGGACGCGAGAAACTTCACCGTCATCGTGTCACCTGCTCTTTCCTCGACCTAGTGCTATAAATAGCGGTCGGACGCCGTCGTTCTTCTTCTTTCTTCCTCCCGCCGCCGTCGCCGACGACCTTGCTCCGCCGTTCAAATTCGCCGCCGATGCTCCACCTCTGTCCAATTGCTCTCGCCCAAAGCTCCGCCACTTCCTCACGATCCGTTTGAGCCAGTTCATGCTTGCTCTTGTCATCCGAGTTGCCCACACGCCGCTTTCTTCTCCGCGGCCGGTCAGTCGCGCCGCCGTGCCATCGCCGCCGTTTGCCGCCGCCGGAGGTGAATATATTTTACCTTCGACCCCGCAATCGTGTTCTCCGTGTCATCCTACATCTGATGCGCACCTTGGTTTGAGCAGCGCACTGCCGGACACCGCCGTGACGCCGTCGTGCCATCGGAGCGCCACCGCCGCCATCACCGCCGTCGACCGCAGCTCAACCCAACCACTCCGGACCTTCATTAACGTGCGCATCAGCGCCATGGTGAGCTCCTGCATCTATTCGTGCCATCAATTTCATCAATCACGTGTCGTAGCCGCCGGCCACCGTGGCTCGCCGCCGGCACGGCCATGCCACTCCGCCGCGCGCGTTGCTGCTCTGGCCAGGGAACCGGAGAGGGTGTCATGTAGTTGCCAAACTTGTCCGTTTAAGTGCTCTGCATGAGTCCGTGTGGTCGCCGTCGCCGCAAATCGCTCCGATGAGCGACGCCGCCACGCCCGAGCTCCGCCGCGCCGCCATCGCCGCCAGCGTGGGTGCCGCCGCCACTCCCCCGCGCCGTTAGCTAGCTTATTGAACTCCTCGTGCCAAGATGAGTCCAACGGACCAAGTCCGGTCGCCGGAGACCTCACCGACGGCGAGGAATCGCCGGTCAACTCCGGCGGGGTCGACTGTTGACCCGGGAGCACTGTGCCGAATTTCCTTTTTCTACTTTCAGAAAATGATTTAAATGCTATTTTCTTTAAAAATCATAGTAATTCATATATAGCTCCAAAAATTCTGAAAATTTTTGTGAATGTTCATTATGATGTTATCTACCTAGGAAAAATATGAAATGCCAAATTTGAGTAATTTTTGCATATGTTAAAATTAGCCCTTTTAATTGAAAAATGGACCTTCAATGATTTTTAATAATTAAAATAATTGGCTTTAAATTCTGAAATTTGTTTTGCCATCTAATTAGGCTAAGAGCTTTCTAAAATAAAATTTTAGGCTTAATTTAATAATTTTAATTTTTATGCCTTTATTTAATGCTTTTAAATAATTAATTAACCCTCTAGTTAAACTTAATCATTATAGGATTTGATTGACTTTGGGATTGATTGATGACCTTGGGTCATTAACCCTAATGACCTTTGGCACTTTAATTAATTGTTTGCGCTTATCTTAATCATGTCATTAGGGCTTAATTAACGTTATTTTATGTGTTTAATTAACCTCTTAAATGGCGTAGTTAACCCTAATGAGTTTTATAAGCAAAGTTTTGTTAACCTGCAACTTTATCATGAAGAAAAGTTGTACTCGATCCCTTAATCTGATCATGCATCCATCAAGCATCATGTTTACTATTCCATCATGTAAAGCATATTAATTATCGAGTAGTTTCCATTAACGGAGAGTTAACGTTGTTACCCAGACCCGAAGGACGAGCAGATTCAAGAATCGGGAGCTGATCCAGAGTTTGAGAACTTCTACTCCAAACATCAAGGCAAGCCCCGGATGCATTCAAACCCTATTCTATTTATAAAAGTTTTACTGCTTCAGCTATGATATGTGCATTAAGTAATAGGAGTTGAGTGAAAACCCACCAATTGCATTACCTGTCTTAATTCCTTATTCCTTGTTACCTGCTTAGAAAGATAAGTAGTAATGCTTAGCCCTGCTTATTTATTTAATTGTTCAAAGGCAAAAGAATAAAAATGATGAGATTGGTTTCTTTGTTGGAATCTTGATGATAGTAATAAATCGAGTTCGGACGGCTAACTTGCACTGGGAATGGAGTCCCTCTGTAGTGTTTCCGTCTGTTGATGCCCTAGGTCCCGTCCGTTGGTGAACTGGTGATATCGAGAATTTAGAAATCCACATGCATGAAGTGGTATACGGATGGTTGGAGCCGTGTATGCCATGGAGTGACCTAGCGTAGGGCCAGAGATCCCATCTGTGTCATAGTGTGTTTTACTGTGGGGTTTAAGTTCTCACGTATCTCGGTACGCTGGGCCGCAGAGCTCACGTGTATCATGTGGTGATATACGGCTGAGGTTGTCATCCCGGTATATCGGTGCACCTGGGGTGCTTCGGAGTTAAAGTCTCCGGTATGCTCAGTCACCTAGGTCCCAGCTGGGTATGAAAATGGATTCGAATCGCCGTTGCTTCTCGGAGAAGAAGACTCGATCAGTGTTCATCATCGTAGTAACAACTTGAACAAAAATTAAGAATCAATAATGAAGTTGGTTGATAATAGGAGTTAGCCCAAGCAACTTCTCTTTCTGTAAAGTTTTTCCGCAAAATTTCTTATTTCTTACAAGCCTTACCTTGTCCCTCTAACTTGCATTTCTTGAGTCTCTACCCTTCTCTTTCGTCGGGTCAGTCTTGTTGAGTACTGTTGTACTCAGGGTTTGTTGAACCCCTGTTGCAGGTGAGCTTCATGGGCAGGAGTGTTTTGCATCCTGCTGCATGACAGTCGTCGAGGAAAGCAACGACGAATAAAGATGTTCAGCTCTTGGGCAGAGCTTTTGTGTAATATTGTAATCTACTGCTACTCCACTACTATTATGGTTTGTATAACTTAAACTTATGATTGTAAATAATTAAAAATCAGAGGTTTGTAAACTTATGTTATTATAAGTCTTCCGCTATTTTACTCCGTTGTATATTATTTATGGTAAACTATTATAATACTGCAATGTCTCTCTCTACAATGATTGATCCTGCTCGGAGAATCGTGGATGATTCGGGATTTACCCGACAGACTTTTTAAGTCATATGGAACGCAGTCATGGTTATTTGGAGTCTGTTTAGACAATAATCATGCGTGTGGGCCATGTGATTTAGGAGGTTCTGCCACAGTTGTGCCCAAAACTCAGAAAAGCGCAAGATTGAAAACTAAGTACTTGCAAGGAATTACGGCAGAGCAACTATTCATCATGTCCATAAAGAGCTTATTCTAGGGGTTCATTTTATCAAGAGATTCCAAAAGAAAGAACTCTCCTTTTATTTAGCTAACAAGCTTAAATAGAAAGATAACAGAAAAAACTTTATTGGATGCAATGTATGACATATTTTTATTTTCTTTTTACAAGCACGGCCTCCAGCACCACCTCATGCCACGTCCTGCATTTTTTATATTTTTGATAAAGGAAGCTTATATAATTTTTTGAGCCCAATTAAGGGCCTGTTTAAATCACACCTTCTAAAATTTAGTTGACTAAAGTGTTTTAGTCATCTTTTAGTACCTTTTGACTGACTAGTAGGTGTTTTAGTCATCTTTTAGTCAGTTTGTTTGGAACTTTATCCTCTAAAGTGACTAAAGTTTAAGGGGGTGTACCCGGACATTCAGGCTAGAGTTTAGGAGGTGGGAACCAAATATGCCCTAAGTCTGGTGCTCCAATCCTGCATGCATGCACATCATCGAAAAATAATCTAGATCTTCGTATAGCTTACGCCTTGTGGTCGTTTTTAAAGATTGCGGGACCCTCTTCCAAGTAGAGGTCGATGATCTCCTTGGCCGTGCAGAGTGGGCGCTTCTCCTTGTTCGGGGCGGCAAGCATGGTGGTGACGAGGGCGCCGGTGCTGGTCCAGACGATGAAGTCGAAGTAGTCGGCGAGCCTCGCCGTCGACCCATCGATCTTCTGGAGCTCGGCTTCGAGGTAGTCGAGGATCTTGGCCGGGATGAGGCCGCGGATGCCACCGCCGTCGATGCAGAGGATCCTCAGCTCCCCACCTTGCCCCTTGTTGTTGGTTGCTGCCGCTGCAGGCGCCATTATCGACAGTTGGTTGGATCGCTCAAGCTGCTGTGCTCGTACGTTGTGCTGCTGCTGCTTGCATTGGCTGGCTGCAGTCTCGAGCCTTTATATAGCCTCGAGGATCGGAGTCGAGGCATGCAAATTAAAGCTCGTTGTTGGCCGTACGTACGTGTAGACGCTGATGTATGGGAACCAAGGTGTGAACTGGCCTAACTCCATCCAGCATGCAATGCACGCGTGCAGTGTGAACGGCCACGACACTCCATGCACGCAGTGTGTGGCACCTGCATATGTAGCCACAGAGTCCAAGCTAATTTAACGCTAACACACGTACTATTTTAGTCGCCGGCCGTTAGTACCGGTTGCTTTTGCTACGGTCCCTAAAGCTAGCACGTACGGAGCCATTTTAGTACGAGGTTCAAATTTAAAATCCCTCGAGCCAGTTTAGTACTAGGTTCCCCCGAGCCAGTTTAGTACTAGGTCAAAACACCACCCGGTGGTGTTACGACCCGGTACTAAATGGTCCTCGATGGGTTACGTTGACGTCGATTCACGACCATCACTGCTGGAAAACTGAATTTTGCCGTGTGTCTTAAACTTTGTCGTGTGCAATTTATCGTGACACACGGCAAAGTTAAATTTTGCCGTGTGTGACACACGGTAAAATACAGCACACGGCAAAGACGTTTTGCCGTGTGTATTGCACACGACAAAGTTTATTTTGCCGTGTGCTCCGAATTGCACACGGCAAAATATTTATTTTACCGTGCGCAATGCCAAGCCACACGGCAAAGTTGGCCGTGCCGTTACGGTGTTCACCCGCCGTCAAACTTTGTCGTGTGCCACGCCAAAACATACGGTAAAATAAATATTTTGCCGTGTGCAGTAAAAAACACACGGCAAAATATAATATTTTGCCGTGTGCCATGCCACTGCACACGGCAAAATATATTATTTTGCCGTGTGCTTTTAGGCCTGGCACATGGCAAAGTATATTTTGCCGTGTGTTTTTAATTGCACACGATAAAATATTTATTTTTTTTATTTTAGGTCTAAATTTTTTTTAAAGCTTTGTCACAGTATGTATGACTTATTTTTAAAATATGATCCATTTTTGACTTTTTTTAATATATTTAATTAATTTATTTTATTTCATTGATTTTTTCAAATATTTCAAATATGAAATGCAGCTACATGGAATAATGAAATTTGGTCTTTTTAAATATTTTTTTAAATATTTCAAATACTCCGTTGGGGGACGAGGGGGCAAACACTCCGGTTGGGGATGAGGCGACTCAGCAGCCGGGGGACAGTTCTGATCGGTCAACACCCTACCTGCGAGGTGCCACATCCCTTCATAATCCTCCGCATCCTGACCTACGCCTAGTGGTTCATCCTGTGGCAGGAAAGTAAGTAACTATACATGTTATCACTACTACATCATATGATATGTTGAAAATCAAAACAGAAACTGATATTTTGTGTTAATCACTTATGCAGGGGTGTCGGGTGCTCTTGACCCCCCACGTATGCCCGCTAACATCATGGGATGTTTGTTGAAGAAACACTTCCCCGGCCTTGTGAAATTGAAAGATGGCACGTGGGATGCGGCCTGGTCGTGGAAGATGTACAAGCTCGGTGATGATGACGAGGAGGCCAACAAGCAGGAGCGGGTTTGGGCGGAGTTTCAGGTAAGTGTCTCACAATGAAGGTCAAATACATATCCTCCGTTGGTTAAGTCTTTTATTGAAACAATAAACGGATACATTGTGTTTGTATGCAGAAGTACTTCAAGATCAAAGAAGGCAAAGAGATCGAGGCGGAGCTGACGGCACACAAAGCCTGCAACAAGCAAATCAGCGACATGATTTACGAGGCTAACCTTCAGTCCCATGTCTTGTACTACAGGTCCATCCTGAAAGAGCCCCTCATCAAGGACAATGCAAGAGATTTAGAGCTGACCAAGGCACAGTACCTTCAGGTAGGTGAATAGTATTGATTCGTTTTGAGATTTAGTAGGTCTAGAATTGATCATCTTATATGTCAAACACTTGATGATATATAGGTGCCGCCTGAGTGGTGCGGGTCGCATAGAGCGGCATGGTCGAAGCTCGTGGACAAGTTCCTATCCCCGGCATTTAAGGAAAAGTGCTTGAAAGGCAAGCGAAAGTGGCAAATGAGGACAGGTCCAACTCACCACCAAGGCAGCCGCAACCTCGCCACATTCAAGCAGGCTCTTGTACGAGATGTCATTTATCTATTCTAATGCTCAATTTTGCCTGATTTCTAATCATCTAGTCGTCTTTCTCGCAGGAGGCAGAACACCCTGGCGTGCCGACGTCGGAGTTTGGGGCATGGGCTGTGTCCCACATGGGCCGGGTGAAATCCGGTGTCATCTTCAACCCAGATGCACCTGCCGAGGCTTACTCTGACCCAAGCGTCCACGCCAAGGTCAGAGACTACACGGAGGTGGTTAGAATGCTCCGTGGCCCAGATCACAATCTGAGCACTGAGCCCCTTGAGACAGAGGTGATCGTGAGTTTGGGGGAAGGCAGGAAGCACGGGATGTTGTGGATTGCAAACTCCGCTGACTCCTCGAGGTCTGCACCCTCTCTCTCCGACGTGAGGTCACGGAGCACGGCCACGAGCCTTGCCATACATGCACGGCCTACTCCAACGATGTCACGGGTGGAAGAACTTGAGGTAATTCCAGTTTCACTCGTACCTTGAACATTACATACATTCATCCTATTTGCAATACTGAAACATGTGATTGAAACATTGCAGGCTCGGCTGGAGGAGACGCAGAAGCAGATAGCGGAAATGTATCAGATGATCCAAAACATGGCATCGGGTGGCACACCTACCGCTCCGGTTTTCACTCCTGTAAGTATGGAAGTTTAATGCCTTCGTGTTGTTGGGATTGTTGGCCTTCGTGCCATTGTGATTTTTGGCCTATGTGCTGTTGTGATTGTCGGCCTTCGTGCTGTTGGGATTGTCGGCCTTCTTGCCGTTGTTTCTTGCAGGATGGAAACCTCCCGGTGCAGGGGAGGTGCTGTCGAAATTTTCAATTTTGAGTCTAACACATAAAATCTCTTCTCTTTTGTGCAGCCTCCTTCGACGGGTTCAAACTTTTCCGCAACTGTGTCACCGGCGGCTGATGCCGTCAACCCTTCACCGCAATCCGGTCCACCACCGAGGCCACAGTTGCAGTCTCCGTCGCCGCCGTAGTAGGTATGTAGAACTGTTTGATGTTCAACATGTAATAATAAACTTGTGATGTTGAACTTTGATGGACTTAATAATGAACTTGTGATGTTGAACTTTGGTGGATTATCGATGGATTTCTGATATATGTGTGTGCTTTTGATATATAATACATGTTGCTTATATATATATCATTATTGATGTACTTATATATATAAATATATATAAGAAAATAAAAAACAATTTTGCCGTGTGCCTTTGGGGACAGCACACGGCAAAATATTAGAAAACTTTGCCGTGTGCCTTGGTTGGTACACGGCAAAATATTAGAAAACTTTGCCGTGTGCCTTGGTTGGCACACGGTAAAATATTAGAAAACTTTGTCGTGTGCCTTGGTTGCCACACGGCAAAATATTAAAAAACTTTGCCGTGTGCAATGTTGACACACGGCAAAATATTAGTTAACGGGCGTCGGCGTAAAGGAGAAAAAACTTTGCCGTGTGCCAAGCCACGCACACGGCAAAGTTTCTATATATTTTGCCGTATGCAACACACGGCAAAGAAGCTTTGCCGTGTAGAATTTTACCGTGTGCACTTTGCCGTGTGTTGCACACGGCAAAATATTTTGCCGTGTGCAATCCTGCCTTTGCCGTGTGCAATTGCACACGGCAAAGTCCCGGTCTGCAGTAGTGCATGTCAACACACCAGCGGGCCTTGGATGCGTAAGAGGTTGTCTTCTACAACCTGTAACGCAGCAAACACGCAGCGTAACCGGCCAAACCGATCTAGAGATCAAAAAGACCGATGTAGAGCTCGTGTATGGCTGAAATAACCTCAGAACCCGGCCTAGCCGTCTGGGGCACCCGGCCTAGCCAGCTTGGCCAACCGGCCTAGCCGACTAGGCTGGCTCGCTTGCGGCTCGCCGTCTTCTTCGCGTAATCTTGCTCTATTAACGGCGCCACTTGACCTCAATAAGGTCCAGGACCGTCATGACTTGCTTACATTAACAAATATATTACCAGACATTTTTTAGTGTCAACGGGTTACTTGAAAAGGAAAAATCACCCACTTAATCACGTGCGATGCGTGGGTGGGATAGTAAGGAAGCTACATGTGAGGCTAGAGGTTGTGGGTTCGAATTATCGCGGTCGCGCACGCGCATTTACGCTTGAAAAATCCGCGTGACTTGAGACGATGCACGCGTGCAAGCCTCCCAGCAATTTGAATTTTTTTTATTTTTGGGGAAAGAACCAGTTAGTACCGACTAAATTGCACCATTTAATTAAGACGATGCACGTGTGCAGGCCTCCCAGCAATTTGAATTTATTTTATTTTTCGGGAAAGAACCACTTAGTACCGACTAAATTGCACAATTTAATTCCGGGTCATCCAACCGGTACTAATGGTCGATTATTTAGTACCTATCAATGTGGCTGAACCGTTCAAATTATATGTCCTATATACACCTGTCATTGTCTTAAAAACCTCTGACTGCTATGTACTGTATGAGAACAAGACAATTTCGGTAGTCTGTCGTGGTTTGAAATATTTTTTTATTTTTTGGACATAGATCGAACCACTTAGTACCGACTAAATTGCACCATTTAATACCAGGTCATCCAACCAGTACTAATGGTCAGCCATTTAGTACCAGCCAATGTGACAGAAACTGCCCAAATTATAGGGCCCACATACGTCTGTCATTGTCTTAAAGACCTCTAACTGTTATGCATAAGAACAAGATAATTTTGGTAGTCTGTCGAGCGTTCACGGGGAACCCCGAATCATCTACATTTTTAACTTTCCGTAGGGTCATTACAAAAGACATGCAACATTACAATATTACAACAGTTCATACCAATATATATATATATATGACTCCGCTATTTGGTACCCGGGGACGAAATAGGTATTCAGTACCCAGACACCCCGCACCAGGCTGTCCGTCCACCAGACTCCGAGCCACGCTATAGTGCATGCACGGTGCTACAATCCACTCGGCCACGTGCACACACTTGTTTTTTTTTTTTTTTTTGGTTTCCGTTTCTTACATCTCTATATGCTGGATGAGGATTGCGGTTTATACAACTCGACTAGATTTTTTTGTTTCTGAGCTACAGGGTGCTACTTACACTCAATTTTTAGTTTCTATATGCTACACACGTGCACACACTTCGTAGTGCACACATTTTTGTTTCTGAGCTAGAGAGAATGCTATATACAGTCAAAATTTTTGTTTCTGAGGTAAATCGATAGTGCTATATAGTTCAATAATTTTATGGTCTGAGTAAATATATAGGCGCTAGATAAATTATTTTTTGAAGGTAATACATTTACATAAGCAATCGAGTATTATTAAAATTGGCAGGTCAATCAACTCAGCGTGGTTACTATACTATACTTTATTGCTTGTCTAATGAATATAAAAAAATTCAATGAGCCAATCCTTGGTGTACGTGTTGTTGATGGTACATCCATGAGTCCATGACCCCAAAGGAAAATTACAATAAAAACTGATGCATCTGCATCGTGAATCACATCTAGGACTCCTAAGGGCGTCCGCAATGGCGTGATCAAATCGCCAGCAGACGTGGAGGACGGGAAGACTAAAAAACTTTGAAAGCCTGGGAAAGAGGAAGCTGTCAGTGACTCTGGTTTTGTTTGAGAACGTGCGAGCTAGTCTATTTACTCGTCGCTGGCGCTGTGAATTCTACATCTCTCTCTTCTCCTGGTTGGTCCAGCACTCTCCTGGCTAGCTGAGTTGGCCACCGTTGGGCACGCCCTAATTGACCGAGAACTCCAGGTTGCCCATCTTCTGACTCAGTTCTTCCAAAAAGCGACACAGATCGACCACCAACAAATGAAAGCAGGCTGTGAGACATCCATGTGAATTCTGCAAGAGTAAAACAATATTCAGAATCAGCTCATAGGTTAGCAACAATATGTAAATGGGGTATACCTCACTATCTCCCATCATACCGTCCCACAGGCTATCAGTTAATATTTATGTAAATTTGATTTATCTCATAAATTTGAAGTCTTATAGAAATTTAAACACTATCAGTTAGTATTCATGGCACCTAAAAAATTGCACATTAACCTAGTAGTACTGTAAGCTATTCAATGAACACAAAATCATGCTGCGCCCATCAGTTATGTGCACCTGCAAAAAAGATCCATGAACCATACAGTATTACTTAGATGAGCTGAAGATGCAATTTGAGTAAAACTTGTAGGTCAGGTCTTTCCTGCATTTGAGATTTTTAAACTTAATTGCACACATCAATGTGCAAACCATTAGAAGTCTGGGTTGCTCGCCCAACAACCTGATCTCCATTGATGCCCATCTGCACATCGGGGATCCTTCTTTTTGGACTTTTTACACTTCCAATTACCTCTGGGGACAAAAATTATATTGTACTACGTCTTGACGTTATCAAGATAATTGTGAATTACAGTTAGCACAGGTTCAAAATGTAAAACAAGTAGCACATATGACATATGTATGGTCAATCAGAACTACAAAAGGAATGCTGGTGTTGAGAGATGATCCTACAGCAACAGGGACACCAACGACCCAACGTTGGTAAAAAACTAAATAGGAAATTTTTTTCCTCTACCTAACCAGCTACTTACCTCAGGCCAATTATAGCATAAAAATATTTCTCTTCAGCTGTCCAAACTTTTCCAAGCTACATAATCCAGTAAGTATGACAGGAAGTGTGTGGTGAATGGTGTCGATAATACACCTATTTTATGCAAAAGCACATGAGAGCTATACTTTATCGAGATCAATGACAGATTAGGACCTTGGCAGCCTCGATAGTTCATAGGACAAACACATTGTAAACTGAATCTAGAGAACAAAAATCAATTTAAAATATTCAACTATTTTATATAAGGAAGCATCTGACTTTGAGCGATTAAGGAAAAAACATTGTAATATCGTTTCCTAATCCCCAGTGATCATCACAATTGACAAGAAAAACCCTATCGTCACATAAGTTTTGTTCTAAGCACCTTATCTGACAAGCAACAAAAAACACCATCGATCTAATGATTACATAACACATACAGGAATTGAACTTTGCTATCATCATCCAAATGAAGTGAAGCATAAGAACATACAACCAGACTAGCTTGTTCATAAATACTGATATGTTTAACCCTCTTGGATTTAATATCAGCTTTCCTGGATCCTGAATACATTTCATCAACAGGATCCTGTCGCTACCACTTTATCATACAACAACATGCACTTATACCAAATGCAGGTTCCACAAAGCCCATATGCATAATGGAAGTGCATAAATTAAATACAAATTAATTGGTTGTGTACATAACTAAAAAGTATAAGTATGAGCTAATTCCTGCAATCACTAAATCTAGGACTCCTAATTGACAGAACACCAGGAGGTTTTCCCACTATGTGTAAGCACCAGAGGAGCTGGTCCAGCACGACTGACTAATTGTCAAGCTAACTTCATTTGTGACCATCTTCTCTACTGAATTTCATGAGAACATAGAAAATCCACATATGAAAGTAGGTTCTAAGATGTCCACGTGGATTTTCCAAGAACAAACAATATTCTATATTAGTTTATTGGTTGGGATGGGATCAAAAAAAAGATAGGGCAAATGACACTATGTCTCCCCCGGCATCCTTCTCAAAGACATTATCTCATAATCAATATTTATCTAATTTGATTTCTCTCTTACAAAATTGACGCCAGCATAGCACATTCTAAAATCAAAACAAGAAAAAAAATGAAAGGTTGCTGCAAGACAGAGGAAGGAAGCTTCAATGGAGAAGACGACAGGAAGACAAAATTACCAGGAGCACACACACACAAGGACAAGTAAATGAATCCTATGGCCATTCCAGGGTAAGAAATCATCATTCCTCATGTGGAAGAAAATTCTGAAATCAGAGTGGAAGAATTAATTAATTTGAACACTAAAGTATTTCTATTTTATGTGTTTGGTGATAAAAGAGCAACTAAAAAATATACAGATGTAACAAAAAAATTAATCATGTGATAGGCAAACAAAGTCCGTGCGAGGAGCAATGTTTATGCACCTGGACAGAAGGTGGCACAGCACAAGATGCTATTGCCAACTCCCCTGCACCTAGCTAGCTCATATTGATGTCATGAAAAATCAATAGTTGAATAACGGCTGGTTTAGGAAGTAATGAATGACATGTGGAAGACAATTCTGAAATTAGAGTGGAAGCAATAATTAATTTTCAGACCAAAATATTTCTATTTTATGTGATTGTTGATAAAAGAGCAACCAAGAAATTTAATCATGTGGTAGGCAAATGAAGTAGGATGCACACATGCGAAGAACCAAATTAACAATACGATTGTGGATCAAATGAATGTGAAATACATAGGGTCACAGGCACTTGATATTTTCAAACAAACCCAAAGAAAAACCATTGATGCAAAGGATGAACAGCAAGCTGCTGAAGAGGGGTGTGGACACCCCAACCCTGCAGCCAAACTACACAGCATCACGTACTGGCATACCATACTAAGCTTCGAAAACATATATACCACCAAGGCCCTCTGACCAGTTGAACACAACAGCTAACCACTTGCTATTTACTGTATACCTCGATGCACCCGGTCCAAACCGACGCTGTCCCGCGGCCGCAGTCCACATGGTCCGGCCCGAGCACGAGCGGACATGGCCACGCACCTGACTTTTGGCGTGGTGGTCCGTGGTCCCCTTCTAATGCATGCGTACATGCAATGATGCAATCCGGCTAATCACGCCTCCCCGTAATTATTATTCTATTCTGGTCACCATCCCCCCTCTCTCTCTCGTTTCTCTCTTCTGGCTCCATGCGTCCGGATCTGGATCTCACAAAAGTGCACGCATGGCGGCTCTAGCAACTCCCATCGATCCTCCCACAGAAGTACATCGCACGAGCGCAGGGTGGCCTCCCAGTCCCAGTGAGAGGCTATGGCCCAGCCTTACCGGTGACGTCACGGCCCCCTCTCTCCGGCTCTCCCCCACCTGAGACGAAGCGCCCGCGCGGCCTTGGCGGCTAAGCAGCGCGGGGCCTCCCTCTCCAGCCGATGGAGCTCCTCCGCTCGTCGGCGAGCAGGCCATCCCGGCGGGGCCCGAGCTCCTCCGCGACCCAGGCGGTGCGGCCCCTCTACTCCGGTGGCGACGCGGCTCCCCGCAATGGCCTCTCGCCGCCTGGACTCGACGCGACCTTCGCATGGCCTCCAGCCGCGAGCCCGGCCCCCTCTCTCTCAGCGTGTCTAGGCCATGGGGCGGCACTCCCTACTGTTAGGATAATTGGGCCAAGCCCATTATTTATTCTAAATAATCAGT
>CM041639.1:10489163-10605196 GCA_023333625.1 Bothriochloa decipiens | reverse complement strand
CCATCCCTGCAGGTGGCGCTCCAGGCGACAATGGTGCTGTACTGGCCACGGGTACCGGCAGTAGCACGCTAGGGTATAAACTGAGATCCCTGTTTATGCTTTATTTCATTGCTGCTGTTATTTTGCTTATGTTAATGAGTAGCACTAGCAGTAGCGATTATGAGGCTGTCGCACGCATCATACTAGCGTTAGTATTTTGCTTATCACATTTATGGATTAATACATGGTGTAAAATGACTAAATATCCAACACCTACATGGACGGCCGTGACCCGCACAGGCGCCCCGTCCCCAACCGGAGATGGCGGCGGCCCCATGCTATTTTTTTCAGGTCTAAGTGGATGAGAGGTGCTGCATGTACTTTTGATCTGGAGAGAACTAGCACCGTTGCTATATTTAGCTGCTGCCGCACTAGCTCCTCCATCCTCAATGCCCGCGCCGCCTACCGCCGGCGGCCATCGCGGAGGGAGTTAACGAGCTGGGTTGCCTGCTTGGCTACTAGCGGCAGCCAGGTACCTGCTGTTACTGGGCTTCCTGTTGAGGAGGTGGTCTACTTTTCTTTTTATCAATAAATACTTAAATAGTAAGAAAATTGGATACTGAACCTACATCGCTGCACATGAATTGGATACCGATGTCGAATTGAATGCCGAGCAATGATGAACTTTCAGGATATGTTGTTTTTTTTGTCGTTTGTCATTGATGTTTATCAGCATCGTGCATATTTATACCGGATGATATCCATGTATCATAACTTGCAACTCCTCCAGCACTGGTGTTGTAATCGGTTTAAAGACTTGTTGTGAATTGCATCTCCTCCCTAATTTATTCTAAATGATGCAGCAAATTTGTTATTAATAACAAGGTTGCATATGTGTCGTAACTTTTGTAATGCTTTTTATGCATATGTTGTACATAATCGTTATGTTTCTTCTTATTTTATTTAAGCTATACTCTATCAATTATCTAGAAAACTTAGTGGAGGCCGGAAATGGTTTTCATGCTAATGATAAATAACCATGTTGCAATTCGTATTTAACCGGGTTTACAATTGCGTCACATATGATGTTGCAAACAGTGTAAAATAGGTGTGATGAACTTTCAGGACTTGTTTGTTTTTGTTTTCCTCTGTCTTTGATGTTTATCAACAATGTGCACAGTTGTGAGGGATGTTATCAGTGTATGTTAAGAGTTTCTGAAAACTACGTGTCATAACTTGCAACTCCTCCGACGCTCGTGTTATAATCGGTTGAAACATATTGTAGCAAATTGCATCTCCTCCCTGTTAACATCTAGTTGATACAGCAAATTTGTTATTAACAACAAGGTTGCTTTTGTGTCTTAACTTTGGAGTATTTTTTTTCATATGTTGTACATATTCATTATGTTTTTTATTTTATTTAAGCTTTACTCTATCAATTACGTAGAAAACTTAGTGGAGGTGTGAAATCATTTTCATGCTAACGATGAATAACAATGTTGCAATTCGTATTTAACCGTAGTTACAATTGTGTCACACACCATGATGCAAATGGCCTACAATAGCGTTGAAAGAGATTAGGGTTCAGGACGCCCCCTCCGCCCCCATTGTCAACTGATACTCGAGTCAGTAGTGTCAACAAAGATTAGGGTTCATATGGTGCAATTGTTCATTGACCAGTTTGCAATTGGTTCTTTTCCATGTGCTACAAATGGTTTACATTGTGTTTGCAATTTTATATTAATTCGAGATTAGGGTTATTTACGTCAACAATGACTTTGTGCTTCGATAGAGATTAGTGTCAGCAGTGTTTGCAGAGTTAAAGTTGTCACCCAACTGTCAGTAGATTTGTGGAATTCTAAGTATAGTTCTTTTTTTGTTTCATCTAAGCATCGACGGAGATTAGGGTTAGTAGCGTGCACAGAGATTAGGGTCAGTAGCGTCCACAGAGATTAGGGTTAAAGGTGTCGCCCAACTGTCAGTATATTTATGGAATTCCTAGTATAGTTCACTTTTTGTTTCATCTGAGCATCCACAGAGATTAGGGTTTATAGCATCCACAGAGATTAGGGTCATTAGCGTCCACAGAGATTAGGGTCAGTAGTGTCCACAGAGATTAGGGTCAGTAGCGTCCACAGAGATTAGGGTTAAAGTTGTCGCCCAACTGTCAGTACATCTGTGGTATTCCTAGTATAGTTCACTTTTTGTTTCATCTGAGTGTCCATAGAGATTAGGGTCTGTAGCGTCCATAGAGATTAGGGTCAGTAGTGTCCATAGATATTAGGGTCAGTAGCGTCCACAGAGATTAAAGTCAGTAGCATCCACAGAGATTAGGGTCAGTAGTGTCCACAGAGATTAGGGTCAGTAGCGTCCACAGAGATTAGGGTTAAAGTTGTCGCCCAACTGTCAGTACATCTGTGGAATTCCTAGTATAGTTCACTTTTTGTTTCATCTGAGTGTCCACAGAGATTAGGGTTAGTAACGTCCATAGAGATTAGGATCATTAGCGTTCATAAAGATTAGGGTTAGTAGCGTCCACAGAATTGTCCTTTGTATTTGTAGTTGTGCCGTTCTATGTTGAACATTTTATCTATTGTCCTTCCACAGAAAAGAATTATCCTTTGTATTGTCCTTGTGCCGCTCTATAGAACAATTTTTGTCTATTGTCCTTCCATAGAAAAGAATTATCCTTTGTTTTTGTAGTTGTGTCGTTCTATGTTCAATATTTTATCTATTGTCCTTCCATAGAAAAGAATTGTCCTTTGTATTTGTCCTTGTGCTGTTGTATAGAATAATTTTTGTCTATTGTCCTTTCATAGAAAAGAATTATCCTTTGTTTTTGTAATTGTGCCATTCTATGTTTAATATTTTGTCTATTATCTTTCCATAGAAAAGAATTATTCTTTTTGTATTTGTCCTTGTGCCGTTGTATAGAATATTTATTCCCACCTTTCTCATTGGTTTTGGTGTTTTTACGGAAAGAGCATGTCACAAGTTTTTTAACCAGATACCAATTGTCAGTGTTGCAATTACATACCAAGATAAGTAGCAATTGCTTAGGATACCTTATTGCAAATGGTTTGCAACAGGTGTGCAATTATATTTTGCCCTAAGACTTTTTGCTACCATTCTTATCATATTTGTTGTTTTTCCAGAAGCAGCAATTTGTTGTATTCCTGTCGCCACTTGTTTCGTTGTCCCCACCATCTTGTATCAAGCTTGATGCCCCTCCTCTGAAGAACTCTCCTCATCATAGCCAAAGTATTTTTTTTGAAGAAGAAGAATAAAATAAGAAAGAGGCGCTTTACGATGAAATCAGGTGGTGGTACCTTACCGATGGGCCAGTCCACCTCGCGGCCAGCCCACCACCATTCGGCTAGGCCTCATGGGCCCTAGCAGACGTGAGGGCCCATCTATCCGCTTTGTACCCAGCGGGAAAGGGGCCCGGCCTCCCGACGCGCGAGATCACAAGTCCCCGGCCCTGCTGCGGACTCAACATAGTTGTTTCCCCTTCATAAAAAAAACAAAAAACAAAACAAAGCAATTGTTTTATTTTAGGTAGAACGTTTTGTCTATTGTCTTTTCATAGAAAAGAATTATGTTTTTGCATATCGTTGTGTCGTTATACAGAGAAAGTTTTGTCTATTATCCTTCTATAGAAAAGAATTGTCTTTTGTATTTGTTCTTATGCCGTTCTAGATAGAACGTTTTGTCTATTGTTCTTTCATAGAAAAAAACATGTTGCAACCGAAGAATAACCAAGTTTGCAAACACAAAATATCACGAGTTGCAATTAGTGCGCGCGCACTGCTGACGGCTAGCTAGTGAACAACATGTAAAAAATACACATATTTGGTATATAAAATACACATTGTTCACTAGCTAGACTTGCAACTAGGTTGTAATTAGTTGCATGTAGTAGAAAATTGGGTAAAACTTACGCTCTAAGTGGTTGCAACAAACACTAACTATGCTACAGCCAAGTTACAATTGTGTTGTAACCATGATGACAACTCATAGTACATCAAAATTACAATTACTTATCTTAAAATTTTTTTTATCAAATATAGTCTTTCATGGATCTCGTTTTGTTAAGCACATTTTTTCGAGAACCTGATGCAAACAGATCTAAAATAGGAGTTACGGTTTAGAAGATATTGCATTTTCTGATCCGAAACAAAAAGATTCTCTGCATGCATGCGGGACAGATGGGTGAGTGACGGATGATGCGTACGCGTATCCGTGTTACAACTGAACACAACAACATGTTGCAGCTATAACACATAAAATGTTGCAATTAGCGCACGACGGGAGGATGGCTGCATGCAGGCCTCGTACATACGTACGGATGGGTGGGTGAATGACACGTATGAACGCGGGTCTACTGGGCTAGGTAGGGTCTGAGTATCTGCTATAATAAATATATCTTATTACATTTTAGCCTCGTCGTGTATATATATATAGTATTGATATATGATATATTACTCTAATACCCATTAATAATTAATAATCAGTCACCGAGCCCAAATGAGAAGCCCGAGCGACGGGCGTTCCCCGCTCCGGTTTCGCCCGCTCCCACGTCGGACCCGAGTCGACCACGGGCGCTCGGGCGCTCTGTTTCACCCACGAGCTGGAGCTGTATGCCGCTCGAAGCTGGCCCCACCCACCCACGATTCATTTGCGGTTTCTATTTCCCCACCCATCTGCTCGTCTCCTGGCGCCGCCGTCTCGGCTAGGGTAGCCGCGGCGGTGCCCCAGCCGCGGCGCCCTCCATGGGCACCGGCGGCGGCGGCCCCTGTCCGTAGAGTTCCTTTTCCAGCGCTGCAGCGGCCTCACACCGGTGGCCGCGACGCTCCCCGCATCCCCATCTAGTCATCTACGCCGCCGCGAACCCCTGCCTTCCACCCGCCCCCGGTGGCTGTAACTGCGGCGCCCCCTCCCTCCGCTTCATTTCCTAGCGGCGGCGGCCAAGCGGAGGCCTTGGGGCGTGACGTCGGCGGCGCTCCCCACTGCATAGAGCCACAGACAAGCGCGGCTCATCCTACGGCGGCGGCGCTCACTTCCTCGGCTGGCGTGGTAGCGCGGGCGCCTGGCCGGCCTGAGGGAAGGCGTGGGCTCCTGAACTCCTGTTCGATCCGCGCGGCGCTGCGGCACGGTACGTCCACTGGCGTCCTCCCTCCTCTCCGGCAACGGCATCCTCCTCTCCGGCGGCAGAACCCACCTCCTCCACCTGCACGGGCAGCTTCTTCCTAGTTCCCACGCCTAATCTGATCCGTCGTGCTGGGAGGTGGATGGAGAAGACATCACCTGATCTGATCCGTGGCGGCGCGTATGACTGATCTGGTGGTGGATTCTCTGTCCGGCGGCAGCTGTGATGTAGGTGGCACCCACACATCTGCAGCAGGTTTGTGCCATTTAGTTACAAGCGTTTCTGTTGTTATTTATTGCATATTTTGCTTCTGCCGTTTATTTCAGAACTAATAAACAAGAGAGTTTTTACTGTAGCAGTAACTGCTATTGCATCTTTACTAGTCACCTATAGTTTTGTTCAAGTCAATTATAAAAACTCATGCGATGGCTACAATTCAATATGAATTTCGAATCTGTTATGCCTACTTCTTGTGCCTATGACTGTACCAAGTGCTTTTGCTACTGTGAGACCATGACCTCGTAAATGGGTGCGTTACTGGCAACCTCATCAAATTAGGCACTGGAAAAATCTAGAAAAAATATGTTATTGTGCCTTTTAGCTAATGTTGGCTAGACAATCAATGATTATAGCAGTGAGGACCCAGCGTTTCAGAGTGTAGATGTTTGGATGTATGTTCTTTTTTTTCTAGATCCTGAAGCATCGTGTGTTTTTATTTAGATTTCCTGATTAACTAACTAGCTTTTTTCCCTGGTTTGTCTTGATTTTTCCCCGCCGTAAGTAGATGCAGGCATGCAGCATCCTGCAGTTCTAGTGCGAGTCCTGCCCTTTCTTTACCTCCCTTGATTCAAGTTGTGCTAGCTAAGTTAATTTAATTAATTTGTTCCAATGATAATTGATCTAGTTTTCTTTTTCTTGATTGAGTCCATTTAAAGAATGGTTGAATCTGTGAAAACTGTTGATTATTTTAGCTCTGAATTCTGAATTTTCCTATTCTTTCAGGGGTGGACTGGTGACTGTTGGCCATTGCAAGCTTATGGAGCATTTCTTGGTAATCTATATGTGCCATGTTTTCATGTCGTATGAAAGATTTTATGACAGATTTTTTCTTTTGTCCTTATTTGCACAATCTGTGGTAGCCTAATGCTACTTGATGAGCCACTATTGTTTGTGTTTGAGCTTTTAAAAGAGTTTGCGCTCAATATTGCATGCACCTGATTATATTCTCATATGAGCACATTTGTTCATCTCTGCTACTTTGATTTTCTCTTCGTATGCTCTATTTTTGGTTTCCATTAGGTTTGTTTTGATACACAACCACCCTATAGTTCACCCTATGGCTTGACATATGATTTCTTTACATTCCTGTAAAGAACTCTGTTGCTTTATCTATCTAAAGCCATAATATATCTACCTTACTAAAAAATAGAAAATCTTTAATTTGATGGAAAACTAATCCTCCCGCTCTCATTTTCAAAAACATAATAGATTCACTCATGTGGTATGTGGCCATGGATCTGGAGTCTGGACCACACTTGTCCTACGGAAGAACCTTGTGACTCCACACAGCAGTCCTATCCATGGTGCATCGTCCTCTGATCTACTGTGTTTGCTAGCTTCAGGGTCAGAAGCATGCAGGTTGGGAGGGGGGCTCAATTCCTGCAGGACTGTTTAATTTTACTGGCAAATTTTTTATTTTGATCAACATCCGTGGTTTAGTACATACATGGAGTCACTGATTCTTGCAATCAGTAGTTCCTAGCACGTCTAATAGGATGTTATTTTTCATTTCACTAAACACCTGTCTAGTTGCATATATATTCACCAATCACCGTGTTATTTTTCATGGTCTCGTTGCCGTCTAAAAAGGCCACTATACACGTGGATCAAAGGACGCCAAATGTGAGACAGTCATGGAATTGATGGAGAATAAATTAGATTTATGTTTCTGATCAACTCTGTTTATACATATATTTACATTCTCATTTGTGCTTTTTTTTCTGGAATAACTTGGATCACACAATTTTTGCATACATGAGCTAGCGTCTGGTTTCGTGAAGCATCTGCTGAAAATTCAACCTTCTATATCCTTTATTTCAGATAATATCTGGTAGTTCCATGCTGCACATATATTCTCTAACTAGTTAATTTCTGCAATGTACTGTCCATGCCTCTGTTAGATGATATTGGATTTTCTGTCAATTCAATTTCATGCCTTGTACACATTTCGAATTTTACTGACATGATTAGATAGTAGGCTTAGCTTATTGGATAGAATGGTTGGTGTTTATAATTCAGATACTAATACTGTAGTAACAGCTTCATCAGTTGAATTTATCCAATTGATAGGGTTTTACAGAAAAATTGATGCTAATCCTGACATTTAAGTTTCTCATAATCATAGCAAATGATGTTTATTTGCTAGAAGCATATACAAGTCAGTGTTATGAATGGATTTTGCTGCAATTTTTTTTCATGATGGAGCTACTTGCTGGACTATTATACTAAGTTTGTCTACAACATGATTAATATTCTTGATACATCTGTATATTTCTTAGTTGCTCTTTTATCACCAATCACGCAAAATAGAAATATTTTAGTCTGCAAATTAATTAATTCTTTCACTCTAATTTCCGAATGTTTCTTCCACATGAGGAAAATATGCTTTGGTTTTAGCTGTAGTCATCTAGTGCCAATAAAAATTGAATCATATGATAGGTGTAGGTGTCAAATCTTAACTAACAATGAGTAAATGATTATTGAACTGCAGGCAGTGGAGAAAGGAACATGGGATCAGAGAGAATGGGGAATCCAGTGATCAGGACACTATAGGAGCACACAACGTGAGATAATCTATGCAGTCATTATAGAATTAATTAACAATTTATGGTTGAGCAAAGCAAATTTATATGAAAAAAACCTGTACAAGTGGGTGTATCACAGGACACCGGGATTTCAAAGGACCGACCACCTCGAGCAAAGACAAAGGGACATAGCAAGACATCATCAGAAAAGAATGAAGTCACTCTTGGAGCACAAGGCGAGAAGAAGGGAAACAGAAAATGTAGTGTATGTTGTTTGTATGCAACACATAAATCAGTGACATGCCCAACGAAGCAAGAGACTAAGGAACGGCTTGAAGGGAAGAAGAATGAAATGAGGTGCAGACCTGCAGGAGCAAATAACAAGCAAAACAAGTCTGTGCAAGGAAAAGATAGGGAGACGCAGGAAGAAAGGCCGTTGGAAAGGAGGTGGCTGTAGGAAGAAATTCATAGCAATTAGGAGGACGATGGTGAATATGTTAAAATGTTGATGAAGGTGACATTTTGAAACTTTGTCAATAAATGAACAATAACAAATTCCGATTAAATGATTCTGGTGTACCTTGACATTATATATTCGATCCATATAATGAAGGTGTCATACAAAGGACATGTAAAATATTGTTATATCTTGAATTGTTATACTCATGAAGATATCTTGAAAAACATTTTTGTTATTCGTCAACTTATGCATGTAAGGAAGCATGAAAAGGTCGGCGGTTAGATAAGCCTAGCTCAGTTCAGTTCCTGGTTCTACTCCGGCTTTTAGGTGAGCCCATCTGTAAACTGCTGCTTAAGACTACACGATTACAAATAGAGTACGGAGGCAGAGATATTACATTCACTAAGTGAGCTTGAAATAGAGAACACTATTAAAAGATGGCGTTAAGAGGACACTGCTGTTTTTCCAAAGCGTTTTGTTCAGGTATAATACTATAATCTTTTTCCGGTGACAAAATACTATAATTAATTGATGGCTATGGGCTATGGCACGAAATCCACAAGACCATTAAAACATCTGTTCGGCAGCACAATAATCTTTTTGCAGCCTATGCACTAATAATCCTTTGTGCTCACTAGTACTATTGTTTGTACATATGTAATTTCCAATCAAATCATATACAACCATAAAATCATTTCCGTACAATAACAAATAATTGCATCTATATTGTAGTCACTCCATATGACCATAGGAAGCCGAGATAGCCATAAAATTCTTCGCGTCCAGGCACCAAAAAAGTGCTCTGATTTCTCCAATATAGCAAATTACCAACCATCAAGCCCACAAACTGCCTGAAATTCAAAATGGCTAGACATTTAGTGATAATATTATGCTCAAATTTATTACTACTATAAAAATTCACCTACCATACCAGAAATCATACTCAAGAAAATCATACTTGACCAAAAAACATAAACTAATGCCTTATTTCCAAAGAACAAGCATGGCCAATATGAAAGTTTTAGCTAGTTCGAAAGATTCAGCTATACCTTTTTGAGCAATCCAAGACCCCCAATAAATACATTATTTTATTTTAAAATATAAACAGCAAAGACAAACTGTTCTTGACAAAGAATGGGAACAAAAATCCTCTAATCTCATATGTAGAAAATCACTTCTTTTGCCAGGAAAAGAAATAGAAAAGGCACAGATTTGGGAAAATAATTTCACTAACTAATGCCTGCACAAGACAGCTCATCTGAGCCAAGATCATAATAATCTCAGTACAGTATTTGGGAAAATAATCTCGCCAAATGCATGCATCCATCATTGCAGCTTCCAGCTAGCAAGAAGATTAGCACCACTAATACTAAATGATACAGCATAAAGTAATTCAAGTGTACATCTAACTCTTCAAATCATAAATTATTTCACTTATGAAAACCAAATACAGAAATAGCAAGTCCAATCCAATTGCAATAATTTATGGATTTGGGGTTTGTGCTGGAGACTTTGAGAATGCGTTCACTATGAATCATGTCAAGTTGCCAACATGGTTCTCATATACTTTCATGCCACAGAGATCTTGGAACCATAAATAACAAATTAGTGCCACAGAGGCTACTTTTATCAAAATTGCATCAAAATCATCCACACGTACAACAAAAATCAAGTTATGTGATACTACGGCTGAATCGGACAACACACATAAAAGGCATTCATATATGCATAAAAATCCAGACCTAAGGGATTTGTAAACTCAACAGCACTGAAATTGTACTATTGTCCCAAATTGTTCATAGGTTCATTCATGAAGCATACTGAACTATTATTCATAGGTTAAAAATGGGTTAACAATTCAAGTTGTCGCCAAACTGAAAAGAACAGAAAGGAAAACACCAATTAGATAGCAACCATAAGAGATTTTTTTAAGAAAAATATTAGCCACAAAATGCAATGATGGAGGTGAGCACTATGGGAAACTCCCGAGAGAATCAGCAAAACAGATGGAACTTGATCAGTTAACTTTTCACAACCATACTATTTGTTGGTATATTCACGGAGGTGCAGTTTAGCATAAGCACAGATTCAATTTCAACACAATAAACTACAAAATATATTTTCAGAAAAAAGAGGGTTGTGCAACTAGAACTTGGTGGTCCAGCCATCCATTTTGGCATTTTGCATTGAGGAAGGATAATAGGCCTAAAATTTTTTAGACACTCAGGCTGACATAATTTTCATAATTTTGTGCAGGAATGGATGCTTTTCATTATCCTATTATATAAGAATATTAAAAGCCACCAACCAAGATTTCTAGAATACATATTTCCCATTGAATCAGTAAATTTCAGGGAGCATACCTAAAAATTTTGATAAAAGGGAGAATTGTTTAGTTAAAACATTGAACTTAGAGTAAAAGGCTCAGTTGTTGTAAAGCATTATATCTGTAGTGCATCATAATACAGAATCACAGTTGTAGCATTGGACTAACGATGGAGCCAGATGTGCATGAAGTAACTTTGGACCAACTTGCAGGCAAGAGAAACGACTATTTCACTGTACCAGAGAACAATGAGCGTTACCAAGTTCAGTAATGCATGGCTCTATATTATAATGGTGACAGAGGGCTTCAATAACTTTTTTCTGGTTTACATACATCTGAAGGTTAACTCCGCCTATGTTAGTTGGAAGACTTTCTTGAGTCATTTCAACATAGCCGGTCCTAAGCCCGGGTAAAGGAGGAGGGTGTGTTAGGTTCAGCTAACCAACATTTCAAAACCAGCCACTCTCATGGATATGAAACCCACAAGGGATTCGTTGGGGCGTAACCCTCTTAGCGACGCGCTACATCGGAACCCCAGGTGTAGTGTTAAATAGGCAAGGGCCGGGTCGTCATCCCCTTAGTGGCGCGTCGTATCGTGATCCAGGTATGATGATAAATGAGCAAGAGTTGGGTCGTTGCAACCTTTATGACACGCTACATCTGCGCCCGGGTGTAGTGAAAAATGAGCAAAGGTCTTTGCACTTCCCTCGATGGGTGCAAAGGGTAAGGAAGCTAACCGAGCCAACTAGGATTTGTCTAGGTACCTTGAATGTAAAGTCTCTAACGAGTAGGTTAAGAGAGCTAGTCGATACAGCAATTAGGAGGCGTGTAAATATTCTATGCGTACAAGAGACTAAATGGAAGGGCCAGAAGGTGAAGGAGGTGGAGGATACTGACTACAAACTTTGGTACACGGGGACAACATCAGGTAGGAATGGTGTAGGCATCTTGATCGATAGGAGCCTTAAGGATGGAGTAGATGATGTGCGGAGGCAAGACGACCGGATTATCCTAGTCCGGTTGGTAGTTAGAGATTTGGCTCTAAATATGATCAGTGCCTATGCCCCACAGGTTGGTCTTTGCGAGGGCACCAGGAGGCAGTTCTAGGATGATTTCGATAGCATGGTTAGCACCGTGCCTATCAGTGAGAAACTCTTCATAGGTTTCGAGAGGGTGCGTGGGGGTTTCATGTATGGTAGTAGAAATCAAGAGGGGGAGGATGTTTTGAACTTCGCGTTGGCCTATGATTTGTTGATAGCGAACATCGTCTTTAAGAAGAGGGAATCCCATCTAGTGACCTTTCGTAGTGCACAATACCTGAACCAGATCGACTTTATTCTTGCAAGGAGGGGGATAGATGTGCTTGCTTAGATTGTAAGGTGTTACCTGGGGAGTGTGTTGTCGCTCAACACAAACTTGTGGTGACGGATTTTCGCTTTCAGGTACAAGTCCACTGGGACAATCGGGCCAAGATTACGGGAATAAAATGGTGAATGCTTAGAGGGGAAGCAGTGCAAACATTTAAGGAGAGGGTGCTAGGCGAGGGGCCATGGGAAGAAGGAGAAGATGCAGATGACATGTGGCTAAAGATGGCAACATGTGTTCGAAAGGTGGCTTCGGATGTGTTTGGCATGAGTAGGGGAGGCAAACGGGAAGCGAAAGACACCTGGTGGTGGATTGACGAGGTGAAAAAGGCTATTAGGGAGAAGGAGTGGTTCAAGTGCCTCCACCATGACAAGAGTGCAACCAACATTGAGGGTTATAAAATAGCGAAGAGGGCTGCAAAATGACTGGTGAGTGTAGCAAAACGTCAGGCGTATGATGATCTTTATCAGCGGCTAGGCACGAAGGAAGGGGAGAAGGACAATTATAGGATGGCTAGGATCCGCGAGAGAAAGACGAGGGACATCAACCAAATCAAATGCATCAAGGACGGGACAGATCGACTTTTGGTGAGGGATGAGGAGATCAAGGACAAATGGAGAGAGTTCTTTGACAAGTTGTTTAATGGGGAGAATGAGGGTCCTACCTTAGAGTTTGATGACTCATTTGATGATACCAACAGACGCTTTATGAGGAGAATTCAGGAGGCAGAGATGGAGGAGGCTTTGAAGAGGATGAAGAGAGGTAAAGCGATGGGCCCTGATTGTATCCCCATTGAGGTGTGAAGATGCCTAGGTGCCAGAGCGATAGTATGATTAACTAAGCTTTTTAACCTCATTTTTTAGTAAAACAAGATGCCTGAAGAATGGAGGAGAAGTATATTAGTACCGATCTTCAAGAACAAGGGAGATGTTCAAAGTTGTACTAATTACCGTGGGATTAAGTTGATGAGCCATACGATGAAGCTTTGTGAGAGGGTTATCGAACATCATCTAAGAAGAGTGACAAGTGTGACCCAAAATTAATTTAGGTTTTATGCCTGGTAGGTCAACCATGGAGGCGAAGAAGGACTTGCATATGGTCTTTGTTGACCTCGAGAAGGCATATGATAAAGTACCGAGAAATGCCATGTGGTGGGCCTTGGAAAAGCACAAAGTCCCAACTAAGTACATCACCCTCATCAAGGATATGTACAGGGGTGTGGTGACGTGTGTCCGAACATGTGATGGTGACACCAGTGACTTTCTAATTAAAATAGGACTACATCAAGGGTCAGCATTGAGCCCTTATTTATTTGCTTTGGTGATGGATGAGGTCACAAGGGACATACATGGTGATATTCCTTGGTGTATTCTCTTTGCTGATGATGTGGTGCTAGTTGATGAGACTATGGTAGGGGTTAATAAGAAGTTAGAACTATGGAGACATACGTTAGAGTTGAAAGAGTTTAGACTTAGTAGGACCAAGACCGAGTACATGAGGTGCGATTTCAGCGCGATTAGGAATGAGGATGGAGACGTTAGCCTCGATGGGCAAGTGGTGGCCAAGAAGGATACTTTTTGGTATTTAGGATCGATGCTACAAAATGATGACATTGATGAAGATGTTAGGCATAAAATTTTAGCCGGTTGGTTGAAATGGCGTCAAGCTTCAGGCGTCCTCTGTGACAAAAGGGTGCTTCAGAAGTTAAAAGGTAAATTTTATAGTACATCGATTCGTCCAGTGATATTATACGGTGTTGAATGTTGGCCTATAAAAAGGTGACATATTTAGCAATTGAGTATAACAGAGATGCGTATGTTGCGATGGTGTTGTGGGCACACAAGGAGGGATAGAGTCCGGAACGACGATATTTGGGATAGAGTTGGGGTGGCGTCAATTAAGGAGAAATTGATTCAACACCAGTTGAAATGGTTTGGCCATGTCCAACGGAGGCCTCCTGAGGCACCGGTGTGTAGTGGGGTTCTAAAGCGGGTCGATAATGTAAAGAACGGTAGAGGTCAACCTAAACTAACTTAGAACGGTGGCCTTGCAAATAGCGGTGCAAGATTACCAACAAATTTTGGAATGAAGAACTGGAAGGAGGAGTTGGGATTTGGCAGCCCATTCGAGGAACACCTGCATTCGACTTGGAACTGAGATCTCTCGACACAACTATGGACATGGTCCAGGTCGATAGCCGTCACACTCGGGAAGTAGCGCAGGTCGGGGCTGCATGTCGTGTTCCTGGTTGCAAGAGAGGGTATCCGGACCACTGAGATTGCATGGCCGAAGGGTGTACTCACCACATTCAGTAGGAGCAGGTACCGGGGTGCTGCCGCGGATGGCGGTGAGGAAGTTGAAGCCAACATGGAAGTCTTTGACGGCAAAGGTAAAACCGGGACGGACCTCTGCAGTGCAAGGCCAGCCGTGCTTCACCTTGAGGTGTTCAACGAGTGTCATTACTGAGCCCACGAAACTGCAGCCGTCACCGGGGCAGTGGCACGGCGCATGCGGGCACTCCAGGATGTGCTCCTCATGAGCGTGATACACAGGCGTCGTATCACGCTTCGTACCATTGTACTTCGTCAACTCGAGCGTGAGGTTGCATGTCATGTTATTGCTTGTCGTAGGTGCCGAGGAAATGATGACGGCCATGGTGGTGAGAGATCGTATCCAGACCGCAGAGATGGCTGTTAGCAGCAGCTAGGGTTCGAGAGGAATTTGGTAAATGGGGAATGAACAGAGGATAGATTTCTATGCTACGCTACCATGAACATTGAACGAATTCAAATTTGGTTACAAAATGGTGTGAGCCTTGTTGGGTTGCTTCTCCTGCATGGGCCTTGCTACGCTCGCTTCGGCCCGGTCCAGCTCTTCTGTTGTCGGATCTCTAGCAGTACCAGCTTCTATATTAACATTCACCTTCCCATGAGAGCCGGCATGCCCCCATCCGGAGCACGGGGAAATTGCTGCCAAAGCTGCTCCATATTCTCCCAGGTAGCAAGACTTGATGGCATATGAGACCATTGGATGAGCACTTGTTCAACTAGGTGATCGCCTTCAGTCTAGCGCTGCTGTAACACTTTCAGTGGGACTTGTAACTGCACCAATGAAGATGGAAGAGTTGTACTTACAACTTCATGGCCATGAGATGCTTTCAGTTGGGAAACATGGAAGACTGGATGTATAGCCGATGTTGCTGGAAGGGCCAATCTATAAGCCACGGTTCCAATGCGCTGAGTAATTTGATATGGCCCAAAGAACTTGAATGACAGCTTATTGTTGGTTCTGTAACTCAAAGATGATTGCACATAGGGTTGTAACTTGAGATAGACCTAATCACCAATTGCAAACTGTCGTTTAGATCGAGACTTATCAGCATGACGCTTCATTCACTGCTGAGCTCGAACTAGATGCTGTCTGACAGAATTCTGCATCAGTGTTCTTGCTGAGAGCCATTCAGTTAATTCAGAGATTGGTGTTTCAACTGAATCCAGATCCAAGCCAAGATGATGGGGCTCTCGACCAAACATAACTTGGAAAGGAGTCTTGCCTAATGCTGAATGGAAAGTGGAGTTGTACCAAAACTCAGCTAGAGATAGCCACTAACTCCACTGAGAAGGACAGGTACTGACAAAACATCTCAGGTAAGTTTCAAGACATTGGTTTAACCTTTCTGTCTGTCCATCAGATTGGGGCTGATAAACAGTACTAAGTCTCAACTCCACCTTAGCATAAACAAAGAGGTTCTGCCAGAACTTACTAGTGAAAATCTTGTCCCTATTTGAAAAAATAGCTTTGGGAAAGCCATGCAGCTTATAGATGTTATCAAGGAATGCCTTAGCAACTGATTTTGCATTGTAAGGGTGCTTGAGTGGAATAAAGTGGCCAAATTTAGAAAATTTGTCAATGACAACAAGAATTGAGTTAACCCTGACTGTGGCAAGCCTTCTACAAAATCCATGGTTATAACAGCCCAAGCTGAGTCAGGTATAGGCAATGGCTGAAGCAGGCCATGATATTTGGATCTGTCAGGTTTAGCTTGCTGACAAACCTGACAGTTTTGAACCCACTGAGTGATATCTTGCTTCATTCTTGGCCAATAGAACATCTGCTTGATTCTATAATATGTAGCAGGAGCTCCTGAATGACCACCCAAAGCACTAGAATGCAGAGCATGAAAGACTCTCTCCTGGAGTACTAAGTTAGAGCCCAGCCACATCTTACCATCAAACCTGATAACACCATCTACTAATGTAAAATGAGGACTGTAATGCCACTAACAGCCAGTGTAGATAGAATTGCAGATGCTTCAGGATCAGACTTTAAGATGTACAGAGATCATCTAACCATTGAGGTTGAACAGTTGAGACAGCTAGTAAAGAGTCACTGTGAGGTTTTCTGGATAATGCATTTGCAGCTCCATTGTCTATTCCTTTGCGATAGACAATTCTGTAGTTAAGACCCAGTAACTTAGTGAAAACCTTATGTTGCCAGTGAGTATGGAGTCTTTGTTCATTGAGATGAACTAAACTCTGTTGGTTAGTGTGGATGAACTATTGGCCCTGGAGAAAGTATGGTCTCCACTGATCCACTGCCACTAATGTAGCCAAGTATTCTTTCTCATAGGTGGATAAACCTTGATTCTTGACCCATAAAGCTTTGCTGATATAAGCCAATGGGTGACCATTTTGAGTTAATACTACCCCAATGCCCATGGCACAAGCATCTGTTTCAATATGAAATGGCAAGGTAAAGTCTGGCAATGCCAAACATGGTGCAGAGGATAGGGACTGCTTGAGCTGAATGAATGCTTCAGTATGTGTGTCAGTCCATTTGAATGGAACATCGTTGTAGAGAAGTTTGGTGAGAGGTTTGGCAATAATACCAAAGTTCTTGACAAACTCCCTGTAGTAGCCTGCTAACCCCAGAAATCCCCTAACCTCTTTCACATTAGTGGGCATTGGCCAGTCTTGCACATCTTGAATTTTCTTGGGGTCTGTTGATACACCTTGAGCACTAATGACATGGCCTAAGTAAGAAATAGACTGCTGAGCAAACTTACACTTACTGAGCTTCAAATGCCAATGATCTTTTTGCAACCATAAGAAGACCTGTTGTAAGTGCAGAAGGTGCTCTTCATAAGTTTTGCTATAGATAAGGATATCATCAAAGAAAACCAAGAGAAATTTCCTCAATCCAGGTGCCAATGTGCTATTCATAGCACCCTGAAATGTGCCAGGTGCACCAGTAAGGCCAATTGCCATAACATTGAACTCATAATGGCCTAGATGAGTCTAGAAAGCAGTCTTGTACTCTTCACCACTTGCCATAAGAATTTGGTGAAATCCAGATCTCAAGTCTAATGTAGAAAACCACTTAGCATTAGCCAGTTCATCCATCAGCTGATCAAATATTGGCACAGGAAACTTGGATTTAACAGTAATAGAATTTAACTGTCTATAATCCACACAGAATCTATAGCCACCATCTTTCTTAGGAACCAGCAGCACAGGTGAAGAGAATGCACTTGCACTTGGCTTGATGATTCCTTGTTTTAGCATGTCAGCTACTTGCTGCTCCAACTCATCCTTGAGCTTAGGGGGATACCTGTAAGGCCTAACAGCAACTGGTCTTGACCCAGGTAATAAAGGGATTGTGTGATTGTAAGCTTTTGGAGGAGGTAAGCTGGATGGAGGGTCAAACAAATGCTGAAACTATGCAATCATACTCTGGATTTCAGCAGGAATCACTGGTTCCACAGCTTTGGTCTCATCAGAAGTGAGACAACACAGCTGAACCCACAGAGCTTCAGAAGAAACTGGAGAAAGACCCTGCAGAGTAATATATTCTCCATTGTATAGAAACTGCAGGTACTTGCCTTTCCA
Organism: Bothriochloa decipiens; assembly: GCA_023333625.1. Lineage (NCBI taxonomy): Eukaryota > Viridiplantae > Streptophyta > Magnoliopsida > Poales > Poaceae > Bothriochloa > Bothriochloa decipiens. The sequence continues at coordinate 10,587,225 of CM041639.1, read as the reverse complement.
ATGCATCTGCATGGGGTTAAACTGCTCCAACCAATCCATGCCCAGGATTAAATCAAAATGCATTGATGGCAGAACCTTGAAATCAGCAGTAAATGAATAACCACCAATAGTAAACACTGCTTGGGGTAAAATAGAAGTGCTGCTAAGTAAGCCCCCTCCAGCCACACCAACTGAACTGTGACTAGCAATAAGCTGAGGAGAACTGAACTGCTGAACCAAAGTATTGCTGATAAATGATGACGTACTACCAGAGTCAATGAGAACTTTAATGTGCAAACCTTGCATAGTACCAGAGAACTGAATAGTTCTTGGAGCTTGAGCACCCAGGGCAGCAGCCTTTGACATAGCCAAACAGAGAGACTCATCTGGTGGCTCTTGAACTGGCTCCTCTTCACAATCATCATCACAATGACAACTCCATAGATCTTCAACTGCGTGCAACACGTCTGGGGCACACTTATGGTCTCTGCTCCATTTGGCCCCGCATTTGTAACAGAGACCCATTGCCCGGCGGTATTGCTTGAGCGCGGACATCTTGGCATCAGTATCTGTTACCGTTGAAGCCTTGCTCTTGTCAGCATTTGGGCCTGCTTTGTCCACCTTCAACAGCGAAGAATTTGGAGCTTGACGAGCTCCATACTTTGATGAATGGTGAAAGCCCGCCTTAACCACAGGTGTGGATTCCAAGGCCTCCTCCTGCAATAACGCCAAATTGACAGCAGTATCGAGCGTTTTTGGGCTTTGTACAATCAAAACAGCATGGATTTCAGGTTTGAGGCCATCAACAAAGCGAGACACAAAGTATACAGGATCCACCACCACGGCATAAGCAGTAAGTTGTTCAACAATTGAAATGAATTCAGTGACATATTCTGTCACTGAGCTGGCTTGTGAGATATGGTGGAGTTTGCGAAGCAAAACATCATGCAGGTTACGATCAAAGCGCTCACTAATCATATCACAGATTTCTCCCAAGTTTTAGAAGCAATCTGAGGCTCGACAGAATGAAACCAACATGAAGCTAGACCCTCAAAATGCATTTCAGCGATAGTGATCCACATTTCACGCTCAGTGCCATACATGCAGAAATACTTCTCACTACGCCGACGCCAACGCCTAGGATTGTCACCATTAAATGAAGGAAAATCAACCTTAGGAAGGCGTCCTAGTGGCTGGGTAGGATGGCGATCAGGAGGTGGTGGTTGCTGGATTGGTGGAGGTTGGCGACCGAAAAATGCAGAAGGATTTGGAAATTGTGACAGTGGGTGGCGAATTGGGTTCAGATGCACTGGCTGATGAATGAACTGATTCGCTGAAGAGTAGAGAGGGGCCTCGAACGTACCATTGGCCGGGAGTGGACCGGAGACCATGGATGGTCACGATCCAACGTCCCGTGACATCATTGCAATGCCGTGCCCTACGGGCCTGTCAGTGGTGAGTCTAGCAGATGGGCACGCGGCCACCGACATCGGAGGTGAGTAGATCCAGGCTGCTGCGACGATGTGTCGAGCACCTGGCGATCATAGAGCTTGGACACCTTGTTGACGCGGAGCTTGAGGTCTTCAACCGCGCTGTCGAAGGAAGGCTTCCATGTGGCGAAGTCCTTCACCGACTGCTCCAGAGCAGCGACGCGCGCCGACGTGACGTCATCGGGACCGTCGTCGAGGCGCGTCGACTCGAGACCGAGGAGACGGTCGGAGAATTTTCGCCCGTGGTCCTCCAAGCTCGTCTCCACTGCAGAGAGGCGTTTCTCGACATCGGGGTTGACGGAGAGCGACGCCGACGCAGATTCAACGGAGGCGAGGCGGGCGTCGAGCGCCGACGCACGGTCCGCCGCAGTCTTCTCGAAGGCGGTGAAGCGGCGCTCCCAGCGCTCGTCCTAAGCGGCGAATCGGTGATCCCAACGCTCAACCTGAGCCGCGAACTGGCGCTCGAGCTCTTCCATCATCATCTTCATGTTCGGCTCCATTGCTCCTTGCGCCTTCTGCTTGCGGGTGTAGTGGTGGTAGAACGGCTTGATCGGAGCCAGGATCGGAGCACGACGACAGAGAAGGTGGAGTGGATCGAGAATCCGATACCAGATTGTTAGCAGTAGCTAGGGTTCGAGAGGAATTTGGTAAATGGGGAGTGAACAGAGGATAGATTTCTATGCTACGCTACCATGAACATTGAACGAATTCGAATTTGGTTACAAAATGGTCTGAGCCTTGTTGGGTCGCTTCTCCCGCATGGGCCTTGCTGCGCTCGCTTCGGCCCGGCCCAGCTCTTCTGTTGTCGGGTCTCCAGCAGTACCAGCTTCTGTGTTAACAATGGCGTGGCCGAATGGTGTACTCGCCATGTTCAGCAGGAAAAGGTACTTGGCGTTGCCGCGGACGGCAATGAGGAGGTTGAAGCCATCACGGAGGTTGACATTAAAGAAACCACCGCACGGGCCTCGGCAGTGCACGGCCAGTGGTGCGCCGCCGTGAGGTGCTGCTCAACGAGCATCGTAACAGAGCCCACGAAGCTACAGGCGACGCCGGGGCAGTGGCATGGCACATGCGGGCAGTGTAGGATGTGCTCCTCGCGGGCGTGATACAAAGGCCTGGTATCGCAGCCGTAGGGCGCATGGGGTAACGGGCCGCGGATGGAGTTTATCATGTCCTCCATGGCGTGGCACCGTTGGTAGCCGTCGGGCATGGCGACACCACAAAGGTGGCACTTGCCGGCATCCTTGAGCTTCTTGGACTTTGTGTGGTGTTTGTGTCGAGCGAATTGGGCAGGCGCAGTCACGCACAGCGGTAGTTCCACTTCGCCTGGTGATTCAACATTGGACGTCTTGGTGATGAATGTGGACGGGGAGCCGCAGGTGGGTCGAGATAAGGCAGGCCGGTATCAGTGGTCATATTCGCATTAGTTGCACATGGCACTAAAGTTACAATCAAAATTTAGATTCGTGAGCGTCGTACTCGGTCTTTACAAAAACAAAAACAAAAATAATAATAATAACAATAACAATAATAATAATAATAACAATAATAATAATAATCTCTGTGTTAGAAATTCGCTAAATTTCTAAGGTGTTTGAATGATATTGTAGGAATTTGAGATTCTTTTTACCATGCATATACCTAAAATCCCTATCGATACAAATGTACTAGTTGGACTGTGACGGGTTGATTTGGCTACCTTCTTTTGCGCTAGCTGAGCTAGCATTTGAGAGATAAGAACAAAAGAGCTAGACACTCTGAGAAGCGGATGTGAGCAGGTTTGGTGGACCATAGGAACTCAATTAAAAAGTCATTAAAAAGTTAGCTTGTACACAAATATTTTTTTTGACAACAAACATATATTATATTATCATAGCAACCATATTATAAGAAGGTTCTCGGAAGAGAACCAAATTATATTTGCATCAAGGTCCTGCAGCTGGAACGAAAGGTAGCTAAGTCGATGGCGATGGCATAGACGAGTCCACTGGTGGAGGGCCGCAGGGGCATCACGGACGCATGCACCCGGATGGATTGACCTCGCAAAGCGTAGGTTGAAGTTGGGCTGATGAGCCAGCAATGGAGTAGCACACCGGCGACCGAAGGATGTTGTTGAAGCCATTGCCGGAGAACAAAGATGAAGCTCAAACCAGGATCCCAGGTGGAAGCGGAGTCGACGAACCAGAACGAGAGGAGCCACCTTGTTGAAGAGCTGAGTAGCATGGCCGGAGGTTGCTTATCCGGGATGTCATGGAGTATCAAGCCATGAGTTGGAGAGCACGTGGCGAAGCCAGACAACAGATGAAATTGAGCCTTCCACGGAGTGTTGCTGCATGGCCTCCAGCACGAAAGTGATAAGCCCACGTCACACGAGATAAGGCCGAACATAGGGCCACCGGGGCCCACCCTTCCCTATCCCCACGGATCTTCCATGGCAAGGCGATGGGGAAAGGAGATCAGGCTGGCAGAGGCAACAGGAAGAGATCGACGAGGCAGGGGTCGCCGGCCACAGCGCACCGGAGAAACAAACCCCCGCCCTAGCAGAGACGGCGGCTCACCTCCGCACTGAGACCCACCTGCGAGACGCACACCATGGCTGCCGATTGAGTCGCTGGCGCGAGCGTCGCGGCACCGGGCATGCTCGACAGCAGTTGTTGCCGGTGGTGATGGCGGCCGTGGCGCACCAGGAGCAGCCCCGGCGGACGGCACAACACATCATGGGTCCACACGCACGAGACCCACACCATGGCTGTCGAGTGAGGCGCCGGAGCGGGAGTCGCGACTCCGGGCCTACTTCTCCCGCTTGGTGGCACCGGTGGCCACCAAATCGTTGTCGTCGGATGCCGTAGAGGACCCTCAGAGGGAAATCCACCGCAACAGCATCCGGCGTGGCGAGAACTCTGATGACGTAGAAGATACCAGTGACGGAGATACTATTACTCACCTCAAAAGCTTGGCAGTTGTTTCCACCGGCCACCAAGAACAAGCCAATCTTCCAAAGAACAAAGGTGAGGAGGAGGACTATGGCCCTCGACGCACCCATGGAGGGTTCTTATTGATTGGGGGATTATACAAGGAGGAAGAAGAGGGGAAGACGGGACTAGAGGGAGGGAACCGGCCCACCTGCCTTGCCGCTGGCGAGGTTGCGGGGAAAAGGCAGGGGTCGGCGGTGGTGGCGTCGGTGGTGGAGCTAGAAGGAAGGCGGGGGGAAGGACACGGCAAGTCGCCTAATACTACTCAGAGAGGATTCACCTGTGTTTTTTGGCCGGCCAACAGGTCCTTTTCTGAACTATCTTGTACGCAAACATTAATTCATACAAACGGCAGTGACCACTGCATGATACATGATACATTTATGTATTCATGATGACCCAACACATTATAAGTAGAGTGGTACTGCTTACACCCATCCATCGATACTGAATGCAGCTGAGCTCAGCATGCAGCTTCACACACACACACACACACACACACACACACATACACACACACATATATATAGCAACGTATGTACTACGCTTTGGACCTCTGATGACGACCTCTGATCTTTCGATATGATGGACCAGAGTTTTTATTCAGTTACAGTATACTATGGAACGAATATATATAGTAGAGAGAGCCATCAAACAGATAGAGACACCCCGGCCGCATGAGCTTACTGCACGACGTGGATAGACTTGAGCCTTTTGGTCCTTGGCTCGGCGACGGTGGTAGTGTCGGTGTCGCTCATCAGTAACAGCTGCGGCGCAGTAGCCCCCCTTCGGCGTCTCTCGGCGACCAGCTGTTGGGCGAGCTTGGTGAGCGCCTCCTTGTTGGTCCCTGCGCCCTTCACCGGCTGGTACTTGCTGGTTTCCCAGTCCGTCCTGTACACCTCCCTCTCTAGGAGCTTCTCCCCGACCTCGATCAGCTTCTGCATGCTGCTCGTGTCGTCCATGGCGCCAAGAGCAGGGTCCAGCTGATCCTCCTGGATGCGCAGGTAATTGTCCTCGCAGCTCTGGGACCTGAAGAGCAGGGCGACGTTGTAGTCGACGAGGGAGCCAGTGGAGTAGGAGAGCATGTCGATCAGTGGGTAGAGCCACTGGAGGACACCCCACCAGTTGCACTCATCGGTGGTGTAGGAGTGATTCACCACGCCGGTGCCGATGGAGAGGATGCGCAGCTTGCTGCAGTCCATGGCCGACACCTCCACCGGCAGTTCGTCGCCCCTGTCGATCATCCTCCACACCTCGTTCATCGCCACGGTGGTCTACGCGCACACATTAATTACATTTTCATCAGTTAAAGTGATCGATCGAATTACAGAGAATAACATTCAGTTCAGGTGAACTACATATATACCGGATTGTTGGCGAAGACGCCGGCATCGATGAGGTTAAACTCTTTGAAATTTATTAGTGGTGTCAAGCTTATAATGTCGAATTTGTGGGCGGGGAAGTATGTTGGCGCAGCAGTCGCGGCGATGCAAATGTCTGAGAGGTAGGGGTCCATCACCAGGTCCTTTTGCGCCTGTCATCGTACGTATTCAAACAAACATGAGCAGAATTATTCATCATCAGTACATGTGCACATCCGGTTTAGGTAGCTAGCTAGTTTAGTATTTTCTCTATCCCAAATTATAAGACATTTTAAGAATTTTGAAGAGTCAAAATATTTTAACTTTCACCAAACTTACTCCCTTTATACTCATAAAAGATGTTGTTTTAGACAAGATTTGCGTCAAACATTGGAAATATAAATCATCAATAACTTTTAAGTTATTGAGTTTGCAAATATGAAAATTATATAAAGAGATTTGTCTTTAAAAATAATTTCATCAAAGTATACATATATCACTTTTCCATAAATATTTTTATAAAAATAAGGGGTTAAAGTTGTGTTTTGGAGACCGTGTCACTGTCCTAAACGACATATTTTACGAGTACGGAGGCAGTATATGATAAGAGAATAACATTTATAATGCCAACTAAGTATTATTAGATTCTTTATTAACTATATTTTTATAGTATACCTATTTAATGTCATAAATCTTTATAATTTTTTTTATAATTTTAGTCAAATTTGAAATGGTTTGACTATTTAAGATTTTTGGAATAAGTTATAATTTAGAATGGAGGGAGTATACTACTACAGTACCTTAGAGGTGGAAAAGACCATAGGCTGGTTGCGCTTGATATCGAACGTTGGCACGACGACGTTGGTGACGGTTTCACTGAGCCGGTGGCTCCCGAGCTTCCCTGTGACCACCTTGCGCAGCCCCTTGCCGTCGTACTTGGGGTGGAAGAGCGCGTGCGTGACGAACTCCGGGTTGAGCAGCTTCTGACGCAGGCTCTGAGCGAACTCCTTGATGCCCTCCTGAAGCAGCGTCGAGTCCAGCGCCAGACCCTGCGAATGGCACAGCGCCTGCAGGATGGCTCCAGCGTGTTCCTGGATATAGTCCTCCGTCGCCGCCGGCGCCTCCTCATCGGCGGCGGCCTCGACACCGTTGTTGGCAACAGCAGCAGCGTCGTCAGTTGCACTGCTACTGCTAAGGCCCTTGGCGTGGATCAGCGCGTCGAGGATCGGGAGGAGCCAGTTCTGGATGTCCGACCCGGCGGCGAATATGTCGTGCAAGGTCTTAAGGGGCTCGTTGCTGCCATCGTAGTACTTGATGCAGACGAGCACGGCCTCCAGCACCACCTCATGCCACGTCCTGCATTTTTTTATATTTTTCATAAAGGAAGCTTACATAATTTGTTCAGCCTAATTAAGGGCCTGTTTAAATCACACCTTCTAAAATTTAGTTGACTAAAGTGTTTTAGGCATCTTTTAGTACCTTTTGTCTGACTTATAGTAATGAAGTGTTTTAGTCATCTTTTAATCAGTTTGTTTGAAACTTTAGCCTCTAAAGTAATTAAAGTTTAAGGGGGTGTACCGGACATTCGGGCTAGACTTTAGAAGGTGGGAACCAAATATGCCCTAAGTCTAATGCTCCAATCCTGCCTGCATGCACATCATCGAAAAATAATCTAGATCTTCGTATAGCTTACGCCTTGTGGTCGTTTTTGAAGATTGCGGGACCCTCTTCCAAGTAGAGGTCGATGATCTCCTTGGCCGTGCAGAGTGGGCGCTTCTCCTTGTTCGGGGCGGCAAGCATGGTGGTGACGAGGGCGCCGGTGCTGGTCCCGACGATGAAGTCGAAGTAGTCGGCGAGCCTCGCCGTCGATCCATCGATCTTCTGGAGCTCGGCTTCGAGGTAGTCGAGGATCTTGGCCGGGATGAGGCCGCGGATGCCACCGCCGTCGATGCAGAGGATCCTCAGCTCCCCACCTTGCTCCTTGTTGTTGGTTGCTGCCGCTGCAGGCGCCATTATCGACAGTTGGTTGGATCGCTCAAGCTGCTGTGCTCGTACGTTGTGCTGCTGCTGCTTGCATTGGCTGGCTGCGGTCTCGAGCCTTTATATAGCCTCGAGGATCGGAGTCGAGGCATGCAAATTAAAGCTCGTTGTTGGCCGTACGTACGTGTAGACGCTGATGTATGGGAACCAAGGTGTGAACTGGCCTAACTCCATCCAGCATGCAACGCACGCGTGCAGTGTGAACGGCCACGACACTCCATGCACGCAGTGTGTGGCACCTGCATATGTAGCCACAGAGTCCAAGCTAATTTAACGCTAACACACGTACTATTTTAGTCGCCGGCCGTTAGTACCGGTTGCTTTTGCTCCGGTCCCTAAAGCTAGCACGTACGGAGCCATTTTAGTACGAGGTTCAAATTTAAAATCCCTCGAGCCAGTTTAGTACTAGGTTCCCCCGAGCCAGTTTAGTACTATGTGGTGTTATGACCCGGTACTAAATGGTCCTCGATGGGTTACCTCAAAAGGAAAAATCACCCACTTAATCACATGCGATGCATTTACGCATGAAAAATCCGCGTGACTTGAGACGATGCACGTGTGCAGACCTCCCAGCAATTTGATTTTTATTTTTATTTTTAGGGAAATAACCACATAGTACCGACTAAATTGCGCCATTTAATTCCAGTCATCCAACCGGTACTACACCGAGGCTCCATTCTTAATGAAAGCTAACCGTCGGCCTCGATTTAATATTTATCATTATCATTGTAATCTCGCGGCCCATGAGCAGATCCGGAGGAGAAGAGCAAAGGTGAATCCATTTCTCACGAATGATAAAATCATTATTCGACTTCTACCAAAATCTAAGCACTACTAAGCATTAGAGGAATCAACCTAGACCTTAATGGGTGACAAGGAAGAATATTGGAAAATCAAGGTAAGTCATGCAACAAATGGTTTCTAACCAACTCCTATATACTTAATGCATACATTATAGGACTCAAATAATGAGAGTATTTGTAAATACAAGAAACGGGATGGACGCTTCGGTGCTTGCATTGGTTAGTAGAGGTCTTAGGTTCTTTCGACGAACCACAAATATCAAACCCAACTTCCACTGATGGTTGTCCCTCTTCTAGATCTTGATTAACGATCACTTCTTAACTTTCGGTCACTACACATAAATAAGGATGCATGCTTAACATGATGAAGGACTAAACATGATGCATGATAAGAGGTGCACAAGTGCAGGCATGTCCCAAGGTCATCAACCAATTCAAAATACACACAAGATATTTAAGAATTATGCTTAATCACCTAAGTTAATTAATTAATTAAGCATGGAAAATGTGATGTAAATAAACATTGTCAAATTAATTCCAATCTTTTTGTTCAGGTTGTTTATATCACAAAATAGTGACAAAACAAATTTCATAATTTTTGGAAAACAAATTTCATAATTTTTGGATATTTATTTGGCATACAAAAACCATAGAATTTGCATTTTTTAATTAAAAGAGCTAATTGTAAATCATACTAAAACTACTCATTTTCTAGGTTTTTATATTTTTCTTAGATAAAAATCATCATCAAGAAGCAACACAAAAAGTTTAATGATTTTAAGAGATCTAATTGTTCTGTTATGAATTAAACAAAATTCAACACTATTTAAAATTTTCTGAAAATTAAAAAGGAAACAATTTTATTTCCCGCGTGTGCATAGTTCTGACAGACGGGCCCCCATGTCAACACAGTGTTCCCATGCTGACCGTCACAACCACGCCGTTTGATCGGCGATTTCTCGACGGCGGCGAGGTCAGCGGCGACTAGGGTGGCACCTACGTGCTCCCCAAAACCCTGCACGTCGATGTAGGGCAGAAACCTGCTAGCTAGGGCACCATGGCGAGTTCAATGCCGGCCATGGCGGCTCGACGGAGCAGGGCACACCGGCGCAACGGCATTCCGGCCATTGGGGCCCGTTAGGGTTCGAATGGAGGGTGGGGTTAGACTCGGCACCTTACCACAACTCCGATTCACAGGTCGGCAGAGTCGGGGATGGAGCGGAGCTAGATGATCGGCGGTGAGGATGGACGCGGTGGTGCGAACTGGCAACAAAGTCGCGTTCCTGCCTATCTGGAGCTCTTCAGTGACAACGAAGGGGCCGATGAGCATCCAGGAATCAAGAAGAAGCTAAATCACAAGACAACATAGAGAAATGCCGTCCACGGGGAAGAAGGGTAGAAGGCGGCGTGCGGGCAACTCCAGCGAACTCGGGCACTGTGAACGGGTTCAATAGAGGTGCAAACAAATTTTGGAACTGGTGCCAAGAGGAAATGGATGGAGAGCGAACAATGACGGTGAATTTTTGCCGGCAAGCAGAGGCGGCAGGCGGCAAGCAGAGAGAGAAAAGAGAGAGTTAGCTCGCCGGCGACTGGTTTTTAAGGGCGCGGGCGTGAAGTTCAGGTTTCCAACTCCTTCGTGAACCTGCCCACGCGGCTAGCAACATGTCTCGGCGCGGAGAGACGCCGCGAAGGCACAGCGGTCAGCGCACACCGGTGAACAGAGAAAGGAGAGGGGAAAGGGTTATGACTGGTTACTGTAGCATTCTCACCTTTTCATCGTTTTCAAATTTACTCACAAATTCATGTGGAAACTTGAAAGATTCCCAAAATTTAAAGTTCCACAGCTTTGCTTTTGGGCTCATCTCCAAATTACAAATACTTTTGAAATTAGATTTTCAAATTTTGAATTTGAATTTAAGTTAGGGTTATAAAACAATCAATTTGAAACTTAGGTCCTCCCATGATGATTGACGAACTGATGCACGCGACTGCGAACGGGAACACGGGTGAGGATGATGCAAATTGGGATCGAACATGCCCTAAGAATTGTTGATCTGCTCGATTACTTGTGATTACGTCCGACAGCCGCACAGTTCATCGGTTCGCGAGTCGTGACCTTCGGCGTTGACTGGTTCGCGAGTCACCGAGCTCTGAATGGAAAATAGAACGTGTCGAAGGCAATTAGGCAAACCTTCCTAGACCTGCGTGGGCTATATTGGGCTACAGCCTATAGAGGAAACCCGGTAAGTCACGCTGCTTAGGGCGTTGCTAATAAAGGCTGAGTTAGCTAGCTATTTGGGTGCAGAGGTTAGCATGTATCCTACGTGGACGGAAGAGAATGCGTAAAAAAATTCGAGCCAGCGATGAGCTCGTCGCTAGTCTATTTGTGCACCCCGACGAAAACGTCCACAGCGCACCACCTTCTCTGTATTTGGATTGGGGGACCAAGAGCACAGGTGGGGTCCAAGATGGTGGAGAGAAGGTATATATTGAATAAAAAATCTTACGAGTGGGATCCATGTAAAGTTGATGTGGCACCGATTAGTTATCATTTGATTCTTTTTATTGTAAATGCCCTTAGTATGTACTCTCTCCGTATTGGTAAAAGATGTCATTTTGAAGAAGCTTTGGGTCAAATATTGGAATATAAATCATTAATAACTTTTAAATTGTATTTGTAAATGTGAAAATTATATGAATAGATTTGTCTTAAAAAATACTTTCATAAAAGTATACATATATCAGTTTTTCATAAATATTTTTATAGTAACAAGATGTGAAAGTTGTATTTTAAACACCGTGCCGCTGTCCTAAACAACATCCTTTACGAGTATGAAGGGAGTATATAATCTAATGGCTTATACTAATACTAGTACTAATCCACTATATGGGGTGAGGCCCACCTAAATCTAAGGCCTAGGTCGGCGGCACACCCTGCCCACCTCCAGGGCTGGCCCCGCTCTGTTTTGGGTCGACAGCTGGTTGAACGGCCGTGGGATTCTGTCGCAAGTGGCAAGAAGAAATTAATGTTGCCTTAAAACAAATGGGTTTGTAAAAAAACATGGAGAAAATGCGGTTTAGAAATATGCCTTTTTTAGGGGAATATGCCATTTTCATTTTTTTTTCTTTTCTCCATCCAATAAAAATACGGCAAAATCTTTTTCTGCCTTTAGAAAAATATATATGCCATTTTCACTTGTGAAAATAATATTACCCATATGCAAGTGATCTGTGCGCCCCAAATTGGAGACGAGGAGAAAGCTGTCTGCAATTCGAAACAGCACCCATAAATTGCCAGTAAAAGTAGTTTTTAGCTGATGTGTGTTTGTCCTATGAAAAAAAAAAATTCATATCTGTTGCTTCCATTACCATATGATTTTTTTTTTCTGAAAACATAATTGCTGATGTGTGTTTGCTTATGGTGAGTTTTTTACAGAATTGCTCATGTGTGTTTTATGAAAACTAAAGCTTTTCTGTCTCTTTGTTATACCATGGACAGGGAAGTCCTTAGATGAATTACTTTTGGTATACAGACCTAGTAAATCAGTCACTATCTATGTTTGCTCCTAAACTGTCACTATCTATGTTTGCTGTTAATACTACCTGAAACCGGCATGCTGTTAATACTACCTATGTGCTGCAGGGATAAAGACCCACGTCCACCTGGTGGTTTCATGAGCTACTTCGGTAATCAACCACAGAACTTTCATTTGGTTGGTGCACCTATTCACAACAGCCCTGCTAATAGACCGATGTTCAACGAAGCAAGTTCACCGCCTGAAGTGGAAATCTTGCTTGAGCAGCCTTATAATGACAATGACAACATTAGGACTGAGAGGAGGATCCTATGGACAGAGAACAAGGATCTTAGATTGATGAACGCTTGGATAGAACATTCAACAGACTCTACCTGTGGAGCCGATAAAGGTGGTAAAGAATATTGGAGTGAAGTTGGGCAAAATATTCAGTGCAAACCACATACTCGGTGTAATCCATGAAAACTTCATTAAAACTAGAAGTTTTTAAAAATAAAAACTAAAACTATGCACACAGACAGTACATCTATAGCTGTACAATCTCATAAAATTTAAGATTCAAACTCATTTTATAAAATTTCATATGAAAATAACAAATTTCACTTGCATATGCACTAGAGGAGAAAATTCTGGAATTTTATCCTCTAGTGCATATGCAAGTGAAATTTATTATTTTCATACGAATTTGTATAAAATGAGTTCCAAGGTGAAGTTTTGTGACAATGTGTATCTATAGATGCACTATCGGTGTGCAAAGTTTTAATTTTTTTGAAAACTCATAAGTATGGTTTTGCTAATGGTTTTCATGATTGCACCAAGTACGTGGTTTGCACTGAATATTTTACCGTAAAGTTGTTGAATCTTACAACAAGACTACCCTGGCACTTCTAAATAGGTAAGTTGCCAACTTGACATACATATGTGCAGCTATGAATTTTGTAGCAACTTAGTCCTATCTGTTAGTGAACTTCTATTTTCTGATTCTTAACTGCTATGAACTGCTATTTTCTGAACAGAGCTAGTGCTCTTGACTTCATCTCTCAATTTTGATTTAAGAATCATCTCTCAATTTTGCAGGACATGGTATGATCGACCTGATGCTGTGATCTACAATTTTTCTGTTCAGAGGATGAGTTGTGATCTGAATGCTATCTAGTATCTACTAGTTATCTGAATGTTATATGCTAGTGACTGCTATCTGAATGGTTCCCAGTTAAATTCTGTGTGAACATGTGATTTCTATATGAATGGTTCCTAGTTAAATTTCTGTGAACATGTCACTGCTATCTGAATGGTTCCCGGTTAAATCTCTCCCATACGTAACTGAAGCATTAGTGAGTGTAAACTGCAGCACTAGCTAGTGCGAATTTGTTTTCCACGGACTTCTCCCTCCATTCCAATTTCTCCCAGTTAAATATTGTAACCATGTTGATCTTATTTATCCTTGATACATTTTCTATTCCCTCCATTCCAATTTATAAATCGGTCCAAAAATCTTGGAGAGTCAAAGAATTTCAATTTTGATCAAAATTATGAAGAGAATTTTAAAGATTTTTTAATCAAATAGGTATACTATAAAAATATAATTGATAAAAAATCTAATAATACTTAGTTGACATCATAAATATTATTATCTTTTCGTATAAATTTGGTTAAACTTGAGATAGTTTGACTCTCTAAGATTCTTGGAATGACTTATAATTTTAGACGGAGGAAGTATCAAATATCCACATAATGGTACACAAAAATTTGTTTATAGTTGATACTAGCTACATGCAAAACAATAAACAGCTTAGAGACGGATACCTGTCTGTATGATACATCCGAGGAGCTTAGCGACGGACCCCCTGGGTTGTCCACGCCTACTGATGCTCGTTTTTCCAGTAGTGCCCCAAGCCAAAAAATGTTGGCAGGTGTGAACTAGCCTAGCTCCTTCCACCATGCAATGCCATGCAGTGTGAACGGCCACGACTGCATGCACATGTTTGGATTGAGACCTGGGTACAAAATGCCCACTAGCCATCGGATGGGATGCATTTTCTCTTAATACACCACTTGAATGTTTAATTAAGCTTGTACTCTATCCATTCTAAATATAAGTCATTAGACCAGGCTCAATGCAAGATTTCACTTTCCGGTTTCTTAGAAGTGAAATTTAACGTGAAGCCAATTTCTCTCTTAATGAATAGTTTTATTGCACAGTTTTATAAGGCTATTTATAGTCTTCCGTAGGTCCACCGGTCTCCCTCTCTTCTCTGCCCATCTTTTTCTCCTCCCATGCACACATGAAATGAACTAATGCCTCTTAGTGGGGATTTCATCCGGTTAGTGCATGGTTAGAAATTGCGCTCACTCATTTCATGGTGCTGAAACGTTTCCCTTCTCTCTCTTGACTGTTTCATGCAAAAACTACAAATCTACTGATGTGGCACTTTATTTAGTACACATGATACCTTCCATGAAATCCCAATAAGACTGGCCTTCTAGCCTTTTCAAATATGTAGTTTTTATTATTTATCTAAAGAAATTGTATATGTAGATCCATAGAAAATGCTATGAATCTCTAGGAATCAAGACTACTTATAATTTAGAATAGATCGAGCAAGTAGTTCACACCACCTAATTACAAAAGCTACTAGTTCACCGCTACAACGCAAAAGCTAGCAGCACATCTAAACAAAGCATATCTCTAGCAAGCTAAAATTAGCATATCAAAACAAAAACATAGCCTTAGGTGGATGACCCATATATATATATGCTTGTTTATGATGAACTGGTGGAAATTGTACCAGCGACACCAACAGTAGCATTGTAGCCTAACTTCTTGGGAACAAAGAATTGGAAAGCGGCGCTGGGATCTGGTAGCCGGCAGTCCCAATGGGTATTTATAGTAGTTTCTATCTTCATTAAATGAGAATCCACCTAAGCAAAAATGCTGATATGACAGATTAATGAATGAGGAAAGAGAGCGAAATCAGATGAAACCGTTTCTTCACCAGGAAATGGCGTCGACTCTAGAACCGAGGGAGGAAGAAACAGCAAATTCGTCGTTGGGAGGAAACCAGTAGTTTCGAGCGCTCGCCTCGCCCACAGCCATGCGCGCTCGCCTCGCCGGCGTCTTGTGAGAGCAGCGCGCGCGCGTTCCCTCGCCGGCCCCGCCTCGCTCTCGCGCAGCCGTGCCCGCCGCCACTTCGCCCGCGCGCGCGTTCCCTTGCCAGCCTCCACCTCGCTCGCACGCAGCCGCGCCCGTCGCCACTTCGCCCTCGCGTGATGTTGTGCCTGCTTCGCCCCCGCGCGCGCGTTCCCTTGCCGGCCTCCACCTCGCTCACGCGCAGCCACGCCCATTGCCGCTTCGCCCGAGCGTGCTGTCGCTGGAAGTCGCCGGGAGTCGCCGCGCCGGGCTCAACCGACCAGCAACGCTCGCATGCACCGCTGCTCTCACTTGCCAGCCGCGTTTGCTGGCACCCTGCGCCACCCGCGGAATCCTGGCTGTGGATGCTGAGCACAACGGTCTTGGCGTGCGCGGTGGCCATGTTCTTCAGGCAGCGCGGGGCCGGAGTCAAGCCTCTACGTGGGCTCGTCCAGCAGCAGTACGGCCGGGTCGTGCGCGAGGTTCATCCCGATGGATACCCGCCTCCTGCTCGCCGCTGGACATGTGGGCGACCCTGGATGCCGCAACAGCTCGCCGGCTGTCGCGAGGGCTTGCCCGCGCTGCCCTCCGCGAGCGCTCTCAAGTCACCACCGCGCTCGCCCGCCGCCGCTCCGTGCGCTCGCTAGTGCTGGCCGCCGGAGTGCTCGCTCGTGCCGCGGCATGGCATCGTGTGTGGCTGGGAGAGAAGCACGGAGGCAGAGAGAGTATCGTTGCCGTAGGGAGAGAGAATAAAATAAGTATAATATTTATTATGTCAAGAAACTACCATTGTATGAGTTAGTTTCTATATTTGGATTTTCACTGTCGTGGCTCTCTTGGACTTCGCGCATGGTTTCTACTATAGGGAATCAGATGACTGGTGATGCACACGCTTGGTACCATTGTACTTTGTCAACTCGAGCGTGAGGTTGCGTGTCGTGTCTTGCTTGTCGCAGGTGCTGAGGAGCTGATGACGGCCATGGCGGTGAGAGATTGTATCCAGACTGCAGAGATGGCATGGCCGAATGGTGTACTCGCCATGTTCAGCAGGAAAAGGTACTTGGCGTTGCTGCGGACGGCAACGAGGAAGTTGAAGCCATCACGGAGGTTGACATTAAAGAAACCACCGGCACGGGCCTCGGCAGTGCACGGCGGCCAGCGGTGCGCCACCGTGAGGTGCTCAACGAGCGTCGTTACAGAGCCCACGAATCTACAGGCGACGCCGGGGCAGTGGCATGGCACATGCGGGCAGTGTAGGATGTGCTCCTCACGGGCGTTATACAAAGGCCTAGTATCGCAGCCATAGGGCGCATGGGGACACGGGCCGCGGATGGAGTTTATCATGTCCTCCATGGCGCGGCACCGTTGGTAGCCGTCGGCATGGCGACACCACAAAGGTGGCACTTGCCGGCATCCTTGATCTTCTTGGACTTGGAGCACGGTGAGCACAGCACATGCCCCACGGCGCACTGCACAAAGTCATACCACATTGTGTGACAGTAAGCAGAGGGAAACACCGGCAAGCAGCCATGCTGCATGCATGTTGCTTCAAGAAATGCTAACCAAACATGGCAGATTGTTGCATAACGTACGTGGGAGCGTACCTGGAAGATGGGAGGCCTCAACGGGAGGAAGCACGTACACGCCACACTCCAGGACGTCGGCATCGTCCAACGTCACGTTCAGCGGTGCGCCCCCAACACGCTCCTTTGGCGCCGGCGCCGGCGCAGCTGCCGCTGCCGATGTCCCCGTGGGTGGAGTGACGCGAACCTTCTTCCTGCTGGAAGAGGCCATTGTGATTTGTGAGTAGTAGGTTAGGTTGTGAGCTCTCCTCTCCGCATTCCGGGCCATCACTATATATCCTTGCGAATCTTGGACTTCTAAAGTCTCATTTACTCACTGTGACAACTGACGAGTGACAGTGGAGAAGCCCTCTTCGATTTCCGATTTGAGAGAGTTGCTTGTTTCATAAAAGCACCCCTTTTCATTGGTCGGTCAAACTATGTTTTACGAATAAGGACACTGGTGTTTTTTTATTGCGATTTGATGAACTTTTTCTCATTCACATTCGATCCTGATTCAAATTATCATATTTTTTTAATAAGGAATTCAAATTGTCATTTTATTTTTTTTTCTCTTAGGACAGTCTCAATGCATAGTTTCTAGATATAGTTTTAAAGAATAATAGTAGGGGATGAGTAACAAGTGCGAGCAAGTCCGTGTAGTGGTTTTCACGGCGACGCCATGAGTTGTGGGAGCAAGTGCCTGGCGTGCAATGGTTTTCGCTGCCGCGCGCTTGGCATGGAGCAAGGGATCTAGCGGAAGGCAGATGAACATGCATCTTAGGGCATGTACAACTCACAGACAGAGAGTCGTCTCTAGGAGATTAGAATCTGACACAGAGACAAGTAAAAAGACAGGTTATACAGCCCATAGACGAGATGTCATCTCCAAGCAGTTTAATGCATTGTATGTAGCCAAGATCAAGTATGAATATCAATTTGTATACCATTATGTTGCCATTTGATCCAAAGACGATTATAGCATAAATAAGACGACATAATTACAATGCTTTTAAGACCATCAATTTAATAATTATATTATATATAATTGCAACATATCGTAACGTAGGAGCCCTTTTATAGCTTTGAATAATCAGTGGAGACTTATTTTTGACGTTAAATAACATATCCGGTTATTAACAGAACGGGAGATGATCACTGAAAACATATACACTAGCTAGTGCTGCCGTTCACGCTCACGGCTCACTAGTGCTTCAGTTACGCATGGGAGACATGGGAGACATGCAGTTCACACTAGCTAGTGCTTCGGATAAGCATGCGGGGACAGGCAGTGGAATGAACAAACATGCAGGAACAGGCTACTTGTTTCCACATGTTCACACAGAAACTTGACACAGATCACACAAACACTGATCGAAAGCAGATAGCTCTTTCAGAACATAGAAGCTCCAAAAGAATGTCATCCTCTGCACAGAAATAGAAGCTCTATCAGAATATTACCGGCATGCAGTATTCAGGGAAAATTTTAACAAAAATTACCGGCATTCTGTTGCACAAAAAATTTGCAGGATCTCACTGATAAGTCCATGACGACCTTGGCACCTAGCCACCAACTGCCTTCATCTGCAGATCCGCTCGACAATCGCTTCATCCTCCTCCTTTCTTGCAGCATCGAAGGCATCCAGCCACAGCTCGAAGACGTCTTCTCGGTTGCCTCCGCTGCCTTCTTCCCTGCCGTGCCGGCTGTGGCGCCGCCGCCGCCGCCGCCAAGATCCACGGCAGAGGGTGAGGAAGGAGACCTCCTCGACGAGGTGCCACACGCGGTCGGAAGATAACGGACGGACATCCTGACCAGAATCGCGCACGCAGGGGATCCAGCTGTCGTCACGTCGGAGAGACGAGCCGTACAACGCTGCTGGAGTCACCTTCTCCGCCTCGGAGCACGGCCTCTCCCGTCGTCTCTTAATACCACACGGCCTGCGTCTTCAAGCTACGATAGGGTTCTTTTTGCAAGAAACACAGCGAAGAGATGAGCTGAGAAGACCCATTGTACAAGACCCATTGTACGTGCCCTTAAGATGCCCAATTTGTTAATCTATTTGCTGAGGCGATTATATTAAGATGCTCACCTCTGTTAATCAAAGAGGTTATCGAAGCATTTATAGAGGTTTTCTCTTGATATGCTCGCCTCTGTTAATCAGAGAGGTTATCTCCTAAAATTATTTTTCTAGTAGTCACTGCCGAACACAGCTACTTTACCGGCCCAAAAAACAGACGCCAAAAGCTCACTCGGCTCAAATTTAGATGACAAACAACTCTTTACCGAGTGCTTTTTATCGGATACTCGGCAAAGCCTTTGTCAAGTACTGAGTCGACCCTCAGGAAAAAATACTTGGCAAAATTTGAACACAAAGAAACCCAAAAAATTAGCATAATTATTTTTAAAATGGAGGAGCCCCCCACCAGCCAGTGCCTGCTCATCTTCGTCGTAAGTCATGACATTTTTCGCGCAAAATACGCGCGCTACGCTACCAGCTAGATTCAAAACCGCGACCTCCGTTGCGTGTACCCCCTCTACCACTGCATCACACTGTCACTTATGCCTAGATTCTGTTTTGGTTTCCCACATATTATACTAAACTGAGTGTAAATTACTAGTTATTTGAGGCACTAAATAAATTAAAATAAAAAAATTATCATCCGAGGTTATTTATAAAATTTGAATTTCAAATTTAAGAAATTTAAATATAGTTTTAGTTAACAAGATGATTTCAAATTAAAAAGTTGTCAACTATAAAGTTTCTTAACTTTTTGAGATCTATAACTTTTATTTTAGTAGTTTCTCTATATGAGGTCATTTATAAAATTTAAAATTTAAATTTGAGAAATTCAAACGTAGTTTTCATTTACAAGATGATTTTAAATAAAAAGATTGTTAACTACAAAGTTTCATAGCATTTCGAAATCTGTATCTTTTATTTTAGCAGTTTCTGCAGTCGTTTCTGCATCCATCGTTGAACTGACTAATAAAACTTGAGGAATTCTGCTTGCATTATTTGTTGCTAATTTAATGGTTTATTCCTCAATCGGGAGAGCATGTTGTTGCTTCAGTGCTCTTGAACGGTTGAGCCGGTGAAGCAAAAGAGAAAGAGAGAGAGAAATAAAAGATTTATGGACTTTTTACGTGAGCTCCAATAGCTTCATATCCACGAAGAATAGCTCCAGATCCACTTTCCTAAACCAAATGTTTGTAGATCCACTCAGGTTCTCCGTAGAGCAACTCCATGATTCCATGAATGTCCCTAATCCTTTTTTTATGAGAAAAGTTATACAACACTCCGGTGTTTATCTATGACATACGGCATCCACGCGTCAAAAGGACTCAAAAGCTAGAGCTGATTTTGTCCAAAGCCAGCTTTCACCGTAGTACAAATTCGAAAACACCTTTTATCCCTGCTTTCACTGACTTTTGGGGTAAAAAATTACCCACCCGTCACTGGTTATGCGTGTACCGGTTCATTTTTCTTTCTTCTATTCGCATCGCAGATGAAGGAAAGGGAGAAGTCCTCGCGTCCACCTGCGCCTCTCGGCTCCACCGGCGACGACCCTGCCTCAGCGCACCTGCCTGGCTCCAGTGTGCCCCTCCTGTTTCTAGCGGCTTCCAATGCTTCCTCCAGCGGCTTCCAAGGACGCTGCCCTGTAGGGCGGGAGTATGGCCATGGCCAGCACGGGATTCGGCAGCGGCCCTCCAGGCGCCCTCGCCGTCCATCTTCCCCAACTCAGGTAGGCGAACGTGTAGCCCCAACCCAGATCCGTCGACGGGCGTGGCCTCGGATCCGCCGAGCTCCCTCCCCTGCGCCCTTCCTTTATGGCCGCTGCGGGCATCTTCCCCGCCGCGAGCACCTCGGTCCCGGACTCCGACGAGCGCGAGGGTGGCCTCAACATGCATCTGGAGGTCGCGGACGCTGCTCCTCCGCATCTAGAGGTCAAGGACGCGACACTGCTCCTGCTCCATGTCTGACGGCGGGCACGGCTCCATGCGGGCACAGCCTGCCACAGATCCGGCGAACCTTCCTTCCTCCCTGTCTCTCTTTGCGCTAGCGGTGATTCTCCCAGACGGTGGCGCGGTCAACTCGGGCGAGCTCAGGCGTCCTTGGCGAGAGGAAGAAGAAGGTCTAATGTGTGCATGACATGTGGGGCCTACTTGTAAGTGAGACCAACTTTGACAAAAACTGCAGTTGTTCAACCAAACGGACTTCTCTAAAAGCCAAAATCCATATTTTATAACTACTTTTCTAAAAGCCACAGCCCACAGCTGCTTTTCCGACGGCCACAGCCTAGCCCAACACGCCCTGGATTGTGAAAGAAAAATCTCCGTTGTGTTATTGTCACGCAAGTAGTTGCCTCGGTCGAAACTCGAAACACAAACGCAGACACACACTAGTCTCCGTCTCTCGTCGACCATGGCTTTCCCCGGGGCTCTGGCGAGGAAGCTCGTACCAGGCGGCTGCACCGCCGTCGCCGGCGGGGTTCTCAGCTTCGACCTCGACGGCGCCAGCGACTTCTTCTGGGGCCTGTGGCAGCTCGCCAAGGCAAAGGCCGCCGAGGTCGTGGCCTACGCCTACCTCGCCACCCTCTTCGCGGCGCTGGCGGAGAAGGCGGACGAGGTGTTCCCGCCGGAGACCCGCTCGGAGACGCTGCGACTGTGGCTGCACATCGCCGTCAACGTGGTGCTCCCGGCCGTGCTGGCCGCCCTCGTGCTCCGCTGCTGCTGCGCCGGCGGTAGCAGGGCCGCGAGCGGTGGCCGCCGCTCTGTGGATGCGCCGGGCCGCGGCGGCGCGCGCATGCCGCGGGGCGTGTTCGAGAACAACCCCCGGGGTTACTTCCGCGACCTCCGCGCCAGGAAGCCCCTCGTGTACTAGCGTATGTACGTGCATTCGTGGGAATAATACGCCTGGGTACGTAGCTGCGTACTACGGCTGTACGAGTAGTCGAGTACGTACAAAGATCGAGAGTGTGTGTGTCTGTGTGTGTGATGTGTGATGCATGCATGTTTTTTTTTATGTATGTGCTATGGTGAGACGAAGAAGCCGAACTGCTGTATCGGTATGTATGGTGAGTACGTACGTTAGTACGTGTGCTGTAACAATGTGCGTGTATTTGGTCCTAGTACTATATTGTATTGTGTGTGTACATTTTGTGATTTCTTTCCCGTGACGAGTAGTCATGTCCCAGACTAGGCTGTGCCATGCAACACGCGTGGTGCTCACTTGCTTTGGTGGATTCCCAAAGCGCGCGTCAGTACGTAAAGCTGTTCGATCACTGTTGCATGCTGACATGGGTTTCGGAAGGCCTCGTTTAGTTCGGCTTGTTTACCAAAATCGTATGAAATGTCCCATCACACTGTATCAATTTTATTTTTATTTAATAATAATTGTCTAAATATTGATTAATTAGGTTTAAAATATTCGTCTCGTAAAGTACAACAAAACTATGCAATTAGTTTTTTATTTCATCTATATTTAGTACTTCATACATGTGCCGGCATTTTGATGTGACGAAGAATAGGAATTATGTATAGTAAATTTTGGATCCAAAATTAGACATCTAAAAAAGATCTAAATTTGTAACCTAATTTACTATGCAGAATTTTTATTTTCTATCACATCGGTTTCAAAAGGCCTTGTTTTGTTTCCTAAATTTGTCACCGAATTTAAATTTCTATTTCCCATCACATCAAAATATCGGCATATGTATAGAGTATTAAATGTAGATAAAATCAAAAACTAATTACATAGTTTTATTATACTTTATGAGACGAACATTTTAAATCTAATTAGTTAAAATTTAGATAATTTTTATCAAATATAAATAAATGCTATGATGATTTGATACACGTGCTGTACATCCGTCGAATCCTGCGACTAAACAAGGCCGAAGGTTGATGGGGGCACCCCCCTAGCCATCAGGAATTCAGGATGAACCAATTGGGGCGAGTTGCTTCGGCGTCCTCGCGGCGGCCCCAGCCACCGGCTAGGCGACATCGAGTGTCCCCGTGAAAGATGATGCTGTCACCTTCTTTCCGCATCTTTTACCTTTGGTGGCCATCATTTCTTGTTGCTGTTGCTAGTCAAAGTCGTCTCCTCCACTAGTCGTCATAGGTCTAGCTAATCGTCTACGCATAGGTTAGGAATTGTTATGGAGTTTTATTTCAGTTGTTGATAAGATGTTTTTAGTCGGACGAGCTCGAGACAAAATTTGAAATAAAGTGGAGGACTAGGCACACCATGATGTATCCTTGTAAAAGAAATCACTATTTTGTTCGGTTGGTTTCTGCGGCTGCCGGTTCATGTTGTTTTTGTTACGAGAGAAAAACATTATGGGTATGTTTTGTTGCCCGCATACGGCTCAACCAGACTTCCGGGATGCAACGAATGAGTGTTTGGTTACCTATATCAACGCTTGGGCTTGGCTCGCGTGGTGTAAAAAGCGTCCTTCAGCCAGGCTCTGCAGAAATGGAGAAATCGAGCGTTTCTCGGCGGCCAGGCTCGAGATGCATGCGGAGATGCAGCACGCGGCAAAAATATGAAGAGCTGAGCATCAGACCTGGCAACCAAACAACGTTTGTCTGCAGCCTGTTTGAATTGATGCAAGCAACTAAACGCAGGCACCTTGCACGCGTTGAGCCTGGGCATGGAGAGCCTGGTTCCCTGCTATGAGCCTGGCTCCGATAGGCAGTGAACCAAACACACCCTATACCATAGCCGATAAACCGGACTAATAATTTAAAGTGAACAAGGCCACAACTTCATTTCGGTCCCTATAACTTTATATACCAGATACTTATCCGAGCTGCCATGCGTGCGCGGACGGGTCAAAGACCACGGGCCGGGGCAACGCCAGCAAGGGCCCAGTCAAAGCTGGGCGAGGTGGTCCGACAGGCCCGGAAACAGGGGCTGGTTCTCTTGGACTCGTGCGGGCATGGGGCATGACCACGAGCAGCCTGGCCGCCGCCGCCGCCGTGGGCACGAGCAGGCAGGCCAGGGCGGTCTGGATGGTGGTGCTCTTCTTGAGGAGGAAGAAGACGTTAGAGCCACTAACAACCTCCGCAGCGTCATGGCTGAGCCTACGCCGATGCTCGGTGGCTTGCCAATGGCCATGACGCCGAGGAGCAAGAGGGAGATTGGGGAAAGAGATGATGGGAAGTAAGGGAGCCAGTGAGGAGAGTTAGGATTGGAGGAGGGGCTTGTCACAAAAATGCCAATGGGCTCGTGTTTATTGTCTATGGTGGCGTATCCACGTCAGATATTGGCTCCTGCGTGGCCAGATTGGTACTGTTGAATACCAAAAAGTATAGTTCAAATATCGGGAACTTACGTTTTTTTAACTTGGAGTATCTATCTAGGAAACATCCGATAGTTTAGATAGCACACTGTAATTTACTCATTCTCAATCATCTACCCATACTCTAGCTTCTATTTTCTCTCTCGGCAAGCACGGGTAGTCACTACTGGCTACTTCTCAAGTATAGACATTCAAATAGGTAGCTCAATAAAGTCTGGGTTAGCACGTCCTTATTGTATAATCGTGTCATGTACGAAGACACGACCTACTTATTGGGGCGTAGGTCAGTGACACGTTGGGAGGTCGTGTCTAAGATACGTCGTTATCATGCTGACACGCCTCCGCACCGTGGTCACACCCATGGTCGACCACGCCATCATTGCTCACGCGGATGTCAGTCTGCGTTGTTGTGTCTCCGTCGTGAACATTTGCCGACGAAGCCAGGTAATATCAAATTGTATTCGCGTAATTTGCTGGAAAAATTGATAGTTTTTTGATGTCATAAATGTTAATGCTCATTCGTATAACTTCAGTTGAATCTAGAATTTTTTGTTGACTTCGAGTAACTCTAGAAATTAAATTACCCTGTTCAACAGGTGAACAGGGGTGAGTGCCTCTAGGAGAGCTAGTGAGCCATCTGCCATCCCACGAAAGTACTTGGGAAACTCTAGAAATTAAATTACCCTGTTCATCAGGGGTGAGTGCAGTGCCTCTAAAGCTAGTACTTGGAGTGAACCCATCCCACGAAACCCGCTCCGGGACCGGAAATGGGCATATACATCGCTGCGCATTGGAGGGTACTGTGGCAGCACCACTGCCTTTCAAAAACTTTAGTAATCGTCAGTTGAGACTTGGGAGACGAAGCGCTTCATCTGGCATGGCCATCACCGAGACGGCAGCCCGGCAGCTCCTGCATGGCGGCGCCGCAGGCACCATCGCCCAAGGCGTCGCCGACGTGGGCGGCATCAGCTTCGGCCTGTGGGATATGGTGACTGGCTTCTTCGCCGACATCCTCGCTTACCTCCTCGCCGCCCTCGCGGGCGCAGCCCACCTGCTCGTCCTGCCACTGGAGGTGCTCTGGCAGTCCCTCGTCACCATCGTCACCGCTGCCGCAGGCGCCATCGCCTCCAGCCTCGACGGCCTGTGGCAGCACGTCACGGGCTTCTTCGCCCACGTCTTCGCGGCCCACCTGTTGGTCCTGCCACTAGAGACGCTCTGGCAGTGGCTCGCTACCAGCGTGGCCGACACCGCGGGCGCCGTCGCCTCCGGCGTTGACGGCCTGTGGCAGCTCGTCGTGGGCTTCTTCGCCTACATCTCCGCCGCCATCGCCGGCGCGGCGCACCAGCTCGTCCTGCCGCTAGAGACGCTCTGGAAGTGGCTCGGCACCAGCATGGCCGACGCCGCGGGCGCCATCAGCTCCGGCGTCGACGGCCTGTGGCAGCTCGTCGCGGGCTTCTACGCCCACATCTCCGCCGCCATCGCCGGCTCGACGCACGAACTCGTCCTGCCGCTAGAGACGCTCTGGAAGTGGCTCGGCACCAGCATGGCCGACGCCGCGGGCGCCATCAGCTCCGGCGTCGACGGCCTGTGGCAGCTCGTCGCGGGCTTCCTCCCCGGAGCCTGGGCCGCCGTGGCGGGCGCAGCACACCAGATCCCGCAGAAGCTGGAGGAGCTCTGGCGGTGGCTCCAGGCCGCGGCCCCCGTCGCGCTCCTATATGTGCTCGCCGTAGCTGCGGTCATCCTCGTCGCGGCGCTCGTCTGGTTCTGCTGGCCGATCCTCCTGGGAGCAAGCATGGGGTGTTGCATGGGGGTCGCCCAGGCACTCGTCACCGCCGCCTGCTACTTCGTGCAGGGGCTGTTGTACATTGGCGGCGCCGTTCAGTCGGTGTTCTTCTTCCTCCTGCCGTGCCTGAACCAGTGCGCCGTGGTCACCATGAAGGCCCCGGGCGCCGCCGGCATGCTGATATCGCGCGCAGCCTTCGCGGCTGCTACGCCGCTCTACTTCGCGATCTTGCACACCGCTCCACCCATTGTGGCCGCCACCGTCTTCCGCACGGAAACTGTGGCCTTGCTCGTCGCTGCCCCGGTCGCCGCTCTTTTCGGCGCCCGGTGAACTGATGAAGCATGCAAGCAAAAGTGAGGGGAATAGATCCTACGAGATCTGCAAATGTGCCAATGTGGTACGCAACCATGTTATCGATCGAGTATATGAGTATGCGTCGAGCTCGTCCGGTCGTCGTCAAGATCTGCAAATGTGTCGTTGTGTCTGCATCCATCGTTTAAGTGACTAATAAAACTTGAGGAATTCTGCTTGCATTATTTGTTGCTATTTTAATGGTTTATTCCTCATTGGCACGATCGGTATACTGGTTTCCGGTGCAGGAACGTGGCAAAATAATAACCTGAGATGAATGGTGCAGATTTCGTCTATTAAAGATATGGCAGACTGATTCGTAGCTAAAGAGCCATTATCTGCATTGTTTCTTAGACTCATAGCTAAAGGCAATATTAAGAACACAATAACATAGAAACAAAAGAAATAGCTCATGTATAGAAGATTTATTTTCAGTTAAGGATCATTTCTTATACCAGTAGGCCAGGAAATATTACCAGCATTCCTGCTTCTACCTTCAGCGAATAAAACAAAGTATTTTATCCACTAACAAGGAACCATCACATCCAGATGGAACAAACATAGTAAGCACGAAACTGAAACGTGCACCTTGGTGGAGGTATCTGCCACAAAGGTTGTGAACTCCTGGAATTGAGTTATATTTGCACCTTGGTGGAGGTATCTGCCACGAAGGTTGTGAACTCCTAGAATTGAGTTATATTCTCCTAATATAGAAGTAAGGAAATGCATAACTAAGAAAAATGGGTATGGTGCTGAGAGCGTAGTTGACAAACCCGGAGGACCAAGCCCCCCCGCGTCGCTCTTCGTACAGGAGCGACTCGGGGCGACTCCCCCCTGCCGCCGCCACCAAACCAGCTGGCGACCTCCCCCCGGCCGCCGTCGCTGCTCCCCCGGCCAGCGGCGGCAGCGGCCAGCTGCATGGCGGCCAAAAAAGTAGCCTGCAGCAGCTCCCTTCCCCTCCCTTGCTCCCTTCCTCTATTTCTCCCCCCACCGTGAATTAATTCCGAGGCTGATGAAGGTCGCCGGTGAGCCAAACAGGTTAGATTCGGGTCCTTTGGCGCTGGATCCGGTGCCCCACATCACGGATCTGGTGCATGCGTGGGCCAATCCTGCTGCTGGCCGGGCGCGCCGTCGGGGGCCATGGTGCAACCGCGCTGTCCTGCTTCATGCTTGGGGTCGCCAGCGTTTCGCGCCGGCTCCTACTTCGGCCGTGCCATGAGTGCGTCTGGCACCGAGGTGGCCCGCGGGGACTGGGTGCCCCGATGCCGGCTGCCGATGGCGCCGGCAGACGGGTGCCAACTCCTGCTCTACAGCGAGGGCGTGTACTGCACCAACGAGGACCTTCTGGCTCGGTCAGCGGCCTCCAGGGTGCCAGGGCTTGACGGTGGCCCATGCTCCTACACGGATGAGCGACGACATCAAGGGTCTGGGCTATCCTGGCATGGATGAGTTCTAGATGAGGACCTACAGATGTGGGGTGGGGTGCACAGTTCGGCCGCGGGCATGCCGGCGGTGGGGCAGTGTACCAGCGTTCTTCTTCGAGTTCTCTCTGCATGCAGGGACCCATCAGCGTCGCTGGTGCGTAGTTTGGTCGCGGGCTTGCTGGCGATGGGGCTGTGTGCTGGAGCTGCGTTGTGCCTTGGGCTCACTCCTGGCTCTTGAGGCGACAAGCTATTGGCCATTGGATTTGGGGATACTAGGAGAAAGCCATGCATGACCTTGTCATCGCGATCGACGGCGACGCCACTGGCACCGTTTACTTCCCTAGAGGCATCGATGTTGTAGTCCCCACCCAATGACCGTAGTTCTGTCCCTCCCCTCTAGGTGAAAACCCAGCTTTAGTTGTCTAGAGCCGGTGGCGGTGGCGTTATCAATGTCGTTACCCTCTTGAGGACGCCATTGTGGAGGGTGGTTTTCCAGCTCGATCCTGCCATGGCCTTATGTCTCCCTCTATTTTCCTCTACCTCATGTTGTTGTTGTTGATCCCTCTTTGGGGAGGCTGGCCTAGCTGCTGGTCATGGCTGAGCATCCGGCAAGTGTCCTCCTCTAGCGTCTCTGCTCCGTCGATGTTCTCCTTTGGTGGTGTCAGAATATCAAATGTTGGGTGGTGTTTCCACCACTCCCGCCATTCCCCACCAAGGATTCCCCCCTTGGACGACGTTGGGTGGTGGTACGTGGGCCCGGATGTGCTGGAGGATGCCATCATCAGCTCGTATGGGAGGTCGTCATTTCCTATGATCCTAGGTTTGAGTGTTTGTTGACGGTAGTTAACTCATGTTTTTAACCATCAACTAAACATGAAAATGGACCTATATGTAAACACCTGGTAGATATAGGGTTATCACTAAGAGAATTCCATGAGTTTTAGTAATTGTCTATTTTTGTAGGGGGTTATCGAAAAAGAACCAAAAGAGACCCACATGTCAGATTTACATAGAGAAAATACCATGTCCAGCAACTCAAGAACATTCTAGAGGACTCGAGGAGGCACGCCTGCAAAGCTAGGCCCACCAGGCAGCCAGCAGTGGGTGGCCGCCCGAGCCACGTGGGCGGCCGCCCGGCCACCTCGACCAATCAGGTTCAATCTCATGGATCCTGCCTCCACCGACTTTGAGGATGAATATTGGCCGTCTATTTAGGGCTATATAAATAGGGCCCCTAGCCCCTGGATCAAGGGAGTTTAGAAACCCTAATTCATATTTTCCACAGAGAACTAGCTAGGGAGGGATCTCTTAAATGGATCCTTCTCTCTCGGGTTAGCAACAAGAGAGATTGAGAGAGTATAGGGTGGAGGTAGAATTGAAGGAAGCCCGGCCTGTCTGGTAGGAATACTCGTTCATAGCATTCATAGCGTAAGCGTGGTGCTTGGGCTAGGAATACTCGTAGATACTCCCTATCTGGCCGGATTGGTGGTAGCAGTGGGGGAAAGTGATTGTTCCCTTGTTGTCTCCGTATTCCACATCCCGTCAGGAGGTTTGGTAGGAATAGTGAGCCAGGGTTAAGCATTCTCTGTGTGTCTTTTCCCTAGGTATCCCCCTTTGAACAATATTAGCATAGCTTACCATATGTTAGAGGAAGACTGATGGAGTAATCTTCTCTATATCGCTTAATTCTTGCTATCTTGTCTTGCAGCCCAGGGGTAGTAGTAAAGACTGGGTTAGTCTTTAGCATGTTTTCTCCTTGTGGATAAATAAATACGATACTCTGGATTTACCTCCCAGGTGAAGTGCTCACCGATATCCGTGCGCTTGTGGATTCTTATCTTTCGTGTGCGTAACCAATATCAATTAGCATTTCTAGCGCCGTTGCTATGGAGAAAGACGGTCTGCTTAGATAACCTAAATCTTGCTCTACCTTGTACCTATACTTTTATCTTTTCTGTTATCTCACCTTTTCTTTCATCTTACCTTTTTCTATCCTTATGGATAATTTGAATTCCATTCCTATAATTCAACTTTCCGCACCCACGGAGACCAGCCTAGTGCCATGTGAGTCATCACAACCCATTCAATCACCTAGCTATAGGCTGAGTCCGCGGTTGATTGCGTTGGTCCAAAGCCTATCCTTTTCAGGAGAAGAAGACAAAAACCCTTACCTTCACATTAGAGACTTTGAGCAAACATGTGACTGTCTTCGCATAGAGGGCATTTCCGACAAAATTATCCGTTGGAAGCTATTTCCTTTCTCATTAAAGGGAAATGCTAGACAATGGTATAATAGAATTATAGGTAAGCAACAAGGAGATTGGGGATCCTTACGTTCCAACTTTTGCTTAAATTTCTATCCCATCTTCCAAATCGTCGACCTTAGAGTCAAGGTTCTAACTATCAAGCAAGAACCTAAAGAATCTTTGGCCTCATCCTGGAATGGTTTCACTACACTCTTAGCATTAGGTCTGGACCTTAGTCTTCCAGACCCTATTCTTTTACAGCACTTCTATAAAGGTCTGTGTAGAGATAGTAAAAAGTTGCTCGACACAACTTCTGGAGGATCCTTCTTGCACGTCTCCTCTGAGAAAGCAAGACTAATCCTAGATCAAATCCTTTCCACGGAATTAGATTTTTCTCTAGAAATAGAGCCAAAATCTCAAGAGCTGAAGCCAGTTCTTTGCCAGATATATAACCCACTTCAGCTAGTCCATGTCTTGAGCAAGAAAAGGAAGAAATTCCATTTTTAGAGTTTATGCTAGAAATAGAACCTGATCTCTTTTCCAACTTTGGAAACGTTATGAATTACCATTCTGTGAGGAAACCACAGAATAGGAGATTTCATAAGGAGCTTTCGAATACCTTTGAGGATATTCCCTTTGGAAGAACCTCGGGAGAATTAGTATCTATTGTGAGCAATGAATGGTTAGAAGAATCAGAGCTTTCCTCTGAAGTAATTTGTTTGTATTCATCTTCTCTTCCAATCAGTTGCATAATCAATACAAATCACATAGATGCTCTTTACAATCCAGTTGTGGGTATAAATATCATGTATATGTCACTTGCACAATATTTATTGAGTGACATGACATTAACCCCAACAGTGAAATTCATGAGAAGTCTCTCAGGGCATATCATCCCTGGTTTGGGAATTCTACATGTCCTACCAATTCAGGTAGAAGGAAACCCAGTTCACTTGAGCTTTTATGTCCTTGACACATGGGACTTTGACCTGTTGATAGGACAACCATTTAGAAGGCTTCTCTATGCAGGACAAACCAGGAAATTGAACATCTGCTTAGGCAAGAAACTTTAGTTCTTGTCATCCATTTCACACTCTTTAAATTCTAGGATCGAGCCTGTCCGCAATATGATCCTTTGGAGGAATTTAGAGCTGTTTCTCTAGACTTTCTAGCTAAGCGAGACTTAGAAAATGAAGCTAGATTCTTTGTAGAAGAAGAAGCTGACCCTTTTGAGGATGTACCTTTATATGAGTTTGCAGTTCCACCTAAACCTCCTATCAAGCTTAAACCTTTACCATCCGGTCTTAGGTATGCTTTTCTACGCGATGATCCAGAGTCTCCTGTTATTATAAGTGATAACCTCACTCAAAAATAGACTCTCCACCTAATGGCTGTCTTAGAAAAACATCATTCGGCCTTTGGCTACTCACTCCAGGACCTTAAAGGAATTAGTCCTGCTCTTTGCACCCATCGCATTCCTACAGATCCTAATGTTTCAGCATCTAGAGAACACCAACATAGACTCAACAATGCGATGAGGGAGGTTGTTAAGAAGGAAGTTTTGAAGCTGTTGCACACAGGGATTATATATCCTATGCCACACAGTGAGTGGGTAAGCCCTGTTCAAGTTGTGCCTAAAAAGGAAGGCATGACTGTTGTTCAAAATGAGAGGAATGAGCTAATCCCTCAACGAACCGTCACAGGATGGCGGATGTGCATAGACTATAGAAAGCTTAATAAGGCAACTAGGAAAAATCACTTTCCCTTGCCTTTCATCGATGAGATGCTAGAACGATTAGCCAACCATTCTTTCTTCTGCTTCTTAGATGGATATTTGGGGTACCACCAAATCCCTATCCATCTAGATGATCAAAGCAAAACGACCTTTACATGCCCTTATGGAACCTATGCCTATCGTAGAATGTCTTTTGGGTTATGTAATGCACCTGCTTCTTTTCAAACATGTATAGTGTCTATATTTTCTGATATGATTGAAAAGATTATGGAAGTTTTCATGGATGATTTTTCTATTTATGGAAAAACCTTTGATGATTGTATTGAAAACATAGATAAAGTTTTGCAAAGGTGTGAAGAAAAGCACTTAGTCCTTAATTGGGAAAAGTGCCATTTTATGGTTAGAGAAGGAATAGTGCTTGGTCACCTAGTGTCTGAAAGAGGCATTGAGGTAGACAGAGCTAAAATAGAAGTGATTGAGCAGTTACCTCCTCCTGTTAATGTTAAAGGGATTAGAAGCTTTCTTGGCTATGCTGGTTTCTATCGTAGATTCATAAAAGATTTCTCGTTTATTGCTAGACCTCTTACTCATTTTTTGGCCAAGGATGTTCCTTTGAATTTGATGATGCATGTTTGCAAGCTTTTCAAATTCTTAAAAAGACGCTTATTTCAGCACGAATCATTCAACCCCCTGATTTGTCTTTAGCTTTTTAAATTATGTGTGATGCAAGTGACTATGCTATGGGGGCAGTGTTAGGACAGACTAAGGATAAGAAGCATCATGCAATAGCTTATGCTAGCAAAACTTTGATAGGACCTCAACTTAATTATGCTACTACTAAAAAGAGCTCCTGGCTGTTGTTTTTGCTATTGATAAGTTTAGATCTTACTTAGTGAGAGCTAAAGTGATTGTTTATTCTGATCATACTGCTTTAAAATATTTTCTTACTAAGAAAGATGCTAAACACTATTTGATAAGATGAATTTTGTTGCTCCAAGAATTTGACTTAGATATAAAAGATAAAAAGGGAGTAGAGAATTCTGTTGCCGATCACTTGTTTAGAATGCAGTTTGAGAATCCACTTGTCTAGAATGCAGTTTGAGAATCCATAGGAACTACCCATCGACGACTCACTCCAGGACGACATGCTCTATGAAATTAACAGATCTGACCCCTGGTACACAGATATTGTTAATTTTATGGTTATAGGTTATGTACCTCCAGGAGGCAACAAAAGGAAGCTCGTCTAGGAAAGCCGTGCTCACATATGGGATGAATCGTACCTCTTTCGAGTATGCTCTGATGACTTACTAAGAAGATCTGTGCCTGCTGAAGAAGGAATCAAAATTATTGAGAGATGCCATTCATCACCATATGGAGGACATTATAGGGCATTCCGTACACATGCAAAAATTTGGCAATGTGGATTCTTCTGGCCAACAATGTATGAAGACACAAGAAGAATTCATTCGAAGGTGTGGCCCATGCCAAAAACATGGCAATATAAATTCAAGGGATGCCATGCCGCTCATCAACAATCTCCAGATTGAGCTCTTTGATGTCTGGGGGATTGAGTACATGGGGCCGTTTCAACCATCGAAGAAATATGAGTACATCCTTGCGGCAGTGGATTATGTCTCCAAATGGCTTCAAGCCATGACATGAAGGAAGGCTGACAATACACACTCCAGAAAGATGTTTGAAAAAATAATATTTCCAAGATTCGGAGTTCCAAGGATAGTGATAAGTGATGGAGGATCTCACTTCATCGACAAGCGCTTTGAGCAATACTTGTCGAAACATGGAATCCGTCACAATGTCACCACTCCTTATCATCCTCAGACAACTAGCCAAGCAGAGACATCAAATAAGCAAATCAAGAATATTCTATAGAAAACAGTAAATGAAATGGGAACAGGATGGAAGGAAAAGCTTCATGATGCACTTTGGGGCATATCGAACAACATATAAGCCACCCATTGGGATGTCACCATATCAGCTAGTGTACAGGAATACTTTTCACTTGCCAGTTGAGCTAGAATTCAAAGCTCATTGGGCCATTAAGAGATGAAACATGGACCTAAACGCAGCTGGAGAAAAGAGGAATATGCAACGCTCTGAGCTAGAAGAATGGAGAGAAAAAGCTTATCATAATGCCAAAATCTATAAAGAAAGAGTGAAGAGCTGGCATGACAAGAAAATTAAGAAGAACTTCGCCTAGGAGATAAGGTATTACTTTTTAATTCTAGGATGAAGCTCTTCGGCATGAAAAACTTCGAAGCAAATGGGAAGGACCATTTGACGTAGTGAGCTCATCATCACATGGAGCCGTCACGCTTCGCAACAACGAAGGTACGTTATTCAAGATAAATGGTCAACGCCTTAAATTATTCTTTGAGCCCAATAATAATTTCAAAGAAGTAGACATAATTACTTTCTTCATTAATTAGGGGTGTTTGGGCCTGACTTTTTACTTTCGAGTTTTCAGGGTCCAGTAACTTTTTTTAATATTAAAAATATATAAATATTTTTGCAAAAAAGTTGAAGGGGATTGGGCTCGAGGCCTGGGCGGCCGCCCAGCCCCCTTGGGCGCCCGCCTAGCTATGGTAGGCAATCGCCGCCTCCTTTCTCCCTCACAATCCTTCCATATCTCTCGTCAGTAAAAAGTAGATGCTCGGTATATTCGTGCATTTCTACTCACATTATTCCTTGAAGATGCTCTTTAGATGCTTTTTCACCCCCTATATAAATAGCCCATGCCTCTGGTCAATCTCATTCCAACATAGTTCTCCTCTCCTTCTGCTTAGAAGCTCGCTACACCTCACCACACAGCTATGAAGACTGAGAACCTAGATAGAAGGATGATCCGCTACGGGATCGACCTCAACACCATCCCGAAGTGGGAGCCCGAGTGCAAGGCCATCATCCCAGTCAATGAGCCTATGCCCCTCGCCGCCATTCCACCCAAACCTCATAGCCATAGCAGCTCCTTCTTTGCCCAGCCTGTCCTCACCGTGCCATCTAAGCCTCTCCTCTTGAAAGAAGCCCTGCCGAAGGGCCCCATCGTCAAGGTGCCAGAAGGGACCAAGATTCTGCCCCCTAAGCACAATGAGGTGCTTATGAGAGTCAAGACCAACAAGAGAGGGGAGATAGTCAGTGCGAATTACAGCACTGGAGAACGCACCTACTTTGAGGGAGGTCACGCTCATCCTAGGAAAGTTAGATTCATCCCGCCGAAAGAAGCTCCCAAGAGCGCCTTGGTTACATCTGAGACCCCGCGCATGCGCCTCAAGACCATGGCAGATTTTGAGAAGGAGCTTGAGGCTCAGCATGCTATCATCACTTCCTTAGAATCTTGCCAGCGTCTCTAGAGCAATTGCATCCTCTGCACTAATAATGATGTGCACGAGCTGAAGAAAACCTCCGATAGCGCAGTTAAGAGGGTGAATGCTCTAGAGCACCCCAATAATTAGAGATGTTTTATCCTAGCATCTGATAGGGCACGAGTGAGAGTTAGAATAAAGTTTTCTTAGATTAAAGTTTGTAGTTTGCTCAGTTCAGTTTGAGTCAAGTCTTTTATAATTAATATGCCCTGCATGATGATGCAATAAATAAATATTATTAGAGTTGTTTTGCTTCTTTTGTCTCCACCATGTTTTGAATGAAGATAATAGGAAACAAGTGTGGAGGAGACACCCGACGACGTAACAAACAGATTTCTGCGCAACAACTAAAAATTCTAAAACAATATGACACGACGACCGCACTTGGTGAAGTGGACCCTGAGAGGCCACCAGCAGCGGGCGGCCGCCCGACACCCTTGGGCGCTCACCCAAGAGGTGGGCCCGATTGGCTCCAGCCTGGACCATGGTCAGGTATAATCCCCCTATGTTACAAAATTTTAACCTGATCGCGCTGTGTCATTTCGCACTTATATATCTTGATTTAAAATGCTTGATAAATAACCCTGAGAAGGTAGATTATTTTAATCATGACCCTAAGATAGACTCACACCATGATAATTTCTGGAAATTCCTATTGCTGTTGGGAACTTTATAGGGACCCCATTTTACTTAGGTTGTTGTGGAAAGTGAGATAGTATGAATCGTGAGAACTTGATTTCTGATGTATAGTCATTTGGAGATTTTCTTTTCAAAAATTTAAAATTATTAGCTATACTTCTCCTCTATGGTAATAAATGCCTATAGAGCCTCATCAACAAATAAAACTAGCACATAGGATGCTGCTTTGTGTTGAGTTTTGGTCAAACCGTGTAAGACCCTTGTCGAGAGGAGGGTCATGCTCATTAAGATCAAGATCACTTACACCCAGATATATTTCTGCTGCTCCTACACTGGGAGTACGCACAAACATGCTTTCCGCCTTTTATCTATCTCCTACAGTGGGAGAAGATACAACCATCTATAGGATTTTTGTGTAAATGCTCCAGGCTTATAATATCTCTCATTCCAAAGTTCCTATGTTGGTATGATATACATGAGGCTATGCAAAATCTAGTATTGAAAAAAAGAGAGAAAAGAAAAGAAAGAAAGAAGAAGAAAGAGGGGAATCAAAAGAATAAATACCCCCAAGGAAGAATGAATGATAGCCCATGGATCTTTTGAAAAATCTTACTGTTATCTGTTGATCTCAAAAGAGAGAAGCCTGATCAAAGGAGCAAAGTAGAATTAGGAGTAGCCACCAAATATTCCACACACATGCACATCTTGATCTAAGGGTATGAAACTCCCCTCTGAGGATCCCATTTTTTGACCAGGCAACATATGCAAGGTGAGTATGCTATTTTCTTGAAATACCTTCAACTCCATATAAGCTTTTATAGAACAGGATACAACATAAGGCATACATCATACATGCCTCAGTGAGTTCCACAAATGCCACATATAGTTAGTGACTCGAGTGTGCCACATGATGGAGAAGGGTAAGCTAAGTTTTCATTGCAAAAATATTATAAAAATTCAAGTGACAGGGTTGAGGGAAAAAGGAGCTCTACTTTGTGTTGTTCCATCCTCAACTTCCCAAAGTCTTTTGGTAGACACTTTGAATCCCGTAGTACAGGTATGACTAGGGATAATCTATTGTTGATGTCTTGCTTTGAGGTTATGCTTAAAGTAATTACATCCTTTTCCTCGAGGATGAGTAAAAGAGTAAGTATAGGGGAGCTTGTTGATGGTAGTTAACTCATGTTTTTAACCGTCAACTAAACATGA
This sequence comes from Bothriochloa decipiens, assembly GCA_023333625.1. Taxonomy (NCBI): domain Eukaryota; kingdom Viridiplantae; phylum Streptophyta; class Magnoliopsida; order Poales; family Poaceae; genus Bothriochloa; species Bothriochloa decipiens. Next base: position 10,550,277 of record CM041639.1, on the reverse strand, counting down.
AAATGGACCTATATGTAAACACCTAGTAGATATAGGGTTATCACTAACAGAATTCCATGAGTTTTGGTGATTGTCTATTTCTGCAGGGGGTTATCCGAAAAAACCAAAAGAGGTCCATATGCCAGATTTACATAGAGAGAATACCACTTCCAGCAACTCAAGAACATTTTAGAGGACTCGAGGAGGCACGCCTGCAAAGCTGGGCCCACCAGGCAGCCAGCAGAGGGCGGCTGCCCGAGCCACGTGGGCGGCCGCCCGACCACCTCAACCAATCAGATTCAATCTCACTGATCCTACCTCCACCAACTTTGAGGATGAATATTGGCCGTCTATTTAGGTCGGTTTGATCCGAGGGCCATGGTGCATCCTAGAGGGCTATATAAATAGGGCCCCTAGCCCCTGAATCAAGGGAGTTCAAAAACCCTAATTCATATTTTCTAGAGAGAACTAGCTAGGGAGGGATCCCTTGAATGGATCCTTCTCTCTAGGGTTAGCAACAAGAGAGATTGAGAGAGTATAGGGTGAAGGTAGAATTGGAGGAAGCCCGGCCTGTCAGTGTCTCCTCTCCAGTTGTATCTGCGAGATCAAGTCTCCTAACCTGAGGCTTGGTTCTAGGATCATTCGGCAATTACTTCTAATACTAGTAAGTTTATTGTTCTTATTATTCTTTGGTTTACGAGTTTAATTTATTCTCTTCGCATAGGGAATAGAGTAATCGTTCGTAGCATAAGCATGGTGCTTGGGCTAGGAATACTTGTAGATACTCCATATCTGGTCGGATTGGTGGTAGCAGTGGGGTAAGTGACAGTTCCCTTGTTGTCTCCGTATTTCTCATCTCGTCAGGAGGTCTGGTAGGAATAGTGAGTCGGGATTAAGCATTCTCTGTGGTGTCTTTTCCCTAGGTATCCCCCTTTGAACAATATTAGCACAGCTTACCATAGGTTAGAGGAAGACTGACGGAGTAATCATCTCTATATCGCTTAATTCTTGCTATCTTGTCTTGCAGCCCAGGGGTAGTAGCAAAGACCGGGTTAGTCTTTAGCATGTTTTCTTCTTGCGGATAAATAAATACGATACTCTAGATTTACCTCCCGGGTGAAGTGCTCACCGATATCTGTGCGCTTGCAGATTCTTTTCTTTTGTGTGCATAACAAATATCAATAGTGTTCAACACCACTGTTAGTCCCCATTCCATCTGTCGGCCCTTAGAAGGTGGGTGACAGCAGAGCGGCGTAGCTACGAGGGGTGGTGGAAGGCACAATGGCCATGGTGAAATTGGTGAGTATGCTGCTTGGTGGGGGGCGCAAGTTGATGTTCTGATTGTGTCTTTCGACTTGTGTCTTGGTTTTCCCTTTGAGCATGTTTTTCTATTGTTGCTGGTGGTGTTGTTGTTATGTAATCTCTCTCGCCCCCCTTTTTGTACCTCTTAGGTTGTGCCTATTTTGCCCTTGTGCTAGGGCTTTTGTTGTTTTTTCTTATTTGTGGACAAGCCATAGTCTCGCCTTTGTGCTAGGGCTGTTGTATGGTTTTAGTCTGGTTTCCCAAAATTATCTGGACGAAAGGGTTTTGCCTCGTTTTTCCCTAATAACGAAGCTGTTGATTCATTATCAATATACATTTAGGTGGGGATTCTCTATCCCCCGGTGATAGTTAAAAAATAACTAAGAAAAATATCTCTCAGTGTTGTAGAAGGTGATTCTGTCTTTTAAACTATAGTGCTCATTGGTTTTATTAATGATGACTGCTCCTGGAAATTGGGCAAATGACCCCCTTTAGAACAACAAACCAAAAGAGGAACAAAAAATCAAGCAGCGTGAAATAAATTACAGAATACTACGTCATCATATATGTGCAAACTGCTAACAATATCTAGCTGCCACAGATACCAGAGTACACATAAAACAGAAACCTAGAATAAGGTAAATCAAGGAGCTCGAGCTCAGTCCACACTCACTTGTTGGAGCTCACCGCGTGCGCACCATGGGAATTGTGTTAGGGAGACCAGGTACAAGGTCCTAGATTGCTAGATGGGGTGAATAGCCTATTAAAATTTCTACAAAGTACTTAGACAAAACTTGTTAGTAAAAAAAATGGCGTAAAGCACGGTTTTGCCTAGCCTAGATGGTGAGCAAGCCTCCTAATGAAAATTCTAGTATATTATGATCTCTATGTCACACAAAGGTTATGTCACTACTTTCTACACTAGTGAGCTAGCAAGAACAATCTATTCTACACAAGCTACACAAGATATGATACAATAGTAAATACAAGATAGAGAGATGATTCTTATACTGACAGTGTAGTGAAGATATTGCCAATCACCAAGATGATAATCAATCAATCAATAAGCAACAATATAGAGATGAATACCAATCAACGGGAGATGAATGATGACATAATGATTTTTGTTCACCCGGTGTTCACTTGTGCACCGAGAAGCTAAATCACCGGTTGTGCCGACCAACACCTAGATGGTTTCCCTACTGACCCTCAAGTCACTTGCCCTACAAGGCACTCCCCCGCAAGGGAACCACAAGACACCACTCTCAAGTGAGGTAGCTCAATGACACGCATAGTTTACTAGAGTAGCTTTTGGCACTCCACCGAGGAAAGCTCAAGAACCTCTCACAAATCAAACGAAGGTGACCAAGAACAATCATCTTTTCTTACCAATGCCTCCAACACCTCCAAGCCGGCTAGAAGTGGTACTCTCCAAGAGTAACAAGAAATCCACCAGCCAAATGACTCACAAGTGCCACTAGATGTATCACCACATGCAAATGCACTTCAAATCACTCAATCTCACTCAAGATTAGCAATCAAGCAAGAGAGATGAGTAGGAGGGCTTTGCTTCAGCTCAATAGGATGTCAAGAGAGTTAGAGAGTCAAGAGGGATGGCCATGCCCCGGCCATCTTCTATTTATAGCCTCCCACATCCAAAACTAGCTGTTGCCCTCAATCCAGCAGTTATGAGGATGGTCAGACGCGTCCGACGCCTAGCTTCGGACGCATCCGACGCTTACAATATTTTCGCATGCAAATACGTAGTTCAAACTAGCCATTGCCTGAAAGAACCGATCCTCACTGAGTAGCGTCTGATGCACTCCAGAAGCGTCCGGCACTCAGACCTACTCAGCGTCCATCACTCTCAAATCCTGGCCACCTTGCCACAGTCAGCTCCGGACGCTGACGCCCGCGTCCGACGCATGCGTCCGGATGCATCCGACACCAACGCTGGTGCACCACTTAGCTCAGGGAACGGTCCAGAAGCTGGGCTAGCATCCGACACTCAGCTGCCCAGCATCCGACGCTTACAAAACCACATTTTCAAGCTGCAGTCAAACACTATCTTCTCCACCTTTGCAAATGTACCAACACCATCAAGTGTACATTATCATGTGCTTGTGTGTTAGCATTTGCATAATCATTTTGAAAGGACTTTCAGTCACACACTAGATCCTAATGTATCAACATGAATGATTGACCTAGTGGCACTCATGAACCAAATTACCAAAGACTTCCCTTCTTCATAGTTCGGTTATCAATCCTAAACCACTCACACCCTCTATGGTGTCTTGAGTGCAAAACAAAATGGCCCTATTGGTTATACCTTTACCTTGAGCCCATTTTGCTTTTCATCAACCACCAAGTCTCTAAATGACATGATCACTTCACATCATCATGTAACCCTTTTGGTCCGTCAATCTCGACCTTACTTGCTCTTCATAGTTGAGTCGGTCCATCGGCACCAAGTCTTGCTCAAGCTTCACCATTGCATGGTCCTTGACTTCAAAGCCTCAACTTGCCCTTCACACACCTAACCGGTCCATCAACCCAAGCCTCGTCTTGTCTTCACCATCTAGTTACATTACTCCATGTCATGACTCATTCTCAATGAGCTCCACACTTGGCAAGGACTACCTTATCTAAATCATCCACTTAGATCAAAGATTAGTCCTAGGGTTTCATCAATTATCCAAAATCAAACTAAGGACTTTTAACCTCTCCCTTTTTGGTAATTGATGACAACCCTCACAAAGAGATTTTATAATAAAAGATTTTGAACTTGTCATGCTTGTCCAAGAAATTTGAATCATGAATAGGATTTAGACAATCATCACAAATTCAATTTTGGTAGGATTAGCTCCCCGTACATGTGTGCATAGAGTTTGGATTGAAAGCTTTGCAACATGCATGGATAAGAATTGTTGGGAGAGTAATTGTACCAAAATGATGCTAAGGTGTAAGAAATGGACCTTTGAAGCATGATACCAATCGGAGTTGCCTTTTACACATCCTTAGCACCATGTAGCACCAGACATTCATCAAAACTCAAGAATCCTATGAGATCAACATTATAGGCACGGTTCTTGATCCACTTGAAAAACATATATGTCTAGATAACACTACAATCATGCTAGCATATCATATCATTATTCAAATTCTAGACTAGTATTACATCACATAAGCATGTATACAACTTGTAAAATACATATGCAAGAGCAAGTCATATGTCAATGCACAAACAAATGCAACATATTGTTTATGCGCTTGCTCCCCCTACTTGTGTGCTTCAAAAATTTTGATTTACCACTTTGTATTGGCATATCTTTTTGACTTATCTCCCCCTTTGTCATTGACTACTAAAAAGGTATGGTCAAATTATAGAGAGTAAGTTACAGTAGTTCTTTTGGTGATGTAGAATCAAATTTTATCAAATTTGGTTCAATCTAGATTGCTTGCCAAGGATATTTAACTTGGTTTGAACCAAAGATAAGCTTCTTCACACCTCATTAGAAGGGTTATCTGCCTATGTTGAATTAAATACTTATAGCAAGTTCACTAGATTCAACACTAGGATTGCAAGCCCACAAACATGTCATATGCCACCACTAGATCATACAACCATAGAAGCAATAGTGGTACCATATATACATCAAATTTATTTGATTTTTCATGAATGCCCTTAGGATGCACCTTGTATGTCTATATGTGCTAACAAGTCCTAATATCCCATGAATGACATGTCAATACAATTTTACCTTACTTAGTCGAAGGAGAGGCATGTCAACAAATGGGTGGGGTGCATTCAACTCATGTTTGAGAAATCAAGAATATTCAACTCATTTCTTAGCTTGCAAAACCACTTGTCATCAAGTGGCTTGGTGAGTATATCGACAAGTCGATCATCGGTGCCCACACTCTCAAACGAAATATCACCCTTTTGTTGATGATCTCTTATGAAGTGATGCCTAATGTCAATATGCTTTGTCCTTCCATGTTGAACTAGGTTTTGTGTCATCTTGATTGCACTTTCATTATCACAAAATAATGGCACATTCTAAAAGTTGAGACTATAATCCTTCAAAGTTGATTTCAGCATTTAAGCAATTGTGTACAACAACTACGTGCACTAACATATTTGGCTTCGACGGTAGAGATTGCCACACTATTTTGTTTCTTTGAGGACCATGATACTAGTGATCTTCCAAGCAATTGACATGTGCCACTAGTGCTTTTTCTATTGATCTTGCATCCCCCATAATCAGAGTTCGAATATCCAATCAACTCAAATCTTGACCCCTTGGGATACCATAGTCCAATATCTTGTGTATGCTTTAAATACCTCAATATTCTCTTTGCGGCCTTGAGATGACTCTCTCTAGGTGAGGATTGATATATTGCACACATGCATACACTAAACATGACATCCGGCCTTGATACAGTAACATAGAGTATGTTTCCAATCAAAGACCGATATTTCTTTTGATTCACCATATTGCCCCTAAAATCACTATCTAGATTTCCATTGGTGCCCATTGGAGTAGAGATTGCCTTTGCATCATGCATTCCAAATTTCTTCAACATGTCCCTTATGTACTTCCCTTGACTCACAAAGGTGCCATCCTTCATTTGTTTAACTTGAAGATCAAGGAACAAACTAAGTTCACCAATCATAGACATTTCAAATTCTTTGGTGCTCATTTCACCAAATTCCTTGCAATAATCTTGATCAGTTGACCCAAATATGATATCATCAATATATATTTACACTATGAATAGGTCATTGCCATTCTTCTTGGTAAAGGGAGTTGTATCAACCTTGCCCATCTTGAATCCCTTAGAGAGAAGAAAATCCCTTAACCTCTCATACCATGCTCTAGGTGCTTGCTTCAAGCCATAAAGTGCCTTCTTTAGCTTGTACACATGGTTGGGTTTCTTATCATCTTCAAAATCGGGAAGTTGTTTAACATATACCAACTCATTGATGATCCTATTGAGAAATGCACTCTTTACATCCATCTGATATAACTTGATATCATGGGCACATGCATAGGCTAATAAGATTCTAATTGCCTCTAATCTTGCAACCGGTGCATATATTTCACCAAAGTCAAGACCCTCTATTTGAGTGTAACCTTGAGCAACTAGTCTTGCTTTGTTTCTCACCACTATGCCATCTTGATATTATTTATTCATGAATACCCATTTGGTTCTAATCACATTATGATCATGTGGTCTTTCTACCAGTTCCCATACATCATTTCTTGTGAAGTTACTGAGCTCATCTTGCATTGCCATGATCCAATTGGCATTCTTCAACGCATCTTCAATTTTCTTAGGTTCAATGGTTGACACAAATTGCATGCTCACAAAACATAGCCAATCTTGATCTTGTTTGCACACCACTTCTAATATCACCAATGACACCATCAATAGGGTGATCTCTTGTAATGTGAGTGGGTTGTAGCAATTGATTGCTTGAACTTGGTTGATCACTTGCATTATCTTGATGAGATGAACTAGCATTTTGATTTTGTATTTGAGAGTCACTAGCTTGATTGTTTGGAGATGTGAGCACTTGATCTTTGTTATCTTCAATATCAATTACTTGCTTTGCTCTAATGTCCCCAATGTCCATGTTCTTCATTACTTCAACCAATTGAGTTCCACCAACATCGTTCAAGTTTTCTTCCTTATCTTGTGACCCATTGGTTTCATCAAATTGCATATCATGGACTTCTTCAATGATACCACTTTCATTGTTCCATACTCTATAAGCTTTGCCTGTAGTTGAATATCTAAGTAGGAACCCTTTATCACATCTCTTATCAAACTTCCCAAGTCTAGTGCCCTTCTTCAAGATGTAGCATTTGCAACCAAACACTGTAAAGTGCACAATATTGGGCTTTCTTCCATGAAGTAGCTCATAGGGAGTCTTCTCAAGCAATAAATGATAATAGAGTCTATTGATGTAGTAGCAAGCCATGTTAATTGCTTCATCCCAAAACTTTTGACTCACATTATACTCATAAAGCATTGATCTAGCCATATCAAGAAATGTTCTATTCTTTCTCTCAACAACACCATTGGAAGGTGGATTGTACTTGGCTGAGAATTAAAGTCCAATTCCAAAGTCATCACAAAGATCATCAATTCTAGTGTTCTTGAATTCACTACCATTGTCACTTCTTATCTTCTTGATTTTGATTTTAAACTCATTGTGAACTCTCTTGACAAATGTTTTGAATGTATCAAATACTTCACTCTTGTCACTAAGAAAGAAAACCCAAGTGAATCTTGTGAAATTATCAACAATGACAAATCCATATTTGTTGCCTTCAATACTAGAATATGTTGTTGGTCCAAATAGATCCTTGTGCAACAACTCAAATGCTTTGCATATGCTCATTGTACACTTCTTTGGATGAGCACTTCCAACTTGCTTCCCGGCTTGACATGCACAATAAAGTTTATCCTTCTCAAACTCAACATCTTTCAAGCCCATGACAAGATCATGCCTCAATAGTTTCTTCAATTGTTTCATTTCAACATGACCAAGTCTTCTATGCTATAGCCAACCCATGCTAGATTTGATATCAAACAAGTCGATAAAGAGGTTTCACTAGCATTAAAGTCAACTAGATAGAGGTTATCATATCTAAATCCCTTGAATATCATGTTGGAACCATCCAAGCTAACAACTCCAACATCATTTGGGCCAAATATGCATTTGAACCCTTGATCACAATTTTGTGCCACCGAAAGAAGATTAAAGTCCAAGCTTTCAACTAGCAACACATTTGATATGCTCATGTCATTTGATATTGCAAACTTTCCAAGCCCAACAACCTTGCCTTTCTTGTTGTTGTCAAATATGATTGAATCAACACCACTATGATTTTCAATGATTGAGTCGAACATTCTTGATGTACTGGTCATGTATTATGTGCACCCACTATCAATAATCCAATGCCTTCCTCTAGCTTTGTAATTGACCTTGGTTTCTTTGGCCATAAAGCATGAGTGTGATGAGTCAAATAGTGATGGCTTCTTCTTGATAGCAATAGAAGCAAATGCCTTGTTGGATGATGAATCTTCTTCTTCATCATCATCACTCACACAAGTGACCACAAAGGTGCCATCCTTGCCTTTCTCGGATGTCATCTTGGCCTCTCTCTTCTTCTTCTTCTCAATCTTGTCCCTCTTATTCTTCTTCTTGTCATAGGGACATTCGGCTTGAAGGTGCTCGATGCTATCACAATTGAAGCACTTTCTTTGTTGCTCATTGCTCATGAAGTTTTCATTTCTCTTATTGAAGCCTCTTCTCTTGATGAACATCTTTCCCATCTTCTTGACAACAAGAGAAAGCGCCTCATCATCAATCTCAAACTCTCCATCTTCATCATTGTCATCTTCTTCTTCAAAGATGGAAGCTTTGCCCTTGGAGGATGTGGCTTTGAATTCCATAGTCTTCTTCTTCTTTTCTTTCTCCTTCTTCTCCTTCTCATCAACATCTTGATCATACTTGTCATATGTCAAGACCTCTCCAAGCAAATCATTGGGCTTCATTGTTTCAAGACCATCTCTTTGTAGCATCATGATCAACATCTTGAATCTTTTAGGTAAGCTCAACAAGAATTTGACACAAAAATCTTGATCTTGTGTCTTGTGCCCCAAACTCTTGAGATCATTCACTATGGCTTGTAATCTATGGAATATCTCCAAAATAGTTTTATCATCCTTCTTCTTGAAGTTCTCAAACTCACTCTTGAGGCCATATAGCTTTGCACTCTTGACAACCTTGGTGTCCTCATATGTTTCACTCAATCTTGTCCACACCTCATGAGCAAATTCCAAATCCTTAATACCCTCAAATATCTTTGTGTCTAGCCCATTGTAGAGTGTATTGAGAGCCATTCTATTGCATGTTATGTTTGCTCTATCTTCATCGGTGAGCCGATCAAGATTAATGATGGCATAATCCTACTCGGTGACTCCTACCACTCTCTCATGAATAGAACCAAGATACATTGTCATATTTCTCTACCAATGATCAAAAGAACTAACTCTATCAAAGAAAGGTTGTTTGCCCCCAACATGATTGAACACAATTTGAGCCATTTTTCACACTGAAGGATGTTAAGCCTTGATTAAATGGTGACCAAGGCTCTGATACCACTTGAAAGGTCCTAGATGGATAAAGGGGGTGAATAGCCTATTAAAATTTTTACAAAGCACTTAGACAAAATTTATTAGTAAAACAAATAGCGTAAAACATAATTTTGCCTAGCCTAGATCATGAGCAAGCCTCCTAATGACAATTCTAGTATATTATGATCTCTATGTCACACAAAAGCTATGTCACTACTTTCTACACTAGTGAGCTAGCAAGAACAATCTATTCTACACAAGCTACAGAAGCTGTTGTTTCCACAAAAATGATATGTGAGAGGGAGCTGCAGCCACAAATGAAAGATTCATTTCTTCTGCAAGACAAGTAGAAGATCATTGAAATTGTTCCTAAGCTGGGAGGAGCGGTAACCAAACTATGAAACCATAATACAAAGCCATTTATAGATCATGTGGCTGAAAACTTTTTTCAAAAAGGGAAACTTTATTATCTTAGATAGTTATTACATCAAGATGATACAATTGTACTAAGACTATTCCTGGCCTCTGCATATCTAAGGTGCACATAGTCTATAAACAAGATAAAAGAGAGAAGAAATATGGCATGATATCAATGTCATAGCAAGCTACAACACACAGCTCAGTCTTTAGATTCTTACACCATCATATCAGCATTTGGACTACGAGAAAGTTTCTCTAAAAACAACGACTCCAACAAGGTAACAGAACATGCGCGCACAAACCATCATTGCCATGGTCCAATCAGTCAAGGCTAGACCAAAGGTTTTCACCTTAGAGAATAATTTCTCATAACAATGCCTTCAACAAGGCCATTGCCAGGTATAACCAGTTAAGGTCAGGCCTAGGGATTTCTCCCCAGAGCCAAGAAACCAGTACCAAAATTGGTACCACCAAAATAAGGTTTCCAATGCTGTCTCCCCCTTCTTTTCGAGTCAATACTATTGTATCTCCCAGTCGTGGTTGACTACTATCGACTACGAACTCTCATCATCCAACAACAACCTTATGGTGAAGTGGCTAATATGGGCACATGCACAAAGTCCGTAGGATCATAACTGAAGCAAGCAATGTCGTGTGAGTTGAAGCTGAGATAACTATGGTCTTCGATATTATATGGAAAGTACTGACTAAAATGAAGAAATCATCACAAGAAGTAGTTGTACAGGTACCACCACCATGTAAAGCATTGCCCTACCCACCATAGACCAGATCTGACAAGAGGAGCAACGGACCGGCCCAGCAGCATCAAGAAGGCATGACCGGAGGAACACCCAAGGCATCTCTCGACGATGACACATGCAGGGGAGAGGGCGGAGCAACGTCAATGTCTGTAGGCAGCCACCCCAACAGTAGGGAGGAGGTGGCCCCTGGAACCGAGAAGGGTGCAGATCTAATCCTGAGCATGGAAGATCCAGATGCCATGGATGACCAGTGGTGCCACTAGAGTACCCAAGGGTGAAAGGTTCTAAATGGCTAGAGGGGGGTCAATAGCCTATAAAATTTCTATAAACAACACCTAAGGAAGCCAGTTAGTAATTAAGATGGCAAAGCAAATTTTGCGCTAGCACTACTAGGGGCATTGCAAGCCACCTATTCTAAGAATTCTAGATATAGGCTATGATCTCTAGTCACACCAAGAAGCTATGTTGCTACTCTATGACTAGTGAGCAAGCTAATTACAACTAAGAACAAAGCCACACTAGAGAGCTAAGCAAACTAGACAAGCTATATCTACACAATATATAGCAAAGTAAATACAAGAGAGGTGGGGTAATTTTATACCATCGGTGTAGAGATGATGAATCAATCAATTCAATCACAAAGACTACTCAAGAGAAATCTTCGGCAAGAGATGACATAATTTTTTTACCGAGGTTCACTTGCTTGCAGCAAGCTAGTCCTTGTTGTGGTGATTCACCTAGTTGGAGGTTCACGAGCTAATTGACGTCATATGCCAGACCCTCACTAGGGTGCTGCACAACCAACACAAATGGGGATCCAGAAGCCATGAGCAATCCACTAGAAATGCCTTTCATGATTCTCCCATGGGAAAGGTTCAACAACCCCTCACAACCACCATTGGTACGATATACTTCGAGATCATTCTGCTTAATTTGGAGTTGGTCTTGTAGTTCTTTAAGTCTTTGTTTTTTGGCTTTGATTTCATTTGGGTTTGAGGCACTTGGGTCTACTGGTCCTTGTTTTTTTGGTTGAGACCTTGTTCTTCATCAGTTCAAGGTAGGCCATCTTTGTTTTCATCAGGTATCATTTTCTTTCTGGGTCTGCCCATTGTGTGTGGGTGTGTAGTTCAAGGTAGGCCATCTTCATTTTCATCAGGTATCGTTTTCTTTCTGGGTCTGCCCATTGTGTGTGTGTGTGTGTTTGTGTGTGTGTTGTTGTGGCATGAGTCAAGCACACACAAATGGTGGGCGCCAGATGTTGGGTAAGATTACTCACACAAACATTAGAGAATAGAATAAACTCAATTAAGTATTCATTTTATAAAAGTCTTAACTTTTTTATTCCTATACAAAGTCTAAAATACCCCTGACTCAATTGAATATAACCCCTTTGACATTGAAGGGTAAACAAGTCATTACATCTTCAACTCAATGCATTATATGTCCTAAATGATGCTCAAGAGAAGAGTTGTTGATAGAGAGGCTTCGCGTCCTGAAGATAAATTGTATTCCCCTTGCTTTTGACTTCACTTGACAGTGAAGTGCGCCTAGTGGCTTCGTTCATTGGTTGATGGTGAAGTGAACCAGGTGACTTGGTTCTTTGTTCTTTGCCTTTGTGCTCAAGCAAAGTAACAAAGATGTCTTTGCTATCTTTCTTTGGTTCTCCAAACAAAGATACTTCAAAAAGCAAGCACTAAGTATGAAGAAACTATTAACTTTAAACAAAGAGCTGGAGACTGTGTTTGTCCAAGGTAAAATCCCCAACATTATGAGTTGAAAACTTTGGTGTATGTGCTTGGCTTGATATACGAGGGATGACCCCTAGGGGACACGTGGCAGGGCGAGGGAGTAGCGGCGTGGGCGGCGCGATGGGTGGCGGCACTGCACAGGGGTGGTGGCGTGGATGGAGAGGGCAACGACATAGGAGGATAGGAGGAGAAAGATAGGGTTTACCCCTTTATTTATTGATTTGATCCAATGATTACATCTATTTATAGATGGCCTAGTTTGACTCCTAAGCTAACTAGGGGATCCACATAATTATGGATTCTCCTTTTACAATTCAGTCCTTCCTTTATTTGTCCAACAATTTCCAAACCGAGGAGACTCAATTAGGGAAACCTAATGAATGATGGATTTGCGATAGCTTGAGGGGATTGCACCCCGTGGCCGGTGCGCCTGCGCCTTAGGGCGCCTGCTGCACGCACCTGGTGACGGCGGTGGTGGTTGGGCCCCTTTTGTTGGCCCAACTTGGCCCAAATTCTTGCCCAATTAAGAGAGCCTGCATTGGACTTGTTACAACACTCCCCCTTCTCTACTCGACGCGTCCTCGTGGTGAAATACGGACAAGCTATTGACACCGAAGTGTGGCAGGATGATTGATGTTGGGAGCTCTTCCAAGAAGCAGGTCATGTGACCTTTCGTTGGGTTGCTGATGATAATGTTCTGGCATGTTCGAAGTGGTGCAAAGTCGAAGCAGTAGTGGAGGTTACCAATGCTACCAAAGAAGTGATAGAGTGTGCCGTCTATTCCTGGCCCATGCCTTGGGCCTCCTTGCACTGCCGTCAGTAGTTGCTTGGGGACAGAGATGCTCATCTCAAGTGTAGCCATCACCTTTGGGGCCTGTTGAAGTGGCGGATGTGATTTCTTGACTCTGGTTTGATGTATAGAGGTAGGCAGTGGCATAGGGTTGTCTTGACGAGCGTTAGTGGTGATGTAGTTAAGTCCAGCACATCGCCAAACATTAATGTGCCCATGTCGAAGGTGTCGGGGCAGAGTCGTTGGCCTCTTGTTGCCGTAATGATGTCGATGTTGACATGCTTGATGCGGATTAGTATGCGGCCCTTTCCAGCAAGGAAGACAGTCATAGTGTCTAGTACTAGTCATCGCGAAGGCCATGGCTGTCCCTGCAAAATAAATGATGGCATCACACCTTCTTGATTCATCGTCGGTTGTCGGTAAGGTCCAAGTGCTAGCCTCTTAGTGCTTGTCGGTCCATCCTGGTTGATGTAGGTCAAGATGTCAAGTAGTAGAGGCAATGCAGAGGTGATGAAGAGGTATCTGTCATAGAAGATGAGACCGTCGGTGAAGCGCCATGCATTCACTGTCATGCCATCTGCAATAGCAAGGGCAATTGCATGAAGGTCCCATTCTTCTCGTATAGCCTTGCGTAGTTGATCAAAGATGGCATTGTCGCAGTTCTCATAGTTGTCAAAGATGCTTGGTAGACATTCACGCTACGCCCAGTGTGTCATGACGCATGGGCATATCTCTGGGCGGAGCTCCAGGTGTTGGTACGAACATGGAAGTTGACGATGAGCTGCAGGAGGTGCTTGAAGATGTGGGGGTGCATGCAGCAGGTGGCGGCGCCCGTCACGATCATAGGTGAGAGTTCAGTCAATGAAGTCCCATGTGACACGCCCAAGGCTTGCTAACCATGGAGTGCCAAGTATGACATCGACGTTGTGGCCGAGGTCAATGAGGAACGTGTCGAAGGTGTAGGTGTCGCTAACGATCCGTAGTGGTACTGCGAATGCTGCAGAACAACAAGGTGTTTCTTCTCCATTTTTGACGATGATGGAAGTGTTGATGCGGCATTCGAGAAGACCGATGCTGCGGGCAAGGTTGATATCGATGACGTTGTGGGTTGATCCTGAGTCGACGAGGACATGGATGTTTGAGTTGGTGATTATTCCTTGAAGATACATGGGAAAGGCTCCTTGTACCTCTGCATTGCATTTTCCGATCAGCATCATGACTCCACTGATGGGCGAAGCAGATGGTGTTGGTGTTGGTGAGGGGGTTGGCGATGATCAGCGGCAACGGCGGCGACCGGCTAGTGGCGGCACCGGCTGCGCCTCCTCCTGAGTCTGGCGTGCTCCTTCGCGTGGATGACGACGTTCTGGTTGACGGTGATGGCTGTTGGAGTGGTGGTGCGTGCGTCCATCGATTCAATCTCGATGTTGGTCGTTGTTGTGGTTGTTCGTGGAGCATCCTGCTTGTTCTCCAGTGTTTGGAGACGAGCATTGACGGTGGCGAGCTCTCCATGGAGATTGTCCATCTTGCGGAGAGTTTCGGTGGCGAAGTTCTGGAGAAGCTTCTCGATCTCCGAAAGCTTAGCCATGACAGCGGCGTGGGATCGAACCGGTGGTCCTATACCAGGTATAAGGGGGATGACCCCGGGGGACACATGGCAGGGCGAGGGAGCTGCGATGTGGGTGGCGCGGCGGGCGGCGGCACGGTGCAGGGGCGGCGACACTGGTGGAGAGGGCGGTGGCCCAGGAGGAAAGGGAGAGAAAGGTAGGGTTTACCCCTTTCTTTATTGATTTAATCCAATGATTACATCTCCTATTTATAGATGGCCTAGCTTGACTCCTAAGCTAACTAGGAGATACTCATAATTATAGATTCTTCTTTTACAATTCGGTCCTTTCTTTATTTGGCCAATAATTTACAAACCAAAGAGACTCAATTAGGAAAACCTAACGAACTACGGATTTGTGGCAGCTTGAGGGGATTGCACCCCGTGGCTGGCACGTCTGCGCCCTAGGGCGCCTGCTGCCCACGCCTGGCGGCGGCGGCGGCGGTTGGGCCCCTCCTATTGGCCCAACTTAGCCCAAATTTTGGCTCAATTCGGAGAGCCTGCGTTGGACTTGTTAGAGTTGATAATGAGGTAGAATGAAGTAAATATTGATTTTGTCATGCACGGAAATATAATTGCCTATGATGTATATTTGGGTTCATTAGAATTTTTAAATATAGATGGCTCCTCTGACCGGAAATATATGGCAGAAAATTTTAAATTTTTAAAAACAATTAACTGGCGGTTTATGCTACTAAACCACTTCTAGAAACTAATTTCCAGAGGTGGCTGTTTTACATAGTCAGCCAGTGGAAATAGATTGACATTAGCGGTTTTCCGAAACCAACCACCTCTGTAAATGCCTTTCCTAAACCTAGAAGATTTACACTGGCGGATTGCTTAGCTGAACCACCAGTGTAAATGCCTTTCCTAAACCTAGAAGATTTACACTGGCGGATTTCAAGAAGACGCATGAGAAGTTCGTGATTTTCACTAGCCTTTGATACTGGCAGAACACTAAAACGCCAGTGAAAATGGATTTGGGACCGCCAGTACAAAGCTTCGTTGTACTAGTAGGTATCAACTAAAGATGCAATAAACATTCTAGGTTTGATAGCTACGCACCATTTCGAAATTCAAATACTTTACTTGTGGGCCTTTCGCTTATGTCTAGCCTCAGGCCACGGCCGTACCGTACTGGGATTTCCAAAAGACCTCCAATCAGTATAGGTCTGTGCCTTGCTTGGGATCCTTGACCGTTCAGGCGACCATTCCGTCGCCACAACCAGATCATCGTTAGATAGAGAGAGAGAGCGAGAGCGAGAAGTGTCGTTTACACCTTATTCTTAGCATCAAATCCATTGTACCGTACACATGTTACTCGTCTTCAGCACTCGTGTGCTGCATAACTGGCTGCCTAGAATTAACACGCCTCACCATGGTCTATATATCACGCCTCACCATGATTTTTCAGAGGCTTATATAGTACTAGTGTTCTGGATGTCAGAGAAACACTTTCTGATTTTACAGGTCATCTGCTAGTGACGGTACTTTTATATTTTTGTTTACAATTTGATCCGAGATATTAGAGCCACTGAATGATCGTTGAACATTTTTTAATATAAAAAGGTGTAAGAATGAGCACATTAATCTCGTACAAAGAAAAGGATCACTGGCATCAGTTGATCCGGTCACAAAGTTTTAAGTAGCAAGGCAAAGATTCCCAGTTGATTGTTCTTGTTGTGTGAACCAATTCTTTCCTTTTCTTTGTCAAACAAGTCTACCACAAACCTTTCCATAAAATCCTCGAATAAAGTGGAACATCAGGGAGCAAGCAAAGTTGAGAAGAAGATGGGCAGACATGACCCTCACTAGCAATAAAGAAAGCAGATGCTCGCAGTTCGTTTCTTCTTCCTTGGACAAGCATCATCAGTACGATGAGCTAATGAGGTAAAAGTCCAAAATCAAAAGTCTCACGGACTTTGCGTTTTGTTTCTTTTGTTCGATTGCTGCTTTTAAAATAAAATTTCTGGTTTTTTCTCGAAACGAAATTGTGGAATATGGTATTGCAATTACTTGACTTTCCCTTGAAATAACTTTTTTTTAGCACTAACCGTTGAAATAACTTGGATGTTCCAAGAAAAATGACGGACCACTTTTGCTGAAACTATTTTTAGGATACCTGTTCTATTCATTTTGCTCTCTTACATGGCGCCTTTAATTTCCCCTCCTCTCCA
This sequence comes from Bothriochloa decipiens, assembly GCA_023333625.1. Taxonomy (NCBI): domain Eukaryota; kingdom Viridiplantae; phylum Streptophyta; class Magnoliopsida; order Poales; family Poaceae; genus Bothriochloa; species Bothriochloa decipiens. The sequence continues at coordinate 10,533,343 of CM041639.1, read as the reverse complement.
AACCGTCTTCCTTAGGTTACTCCCAATGCATAGTTTCATACATACCACATCAGACTTCTTCTTAGCATCAAATCCATTGTACCGTAAACATGTTACTCGTCTTCAGCACTCGTGTGCTGCATAACTGGCTGCCTAGAATTAATACGCCTCACCATGGTCTATATATCACGCCTCACCATGATTTTTCAGAGGCTTATATAGTAGTAGTGTTCTGGATGTCAGAGAAACACTTTCTGATTTTGCAGGTCATCTGCTAGTGACGGTACTTTTATATTTTTGTTTACAATTTGATCCGAGATATTAGAGCCACTGAATGATCGTTGAACATTTTTTAATATAAAAAGGTGTAAGAATGAGCAAATTGATCTCGTACAAAGAAAAGGACCACTGGCACCAGTTGATCCGGTCACAAGTTTTAATTAGTAGGGCAAGATTCCCAGTTGGTCGTTCTTGTTGTGTGAACCAATTCTTTCTTTTTCTTTGTCAAACAAGCCTAGCACAAACCTTTCCATAAAAACCTCGAATAAAGTGGAAAACCAGGGAGCAAGCAAAGTTGAGAAGAAACAAAGATGGGCAGACATGGTCCTCTACTAGCAATAAAGAAAGCAGATGCTCGCAGTTCATTTCTTCTTCCTCGCAGTTCATTTCTTCTTCCTTGGACACGCATGATCAGTACGATGAGCTAAAGAGGCAAAAGTCCAAAATCAAAAGTCTCACGGACTTTGCCTTTTTTTCTTTTGTTCGATTGCTGCATTTAAAATAAAAAATCTCGTTTTTTCTCGAAACGGAATTGTAGAACTTGGTGTTGCAATTACTTGACTTTAGCCTTGAAATAACTTGGATCTTCTAAGAAAAATGATGGCCACTTTTGCTGAAACTATTTTTAGGATACCTGTTCTATTCATTTTGCTCTCTTACATGGCGCCTTTAATTTCCCCTCCTCTCCAAACCGTCTTCCTTAGGTTACTCCCAATGCATAGTTTCATACATGCCACATCAGACTTTTTGTTGAGATGGCATCAAATTAATGAGGAGATAGAGGAAAGCTGTTACTCCATGAAGACATGCACCACTTGGGCTCAAAAACATATGCATCATGTAGGACACATGTCAGCGCAGCCATATCCTCTGTGGCCCGCGCACCCAGAGGCCTCGCTCCTCCACCTAGATCCCTCCCCCATCCTCCTTCTCAATGTTTGGAATATGCCCTAGAGATAATCATAAAGATGATGATATTTCGGTTATATCCATGATATACATTATGTGTACATTGAATATCTATTAAAGACAACTTGTATTGATTGACAATTATCTGAATTGCTTGTGAAACTCTTTTACTTGTATGGTTACTCTAAAGTTATCCCTGATCGGAGTTCGTGTGAGGACACATATGAATATTAGATCAGCACATGTATTAGTTGATGGCTATGTTTTACAAGTCATAGACATAAAGATGTCGAACTAATAATGAGGGCACATGTATGACATGGGGCTGGATTGGCCCAATGTGAGATGTTCTTACTATCTCTTTACACATGTCCTTAGACTTGAGATTGTCATATGTACTCAAGGTGTAAAACGATATACTTAGGGACTGTCAAACGCTACTCCGTAATTGGATAGTTATAAAGGTGGTCTTCGGGTTTGTCAAGAAACATGCTGTGAGACATAGACAATCAAGATAAAATTTGCCCCTCTCTATATGAGAGAGATATCACTGGATCACTCTAATGATTAGATCAAGAAATGCATGATCGTGCTTGGGTTAAGTGTTAACCCACGAGTTGGACCAAATATCGTATGGCAAGGGAATAACATGTATGTGGTTTGTGGTGGTACGTCTAATATGATCTTTGTGTGCGCATAGAAGTTTTCACGACTTGCTAGATGCCACCATCAACTATTGAGCGAGTAGGAGTACTCTGGCCATATCTATGTGTGCGTGAACCCATAGCGTCGTACGCTTAAGGGGCTGGAAGCCTAATTCTGATAGGACCCGAATTAGACAAGCCTTAGGGTTACTAATGGACCTCCAACTCGGGAGCACATTAGGGATGCCTATATAAGCAAGGGGTAGGCGTGCGGCCAGACCAAATCCATGCCTTTTGGCAGCTACCGTCGCCCTCCCCACCCTCTTCCCGTACGTGTGGGATACCTCGGAGGTTCTGCATCTGGAGCACAAGGACAAACCACACAAGAGGGATTGATGGATGGATGACTATGCAATTGCACTACACTGCTGCGATGCATACAACTGCATAGAGTCATCTTCCGCTGCACCTGCGTTTCTAGTGGTACCTATAACTAGCAGTATATCCTAGTTTATAAGGACAAAAATTATGTTTTTTGGCTAGCGTAATCCTCATGACCCTTCAGTGGTATTAAAGCCATAGATGCTTTGTTATAGGTTCAGATATGTGCATATGGTGATATGCGCAGTTGTAGATGAGTCTCTAATCTTGGTTCGTCATCTTACCGTGTTGGTTTTGTAACGATCTACTCGTACCAGTCGGAATTCCATCATTCGAGTTAAGTGATATATGTAAATCCAGTCATGGCAAGTTAGAGATCAATTAGATTGATCGAATTGAATCCTAGGTCAAGTGTTGAGCGCATGTGATGCGCGGCGGTGGTAGATGGGATTTACTGCCGGGCGCCAGGTTGCTAAAAAAGTGTTGTTCGGTAAAACAGCCGTAACTTTTGATCCGTAAGTCGGATTGAGACGAACTCTAAATGAAAATCATAGAGGAGAAAATTTTACATCCAATTTCCCACTCGTAGTTGGATAAAATTAGATTTGCAAAAAATGGCTTGGAAAATAGAGTTTTTGACCCTAGAAGTTTAGGCATCGAAATCATATTACTCTGTTTTGTAAAAGATCATGATTGGTATAGCCCTTATGTGTATGTGATGCATGTATGTAATTAATTTATGGCTTACACGTCATGAGAATGAAAATATGGCTAGAGCCACTTAGATATTGTCACTTTCAGGTAATAGCCTGCGAGCCAATCTGTGATGATCCTATCCATGACTATGTAATTTTACTTCGCTGCCTTGCATTAATGATAGCTAGTCTTGGCGGACTCATCACCGAAGGATGGCATACATGGATCATGGAGATGGAGATCACCATGATGGATATATTGATGGAGATGGAGATCCCCAAAGAAACAATTGGCTATACCAAGTAATATCAATGTTTATGCCATTCTTACTATGTTCTACTTTCCCATGCTATGATGTTTTTGTCTACATGTGTGTGGTAGTAAAGTAGAACGGTCCCTCAGCAATGTTTAAGTTACATGCTCCCCAAAACCTTGCACTGTCATATGTCTTGTACAATCGGTGGTGGGTCTATGAAATTAGGGTGCCACTGGTTTTCCTTGACTAGGCAGATTTGTATCGGATACTTACAGCCGAAGGGTTGATTACTTGAACAAGGTCATCCTAACGATGAGGGACCATGGAGCATGAGTAGTTGAGTGCCACACCATAGAGATGCTGCCCAGCAATAAGAGTCATATGTGATATGATTAGTGAGGAGTTGCTTACTGATCTACAATGTCTTCTAGCGGTGAAGCTAAAGCTCACTAGTCGACTTATTAGTTGTGGGTCTTGAATCACTAAGTATCAATTGAGGGATATTAATTTTAGTGGGAGTAAATTCTATTTTGATATGATTTACTCTTTCATGGATACATTTTTTTAGTATTTTGCATTACTTTTGTTGTAGATCAATGGCGCCTAGCAATCAACCATTTACTTTGCATTCAATACTTGAGAAAGATAAGTTGAATGGAACAAACTATGCAGATTGGATCTGCAACTTGAGAACTGTTCTCAGGGCTGAGAAAAAGAAAGATATTCTAGACACCCCATTACCAGAAGAGCCTGCTGAAAATGCACCTGCTGCAGAGAAAAATGCTTACAAGAGAGCATGTGATGCGGATCTTGAAGTAAGTTGCCTTATGCTTGCTTGTATAGAACCAGATCTGCAAATGCAGATCGACAATAATCATACAACGAATGACATGATCGTGGCTCTTGATTATATGTTCCAAACTCAAGCTAGGACTGAAAGGTTCAATGTTTCAAAAGCTCTTACAGAAACCAAGCTAGTAGAGGGCACAATAGTTGGGCCACATGTAATCAAGATGATTGGTTGCACTCAAAGGTTGGAGAAGCTAGGCTTCCCAATTGACCAAGAGTTGGCTACTGATTTCATTCTCTCGGCTCTTCCACCCAACTATGGAAACTTCATCTCGAACTACCATATGTATGGGGAGGAGAAGGGCTTAAATGAGTTGTGTGGCATGCTGAAAACAGCAGAAGCTGACATCAAGAAAGGTACTGGCAGTAGCCAAATGTTGGTGGTCCAAAACAAGCCTAACTTTAAGAGAAAGAAGGACAATTCTTGGAAGAAGAAGAAGAAGGGCAAGGCTAAAGATGAGATCTCCAAGCCAAAACCACATGCACCTAAGGCTAGACCACCTGCTGATTCTGAGTGCTGTTATTGTAAAGTGGAAAGGTCACTGGAAGAGAAACTATAAGTCATACTTGGCATCCTTAAACCACGGTGGCAGTAAAGGTACTCCCACAGCTTATACGCTTGTAGTTCATATTATGGATATTATTCTCACTAACTCTTATATGAATTCTTGCCTATTTGATACCGGGTCAGTTGCTCGTATTTGTTATACGATGCATGGAATGATAATAAGTAGAAGCATGGAAAAAGGAAAAGTTGATTTCTGCGTGGGCAATAATGCAAGAGCTACTGCGTTGAACGTCGGGACGATGCAACTCCACCTACCATCAGGATTTATTTTGAAATTGAATAATTGTTATTTTGTTCCTAGTTTGAGTCAAAACATTGTGTCACCTTTATATTTGATGAAGGATGGTTATTCTTTTGTGTGTAAAGACAATGGTTGTGTGATCTCTAAGAATGACATGTTTGTGGCTTTTGTATCCATTGTGAATGGGTTATTTATTTTAAATCTTGATGATGCATCTATCTATAATATTAGTGCTAAAAGGCCTCGGCTTAATGAGTTAAGTCCTACCTATATGTGGCATTGTTGTTTAGGTCATATAAGTGAAAATTGCATGAATAAGCTCTATGCTGATGGGCTTCTAACTTTGTTTGATTTTGAATCATACAAGAAATGTGAGGCTTGTTTGCTGGGCAAGATGACCAAGGCACCTTTCACAGGTTTTTCTGAGAGGGCGACTGACTTATTGGAATTTGTGCATACTGATGTATGTGGACCAAGAGTACAATAGCTAGAGGCGGATTTCAATACTTGATAACTTTCACTAATGATTTTAGTAGATATGGCTATGTCTTCTTAATGAAGCATAAGCCTGAAATATTTGAAAACTTTAAAGAATTTTAGAATGAAGTAGAAAATTAACGTGGCAAGAAAATTAAGGCCTTATGATCTAATTGTGGAGGCGAATATTTGAGTCATAAGTTTAGCAACAATCTAAAGAGTTGCGGAATTGTTCGATAGCTTACGCCACCTGGAACGCCACAGAGAAACGGCATGTCCGAGCGACATAATCGAACTTTGTTGGACATGATTTGGTCTATGATGAGCCACTCGGACCTACCATTATCATTTTAGGGATATGCTCTAGAAATAGCCGCTTTCACATTAAATAGGGTACCATCTAAGTCTGTAGTTAAGACACCATATGAAATGTGGACTGGTAAGAGTCCCAGTTTATCTTTTTTGAAAATTTGAGGTTATGGAGTTTATGTCAAATGACTTATATCAGATAAACTAACATTCAAGTTGAACAAGTGTTTTTTATGGGATACCCAAAGCAAACTTTAGGGTATTACGTCTATAACTGGTGAGAGGGCAAAGTGTTTGTTGCTCAAAATGGTGTTTTCTTAGAGAAAGAGTTTCTCAAAAGACAGAAGAATGGACAGAAGGTGTATGTTGAAGAAGTTTAAGATGAGCCAGTAGAGAATAACTCTATGAGTGATGCTAATGTAGCAAAACAAGTTGAGATAGCCATGGCAGTTAAAACACCTCCACAACCACAAAGATCAGCAAGACTTCATAAATTGCATGGGGATTTGTTATTGTTAGACGATGACGAACCTGCAAATTATGCGGACGCAATGATAGACCTAGATTATGAGAAATGGCAAAGTGCCATAAGATCCGAGATAGTTTCCATGGGTGACAATCAAGTTTAGAACTTGGTTGACCCGCCTGATGGGGTTAGACCCATAGAGTGCAAATGGATCTATAAAAAGAAAAAAGGATATGGATGGACATGTTCAAGTCTATAAAGCTCGACTTGTTGCAAAGGGTTTTTGGCAAGTTCAAAAAATTGACTACGATGAGATGTTCTTGCCAGTAGTGATGCTATAATCAATCCAGATCATTCAAGCAATTGCTGCTTATTTTGATTGTGAGGTATGACAGATGGATGTTAAAATAGCCTTTCTAAATGGAAATTTCAAAGAGGATGTGTATATGATACAGCCCGAAGATTTTGTTGATCCTAATAATGCTAGAAAAATATGCAATCTTAAGAAATCCATTTATAGGTTAAAGGAAGCATCTTGGAGTTTGAACATTCATTTTGATGAAGTGGTCAAAGGGTTTGGCTTCCGTCAGAATGAAGAAGAACCTTATGTTTATAAGAATGAAAGTGGGAGCACTGTTGTATTTCTAATCTTGTATGTGACGACATTTTATTAATTGGGAATGACATTTCGATGTTGCAATTGGTAAAGGCTTCACTAAATAATATTTTTTCTATGAAGGATTTAGGAGAAGAAGCATACATTTTGGGCATTAAGATCTATAGAGATAGGTCAAGGAGGCTAATAGGATTAAGCCAAGATACGTACATTAACAAGGTATTGAAACGGTTCAATATGGAACAGTCTAAGGAAGGGTTCTTGCCTATGTCACATGGTATGTGCTTTAGCGATAAATAGTGTCCTTCGACAGCTGATGAGCGCAAGCGCATGAGTAAGGTTCCATATACTTTGGCTATTGATTCCATCATGTAGGACATGATATGTACTCACCCAGATGTCTCATATACTCTACCTGTTGTAAGCAAGGTACCAAGCTAATCTAGGTGAGAGTCACTGGACACTTGTTAAAAATATTCCTAAGTACTTGAGAAGGACTAGATGTGTTCCTAATCTATGGAGGTGAGGAGGAGCTCGTTGTAAATGGTTACACTAATGCTAGCTTCAAACTGACATGGATGATTCATAATCTCAGTCAGGTTTTGTGTTCATAATAAATGATGGTGCAGTAAGCTGAAAAAATTCCAAGCAGGAAATGGTGACCGATTCTATAGCAGAAGTCAAGTACATTGCAGCTTCAAGGGATGCAAAGGAAGGGGTTCCTCATTGAGCTTGGTATGTTTCCAAATGTGTCTAGCCCATTGAATCTACATTGTGATAATAATGGGACGATTGCATAGACTAAGCAGCCAAGAAATCACCAGAAGAACAAACATGTACTGCAGAAATTTCACCTCTTTCAAGAGTTGATTAAACAAGATGAGATTAAGATGTGCAAGATACACACAGATTTGAATGTAGCAGGTCCTTTGACAAAGGCTCTTCCACAGCCTAAGCATGAGGGGCACATGAGGTCTAAGGGTATTAGATATCTGCAAGATTAACTCTAGTGCAAGTGGGAGACTATTGGAATATGCCCTAAAACTAATCATAGAGATGATGATATTTTAGTTGTATTCATGATATACATTATGTGTCCCTTGAATATCCATTAAAGACAACTTGTGTCGATTGAAAATTATGTGAATTTCTTGTAAAACTCTTTTACTTATATGGTTATTTTAAAGTTGTCCCTGATCGGAATTCGTGTGAGCACACACATAAATATTAGATCAACACATGTATTAGTTGATGTCTATATTTCACAATTCATAGACATAGAGATGTCAAACTAATAATGTGAGCACATATATGACATTAGGCTAGATTGACCCAACGTGAGATGTTCTTATTATCTCTTTACACATTATGTGAAACAATCTACTTAGGGACTGTCAAATGCTACTCCGTAACTGGGTAGTTATAAAGGTGATCTTCACGTTTGTCGGGAAACATGCCGTGAGACATAGACAATCAAGATAGAATTTGCCCCTCTCTATATGAGAGAGATATCATTGGATCACTCTAATGATTAGATCAAGAAATACATGGCCATGCTTGGGTTAAGTGTTAACCCATGAGTTGGAACAAATATTGTCTAGCAAGGGAATAACATGTATGTGGTTTGAAGTGGTTCATCTGATATGATCTTTTCGTGAGCATAGGAGTTGTCACACCTTGAGTTGGAACAAATATTGTCTGGCAAGAGAATAACATATATGTGATTTGAAGTGGTTCATCTGATATGATCTTTTCGTCCGCATAGGAGTTGTCACACCTTGCTAGAGGCCACTATCAACAGTTAGGCAAGTAGAAGTACTCGGCCATGTCTATGTGTGCGTAAACCCATAGGGTCGCACGCTTAAGTGGCTGGAAGCCTAATTCGAATAAGACCCGAATTAAACAAGGTTTAGGGTTACTGATGGGCCTCCAACTGGGGAGCACATTAGGGACACCTAGTGCCCGTTCACTCCTTCGACTTTGGCGACGGCCACGACTCCAAGTTGCTAGGTGCGGTCGCGGAGAAGAGCCTAGGCGGTGTGTACAACAACGTCGCCGACAGTAACGACCCCGCCAAGCTCGCCGTGGCCTTCTCCCGGATCCTGGCCGGCCTCGCCACCATCATCACCCAAGACCTCGAGCTCACCGTCACGCCGTTCCACGGCGAGGCAACCATCCAGAACGTGTACGCCGGGACCTACCCCAAGGACCCAAAGGACCCTCCCGGCTCCTTGCCCATCACCGTCAGGTTCGGCACCCGCTCCAGCGAGGAGGCGCGAAGCGTCGTCGTCGAGCTCTCGCTCAGCGACCGCACCACCTTCCAGCCGTATCGCGCCGCCGTCGCGGAGGTCCAATACAGGTTCAGAACCGCTCAGGGGCATCAGGTCCTCTCCGATCCCGAGAAGATCACCATAAAACGCAGCTGGAAAGTGGCAGCCGACGGCACGCCGCCGCCGGTGGAGACCGATGTCATCCGGCAGGAGTAAGTGGTCACGATCGGACAAGCGGTGGAGAAGGCCGAGAATGACAGAATGGAGGAGGCGTGGAACCTACTGGCGGCGGCGCTGAACAAGCTGGTGGAGGCGCGGAAGAAGCTATTCGATCCGATACTGGAAGAGCTCCAGAACGAGCTCATGAAGCTGTTGGCGCTCTTCAAGTCGAAGCAGCTGTACACACAGCACAGCCGCCCCTACGCCATTGCTTCAGAAGCACGCCATGGCCGCCGGCGCTCCACCGAGAAAGGCGACGAGGGTGCCGGACCCTACGACATGCAACGCGTCAAGAAGTACCTCGAGCAGGTCCAGCAGCCCCACGAGGCACCCCTGCCGTCCGCCGCTGATGAAGAGCAGGCGGAAGAGCCGGAGCCGGAGGCGCCACTGAGGCCAGCCGAGGAGAGGAGGACGGCGTCAGTGGTGCTGCGTCTGCTCACGGTGGTGCTTAGCCTGTTGGCCTTCTCGATCATGGCCAGCGCAAAGACGTCCGGATGGGCCGGTGACTACTACGGCCGCTACGAGCCGTACAGGTAAGTGACCACTTTTTCTTTTTCTTTTTCTTTTGTTTACTACTTTTCCTTTTTATTGTCGTCTTCCTCATTCAGATTATTGGATATGTCCGAAGGTTTGGTATTCTGTGTTAGTACCATTTATTACTTTTAGAATTATTCCTTACTTACAAGGTGCTAGAGGCCTATATATTAATTTCTTTTCAAGAAAGGCACTGTTTGGATCCTCTAGTTTCTTAAAAACCAGTTTATAGAAACTGAAATAGCTTGATTTCTGGAAACCAGATTTTAGCTTTTAAGAAACCAAGAATCTAGGCCAACCCACCTATTCCCAGTTTTTATATTTTTTTAGATAAAGAATAGTTTATTTCCGGCTTCATCTATCAACCGATAGAATTAAGTCAATTATTACATAGTCTCACCGAAAGGCACAAACACGGACTGCAAAAGATAACATTTTGTAGCCCACCCAACGGACACTCGAAACAAAATAAGATTTGAGCTAAACATGACCAATGTATCTCGAAGACAACCACCCATTGGAAATAAAAAAATGAAGAGTTGACGTCTCTAGGTGCTGTCGAACTTGAATCAGCTGATTTCCAGTTTTTATATGGGGTAAAAGACTCATTACACTTGGTTAGTTTTGGATAATTATAGTCATTATGCCATCGACTCCTCATTTTTTTTCACGTGGTCGATGTTTTTCCCCCTCTCAGGCCTTGTTTGGATGTATTCATATTCGCTCAAATCCACATGTATTGGGGTAGATTGGAGTGGAATTTGAACTAAATTTCACCCCAATCCACCCCAACCCATGTAGATTGAGGTGAATCTGACAATATGCGAAGAAGCCCTCACAGTGTTGTGCCTGTTAAAAATCCCCCGACATCGCCCTGCACACCTATCCCCACCCCCCACAACCTTAGCAGCCGCCTGCAGGCAGAGAAGGAGCCAACAGAAAACATGGAGCGATTGGCGCCAAATAAAACTGCCGCCAAATAAACCTGCAAGGAAAAAGCCTTAATTAAAAATAAATGATGGACAAGGGGGTCATTACCTACTAAAAAACAGGTTTCCAGTTTCTAGAAAAACCACTCTCCAGCACCTGGTTTTCATTGAGAAACCAGTTTTTAGCTCTAGAATCCAGTTTTTATGAAATTAGAGGGATCCAAACAGGCCTAAGATAAGAGCAGGGAAATTACATTCTTGTGGACAGCAAACTGTCGTGCTGATGTTTCCATCTTATCCAAGCACCATGTATATGGCACCAATCTGAAATAAGAGTAGGGTAGGATTACTTTCAGTTTTACCTCTAGGAATGATAATTTCCATCATATCCAAGCACCATGTCTCTGCATAAACAATCCACGAGGCTCAATACAGTTCTTCCAATTACGTAGTGTTCATATTCTCACACAAGGTACTTATAGTTCATTCCTGAGCTGCCTACACAGCTTACCCAACAACCCATAGTTTAGTTGAATCACCGATCTTTATCGGTTATTAGAGTTTTCCCTTTCATCTATAGATCGGGTTGAATTTTCTCTCTCTTTTTTCCTCGATCCCTCATCAGGGTTGCGTTGCCTAGCCGTCCATCGAGATCCGAATGTCAATCCTCCTGAGAATTAGTTGTCGTTGCACCCTCCTAGGCTACAACTCGACCGGTGGGTGAAAGACCGCTCCCACAGTATTAGGCGCCTGCCGGATCCTGTGGCCGTGTGGCACCGTAGCGCACACATGTCGGTCACATAGGCCAGACAAGACTCTAAGGTAGAAGACCTCAGTCGCCCGACCGAGAAACCCCCCGAACCTTGTCTACTGCAGTGAGGGGGTCTTTTAACCACGGCCTGAAAATCCACTCCCATGGAGAGTCAAACCTAGGACCTGTGGAATGCTGCTCGAGTGTCTTAGCCGCTAGACCAAGCACCCTTTGGCCTCCTACGCTACAACACCGGCTAGTTAGCCTGCTAATGGTCTGAGTCAGCACCGTCTGCCATCTTTTGGGATGCCGTGACCACAGATGTCACAGTTGGGCTAATGCAAGCTATGCTCTTTGATACATCTGCGTGCTCATCGCCCTCACCATCGTGTGATCGACTCGTCATCCATTGAGTTCTTTGGCCAGACAAAGCTGATTTTTATGTATCCATCTGCTCACCGAGATGATTTTGGAATAGTGGAATTGCACCTTCCTCCACGGCTACGACCATGTCCACCTCACCCTCAGCTACATCAGCATTAGAGGGCTATCATCTTCATCGTCTTGAGGCAATCCTAGGTCTGTTCTTCACTCTTAACATCCACTTTGCTCATGCTATGACGGCGAGGGATGTTAGAATACATGGCAATAATTTGAAATATCTGGCTATTATGGTAGGGAAGGGTTACTTTCAATCTTATCCCTATGATAGTTTCCATCGTATCTCTAGGATTTCTTATGATCCTAGCACCATATACTCTATATAAACAACCCACGGCTCGATATATACAATTTATCCAATTACACAGTATTCTTATTCTCACATAGATCAATGGCTTCCCCACCTCATCTATATCGATGACGCTCTTCCACCACTGTGACGATAAGCTCCATCACCGTTTATCTTATCATTGATCCAAGTAGTGGACATTCCCACTGACAGCTTCCTGGCTTCCTCCAACATTCACTTCCGCACAAACCCTAGATAAGGATCTGATAGGGTTCTTGCCCTTGTCATCATGTTCTTATCTGATCATGAATAGTTTTCATCAAAGTAAACACAGAAACCCAACTGAGCCCTAAAGAGCGTCAATGGCCTTTTACTATTGCAACTCACATAATTGTCACCGGTATAAGTGGGAGTCATTGCTTTAATTAATAGAAAGAGAGAGCCATGGGAGAGTGATGTGGATCCTCTGCAGTAATGCTGATGCATTAACAGTCAATATGTGGCCCGGTGCGACATGTTAGTGATTGATTGAACAGGGGACTCAACAAGAAATCAGTAGTACGTTTATGCCATGCCATATATATGGACAGCCTACAGTCATATGAGTGACAACTATATTGCCTCTAACTCCATAAATACTGGTTGCATTTCACAATTCATATTGACGGATAATATCACATTTTTTCTAGAACGTGCATTAGCACGGTTTTTCATTAAAAAGGAGTAGAGTCAATACGAAATGACAAGCAAAGTAGCAATAATAATCCGCCAATTACTGAAGCTAACAGACAGCCGCCCGTCACCACAAGGTTGTGATTTACAATATCTGTACTCCTAAAAAGAGCCAAACCCAGACTCTACCGGCGGGGCGACGTGCGTCGCCCTGCTTCGCTATGCTCGGCTGCATAGGTGCGCCCCGATGCGATACTCCACCTGGCACTCGCTCTCGCTCCCAGCAACCGCACGCTCGTCTGTCTGTCATCAGCGGCGGCCTATACGATTCCAACGCGCTTGCGCGATCAGAAAGTTCTCTCCCTCCTGGTGTGTAGCGGTTCTCTTCCTCGAGGTTTTCCTATGGCCATGATCAGTAAACTAGAAAGGAAAGTCACGATCGTGCGAGGATTGCCTCTAGAGCCATCGGCGGCGGTTTCAACTCGGCAAGGGAGGAGACGCGACCTCCAGACACCACGGCCTAGGGAGAGGCGATCTCTCCTGCCCATCCCCATCATCCGCCCAGGATTGCGTCGTCCCCATCATCGACGGCGGCCGCGATGTCCTCCGTGGCGCCCTCCTTCTCAATCTGTGCATGCCACGCATTGCTTTGCCACTGACTACGACCTCGCGGCGCATGCCGTCGTGGTCTATATCTCCGACGCCACCGGCTCATTTTGGAACAGCGTTGAAGAAGGTGTGCGCCTGACCTGCGAGACAACAAGAGTTGGCATCACCATCACTGCTCTGTGACACAAAGTAGGCGACAGCGCGGAGCCACGGCCAGCACAACGAGGACGGGACGAAGAAGAAGGCTGCGAGCCTGCGACGCTGGCGTGAGCTCGACTAGGGCACAGGGCAGGACCTAGGAGGCAATAACGCGGCGTTGCGGGCAGTCTCATCAGGGTAGGACGAAGGGGCTGGTGGTGCGGCGATGTGGCCAGCCCTAAGAGGACGGACAAAGGATGCGGCGGCGTGGTGAGCCTCTCCGATCAATCTTCCCAACAGGTAAGTCTTTTTTTTTTTACCTTGCAGATGGTGTGAGTGCGGTGGCGTGCCTCCAGTCCTCCGCACACACGGTAGAGGTGGTAGAGCACCGACAAGTACACCATGCTCATGTGGAGGTGAGATCGTAACCTCGGCTTCGCCACTATCCTTTGCTCACTCTCTTTCTATTTAGATTTCATAGATTAGAAAATGGTGAGCGATTGTCAGGTAACTGCCAAAGGTGCTTGGTTAAGTGGTCACTGTTCCAATTCCTTCTTCTTTCTCCAGAGCAGAAAAGCCAATTGTACGTGAATTACAGGCTACAGAACATGGATATGTTTAATTAGCTCAGCAGGGTTTGTTTGGCTGTGTCGATTCAACATAATAATTCTGGTGAGAGGTATGTTACTGTTCCAATGAATCCTTTGTTCCATAAGTGGATTAGTAAATTTGCAAGATTTTACAAGCTTTTGATTACATATTCTCTTTAACAAGGTATCAAATGGCTTTGCTTTTGAATCTTTCACGCGGAAGCAGGATGCAGAAACTTCAGTATATCCTACCTGGGATTGGGTAATGTAGGAAGAGAAAAAAGGCACCACAGATTGGAAAGAGGTTACCAAGTTTATATTGGTTTTGTATTCTAGCTGTTTGCTTGATCTCTATCATCTAATATTACTGTTTTTGTAAGGAAATATCAAATCCATTGTGCCAGTCTATTGTATAGAAATATCAACAAATCCTATTGGTTGGACTGGGTTCTTATATTATTTCATTTAGGCTTGGGAACAAAGTCTCTGACTGTATGGATGACTAATTGCTAAGCTGTTTGAGGAATCAGTTTTGAGTTTTACTTGTTATATTTTAGGAACTCATGCATATCTGATTCTTCTCTAGGCAAATGGCTTGACATTGATGTGTCTCAGTTGCAGTTAAGCTACCTTACACATCTAATTTTGATACAATGCTTTGGAAATTAGTTAAGGACTTCAATGTCTCCAATTTGCAAGTATTTGTGAATTTTAGGATTTTTCTTTTAGGATTTGAGATGGAATACTAAAAGTAAAACAAAATTGTTTTGTGTGATGGACTACTGTCTTTTTTTTCCCTTTTGTAGCTTACATCTTCTAGCCGAGTTCAAAGGTAGTAAAGAGTTTAAATTTATTCCCTTTTAGGATTTGATAGGATCTTAAAAGTAAAATGAATTTGTTTTTGGTCTTGACTACTTCTTTTTGTTTTCTTTTTTAGCTATACATGCGTGCTGACGTATGAACAAAGTTAACCAGCATGCCGATATATTCTAGGTAAGTTCACAACATGTTCAGTTTGAATTTTCTGGAATCATCAGCTCGGAGGTCCTTCGGGAAGATAATGTTCTTTCTGATATATGCAAATCAGTCTGGTTGATACGTTCTCCTTTTTCCAGGTGGAGATCACTATACCCTTTTGTATGATTGGTAATTTGATGTCGATCACCTATCATTGTCAAACAAACTTTTGCTAATGATCACCTAGCAAAAATATCAGTATCTTAGTGTTGATTAAATTTAAGCCACATTGTATGATTGGTAATTTGATGTTGATCTACAAGATATATTATCTCATGAAATATTTTAGCATCCCGTTGCAACGCACGGGCATTTAACTAGTACAAACTAGATTGCGACGAGGGCCTACATAGCTCCTAGAACAGTTCCTGCAACGCCAACAGGTGCCGGTACCCAGCCAGGTAATAGGTACAGCCGGGTTAGACGATGTTCCGTTGAACGTCCTTGCGTTTCTCTCCTTCTAGATGGACCAGCCAACAAGGAAGAAGAACGAGTCAAAACCCTTGCGCATGTGCTTGACAATTGTCTTCCTGCTCCTCAACCACCACAGCAACACCATCTCCTCATCGGAGAGCTTGGTCTCCTGCAGACATACAAGCATAGCACATTCCTGGGAAACCAGGTCCCTAACGACAATGCGACGGGTGCGACAAGGGAGACGCTTGCACAAAGCGTTCATAGACAAGGCCTCCCCTTGAAGCCCGGCCAGGTTCGGGTTCATGGCCACGGGATCCAACTCCAGCGAGAAGAGCGTCTAAAGTGCCTCCTGTTTTGTGGGCGTGAGCTCATCCGAGAAGGTCGCCACGTACATCTGGACAGCACCCAGGTCGGCGGGCAGAGCCTCATTTGGTAACCCCAGCTTCTGCATGAGAATGGCCTGTGCCTGAAGTGTTGCATCGGTGCATGAGGCTTCGCCACCGAACGGGTACTGCGCCTGATGGACAGCACCGGTGCCGGGGCGCGGGGAGAGCACAACATAAAGGTGGAGGCAGTCCTCACCTATTAGGCTAGTCTTTTGGGTTGAGTTAGGCTCAATTCCTTGTGGTTGTGTGCTCCGGTGGACCTAGGCCTTATATGGGCCCGCTCGTGGACACACTGGCCGGGTCGGAATTTTATAACAAGTGGCATCGGAGCAATCGTTTTCTGATTAGGGTTCCATGGCGATGTCGATGAAGTTTGATCTACCATTGCTGGACTACAAGACGCGGTTCTCGCTATGGCAAGTCAAGATGCGAGCTGTTCTGGCGCAGAAAGATGACTATGACAAGGCGCTGGAAGGTTTCGGGAAGGCGAGCAAGGCCGATTGGACTCCTGAGGAAAAACGCAGGGATCGTAAGGCCATGTCTCTTATTCAGCTTTATTTGCATAATGATATTTTGTAAGAGGTGCTGCAAGAAAAGAGTGCTGCAGAACTCTGGTTGAAACTGGAATCGATCTGTATGTCCAAGGATCTAACCAGTAAGATGCATATGAAGATGAAGTTGTTCACTCTCAAGATGAAGGAGAGTGATTCAGTGATGAGCCATTTGTCCGTGTTCAAGGAGATCGTTGCTGACCTTGTGTCGATGGAGGTTAAGTATGATGATGAGGATTTAGGGCTTTTACTGTTATGTTCTTTGCCCAGTTCGTATGCTAATTTTCGTGACACCATACTCTTAAGCCATGATGAACTAACCCTTGCAGAAGTTTATGAGGCCCTCCAGTCTAGGGAGAAGATGAGGGGCATGGTGCAGACCGACGGATCGTCGTCCTCCAAGGGCGAAGCACTACATGTGAGGGGCAGATCTGAGCATAGATCCTCCAATGACGGCAACAGTCGTGACAAGAGTCACAACGGCAGAGGTCGTTCAAAGTCCAAACCGCCCAAGATGTTCTGTAAGTATTGCAAAAAGAAAAACCATTTTATTGAGGATTGTCTGAAACTTAAGAATAAGGAGAAGAGAAAAGGAAATCATGATGGTAATGCTTCCGTTGTCTCTGGTGTTGAAAATTCTAATTCTGGAGATTGCTTGGTCGTTTTTGCTGGCTGTGTTTCTGGTCATGATGAATGGATACTTGATTCTGCATGTTCATTTCATATCTGCACTAACAGAAATTGGTTTAGTTCATATAAGCCTTTGCAGAAAGGAGATGTGGTGCGGATGGGAGACGACAACCCGTGTGACATTGTGGGGATCGGTTCTGTTTAGATCAAGGCACATGATGGCATGACACGCACGTTGAAGAATGTCAGGTACATACCAGGGATGTCCAGGAATCTGATTTCACTCAGCACGCTTGATGCAGAAGGTTTTCATTATTCCGGTTCATATGGCACTCTTAAGGTATTAAAAGGTTCGCTTGTTTGCTTGAAAGGTGATCTTAATTCTGCAAAGTTGTATGTTCTTAGAGGAAGTACTTTGTATGGTTCTGTCTCCACTGCTGCTGCTATTAGTAATGGTGAACCTAGTAAAACTAACCTTTGGCATATGCGTTTGGGACATATGAGTCAACTTGGTATGGCAAAATTGATGAAGAGAAACTTGCTTGATGGCTGTACTTCGAGTAACATGAAGTTCTGTGAGCATTATATTTTTGGTAAGCACAAGAGGGTAAAGTTAAACACCTCAGTTCATACCACCAAAGGTACTCTTGATTATGTACATGCTGATTTATGGGGTCCTTCCCGTATGCCTTCTCTTGGTGGTGCTCGTTACATGCTTACAATTATTGATGATTACTCTGTAAAAGTTTGGCCTTATTTTCTAAAAAAATAAAGATGATGCCTTTACTGCTTTTAAGAATTGGAAAGTTATGATAGAAAGGCAAACTAAAAGAAAGGTGAAATTGCTTCGTACTGATAATGGTAGAGAGTTCTGTTCGGATGCTTTTAATAATTATTGCAGGCAAGAAGGTATTGTTAGGCATCATACCATACCACATACTCCGCAGCAAAATGGTGTGGCTGAGCATATGAATAGGACCATCATTTCAAAGGCTCGTTGCATGTTGTCCAATGCCAGGATGAACAAGCGTTTTTGGGCTGAAGCTGCAAACACTGCATGTTATTTGATAAACAGATCACCTTCTATTTCACTAAATAAGAAAACTCTCATTGAGGTCTGGTCTGGTACACATGGAGATTATTCACAGTTGAAAGTTTTTGGCTGCACTGCTTATGCTCATGTTGATAATAAAAAATTAGAGCCTAGAGCTATTAAATATCTTTTCTTGGTTATGGTTCAGGAGTTAAAGGATATAAATTGTGGAATCCCAAAACAGGAAAGACTTTTATGAGCAGGAGTGTTGTTTTCAATGAATCTGTGATGTTCAATGACAGTTTGTCTTCAGATCATGTTTCAGATAATTCTAAAAAGGAGCTGCAGTATATCAGTGTGCAGGTGGAGCATGATGATGGTGAGGCAGGTGTGCAGGTGGAGCCAGTTGATGGTAATGATGATGAAGTTGCTGCTGATAGTGCTCATGATGTTGTTCAGCAAAACTCACCTCCTGAGTTGTAGCTAGAGGAGGATGCTTCTATTGCTCATCGAAGGTCCAAGAGAAATTGTGGTGCTCCAAAGCATCTAATTGAGGAATATAATTTGACTTATTATGCTTTGAGTTGTGCTAAACAGGTGGAGAATGCTCATAAGCCTAAAACTTATAAAGATGCTATTGCTTCTGCTGATCGTAAGAAGTGGATTTCAGCTATGCATGATGAGATGCAGTCTCTAGAGAAGAACTGCACTTGGAAGATTGTTCCTTTGCCTAAGAAAAAGAAGACTGTTTGCTGCAAGTGGATCTTCAAAAGAAAGGAGGGTTTAACTCCTGGAGAGCCTCCAAAGTATAAGGCAAGGTTAGTAGCAAAAGGCTACAGTCAAGTTTCTGGTGTTGACTATAATGATGTGTTTTCTTCCGTTGTAAAGCATAGCACTATCCATACTTTCTTTAGTATTGTTGCTTCACGTGATCTTGAGCTTAAGCAGTTAGATGTGAAGACTGCATTTTTGCATGGTATTCTTGAGGAGGATATATACATGGACCAACCAGAAGGGTTCATAGTGCCAGGCAAGGAGAAATTTGTGTGCAAGTTGAAGAGGTCCTTGTATGGTTTGAAGCAGTCCCCTCATCAGTGGAATAAAAGATTTGATTCATTTATGTTGTCGCATGGTTTTAAGAGGTCAAAATTTGATAGCTGTGTTTACATTAAGCATGTTAATGAATCACCTATATATCTACTGTTATATGTTGATGATATGTTGATTGCTGCCAAGAGTACTATTAAAATCACTAAATTAAAGAAATTATTGAGTAGTGAGTTTGACATGAAAGATCTTGGTGCTGCTAAGAAGATACTCGGTATGGAAATTACTAGAGACAGAGAATCTGGTTTGTTATTTCTTAGTCAGCAAAATTACATTAAAAAGGTTCTTCAGCGTTTCAACATGCATTATGCTAAGGCTGTTAGTACTCCTATTGCACCTCATTTTAAATTGTCAGCTGATCAGTGTCCTAGTACAGATCAAGAGATTGAATACATGTCAAAGGTTCCTTATTCTAGTGCTGTTGGGTCTTTGATGTATGCCATGGTTTGCCCTCATCTAGATTTGTCATATGCTATGAGTTTGATCAGCAGGTATATGTCTAATCCTGGTAAAGAATATTGGGGGGCAGTTCAGTGGATTCTCAGATACCTCAGAGGAACTAATAAGAGACTTATTGGTTATGTGGATTCAGATTATGCGGCTGATCTGGATAGACAAAGGTCTTTCACTGGTTATGTGTTCACTATTGGCAGTTGTGCTATGAGTTGGAGGGCCACTTTGCAATCTGTTGTTGCATTGTCTACTACTGAAGCAGAATACATGGTGTTTATGAAGCGTCCAAGGAATTAATTTGGCTGAAAGATTTGTACGCTGAGCTGTGTGGAGATGATTCTTGTATTAATTTATTTTGTGACAATCAAAGTGCCATTTATCTTACCAAAGATCAGATGTTCCATGAGAGGACTAAACATATTGATATCAAGTATCATTTTGTTCATGATGTGATCGAAGATGGTAAGCTAAAGGTATGCAAGATCAGTACTCATGATAATCCTACTGATATGATGACTAAGCCTATTCCTGTTGCTAAGTTTGAGCTGTGCTCAAGCTTAGTTGGCTTAGTAGAATAGTCCAAGAGACTATTTGGCGCCAGTGGTATTTGTCCTGTTGCTATGTTCAGAATGCAGGTGTTGATTCATGCTACAAGATGAATGTCTTAAGGTGGAGTTTGTTGAATATGTTCCAAATTTATTCCCCAAGATAAAGGCAGACTTCTGACGGAGCGAAGCGAAGGCCCGTAGAAGCCGAAGGAGAGGTACGGTACATATACCCTTAGAAGCGGAGGTACGGTACATATACCCTTGCTAGGGTTTCACTGAGATATATTCTCTCTTGTAAGCCGCCGCTACGGCGTTGTAACCCAAAACTCTTGATTATAGTGAGGAGTGTTTGCTGGCTGGCGCCCATGGTTTTTCCCCTTCGCATTGGAGGGGTTTTCCATGTTAAATCTTGTGTCTCTCTGTGGTTTGATCTTGTGTTCTTCATCGTTTATTCGTCCTAATCATAACAGGACCTACAGAGCCTGGGCCCAGAGATGATGATCAAAGTCTCCAACGAGATGCATACCCTGTCCTCCAGCTCTTCCAGAATGCTAGCGGTCGGGATCGATGCAACCGGCACGGGTCATCGTCCTCCGTCGGAGACAACCACGTCCAGGGCCACCTGGGGCTGCACCTCCAAGTCAAAGTGAACAGGACCGTTGACATGGGGCCAATTCCAAAAAGAGGCGATCCGTTGATGCCAGCCTTCATGGCACACGGGCCCCTCCACTGGGCTGACCGTTGAGGGCCCATTTTCGGAGAAACAAGGTCCAGCACAAAGTGACTAGGCGGCACCCTGGGTAGGGTGGCTCCAGCAATCTTGGCTTCAAACTCCATTGGGTCCACCCTGGGTGGCACCCCCTAGACCGCACAAGACCTGGAGCAGTCAGGGTCAACTTTTGTGGCCATGTGACGATGCTTGGTCAAAGCAGCCCACCTTTTGGCAGGGACCCTCAGTATGGGAAACACTGTGGTCAGAAGCACGCGCATGCAGCACCCTGGTGCCCGTGATGCAACATCTGCTCGATGAGGGGCCCCCTGATGCCAGCAAAGGCCCGTTGAGGACGCCACACAGAGCCTCTATCGGCCAGGGCCCACCCCAACTCATCTTCATCTTCAAGCCTCGGAGCCATGGCGGTGCCAACACGTCCTCGAAAGACGAGGCCTGTACCACGATCGAGGGAAGGCGCATCACCGGTGCCCGGCAAACAAACAGTCCGATGGGCAAATCCCCGCGAGCGCCAGTGTGGGCCATCGTCAAGCCCGGGGTGGTACCTGTTGAAGTTACTTACTATCACCGATGTCAGAGTCATGACCGCCACCGTAGTAGTCCTCATCAGATGATGAAGACTTGCTCGCCCAGTCCTAGTACTCAATGAGCCGCAGATGAGCTAGTAGCGCAGGGTCGAAATGTAGGCCTAAAAGGTTTCCTACTCCCTCACCAAGAGGATGCCAGGATTGTGTGGCACCCGCGGCTCTGAGATGATGAGGATGATGTTAAGTTTAGTCTCACATTGGAAATTGATATTGGGAGTGCACAACATATAAGGCTAGGCAACCCTCACCTATCAGGCTAGTCTTTTGGGTTGAGTTAGGCCTAAACGCCTGCTCTGAATATGTTATGCACGTTGGGCCAAAGGCCCTGTCGGCTTGTGGACACACGAGTTGGGCTGAAATTTTATAACAATTGGTATCAGAGCCCATAGTTACTAAATCCTGGAGCAATCCAGAGTCACATGGTTACGGGGGAGCCCGTGAACGTCTTGCAGCAGGTTCACACGAATGTGTGATCAGACGTTGGGCCTAGATCCCATGGTGGACTCAGGTTTTGGCCTCTTTCGGATGGGAAGAGCTGAGTCTGATGTGTGACGGGGGAGATTGTTGGGTCTAGTCCCACATCGAAAGTTGATGTTGGGAGTGCACAACATATAAGGCTGGGCAACCCTCACCTGTCAGGCTAGTCTTTTGGGTTGAATTAGGCCTAAACGCCTGTTCTAGATATGTTATGCACGTTGGGCCAAAGGCCCTGTCGGCTCATGGACACACGAGTTGGGCTAAAATTTTATAACAAGTGGTATCAGAGCCGATGGTTGATTACTCTGGGAAAATGGAAAATCTCTGTGCCCTATTGTCACATGTTTACGGGGGAGTCTGTGAATGTCTCTTGATATCACATTTAAGACCATATAAATGGTATGTGATATAGAATTGGACTCCATGCCTTCATAATATCTTCTGGTATATCACATTTGAGGCCACATGGATGGTATGTGATGGAAGAGTTGGTCCCGATGTATGATGGGGGAGATTGTTAAGTTTAGTCCCACATCGGAAATTGATGTTGGGAGAGCACAACATAAAGGTGGAGGCAGTCCTCACCTATCAGTCTAGGGTTGAGTTAGGCCCAATTCCTTGTGGTTGTGTGCTCCGGTGGACCTTGGCCTTATATGGGCCCGCTTGTGGACGCACTGGCCGGGTCAGAATTTTATAACAGATGAGGCTGGGGTGTGCGCACTCGGCAGTGACAAAATACTCCTGGTCATCATCCTCATAGATGCCGGCGGCCTCCGCGTCTGCCAATTGCACTCCAGCACAGGATGACCCAAGTAGCCACTGCACCGTGGCCACTACGTGAGCATGCGTCGAGACACCCTTGATTCCTACCAACACCTTGAACGTAAAATCCCCGGCTGGGGAACTAGAGAACCATGACTACCTCTTCCAAATTAGCCAGAAAGGCGCCACACCATCAGCTACCACAGTGTGAAGGACAAGATCGAGGTTCGCACGCTGCTAGAAATGAAAAATGAAGTCCTCAGGGGCATGACAACGAACGGAGAAAGCATCCTCCACAATGCCCATGACATCACTCAGATGCTCCTACACCATCATTGTCGACACCATCGCCGCTAGAGCTAGTGATGGCGCATCCTCCGCCACCTGCAACTCTGTAGTGCGCGGGAGGCAATGACTCAATGAACGGGCCATCTGAAAACGACATGGAAGGACGACGGCAACAGCGCTCACGGCCTACCTCCGAAGGGGCCAAGCGGTCCTCAGCAGAAAGCGGCGATGGTGGAGGCGCCCCCCACTGCGGCGGTGGAACAGGCTCATCCCGGGGCGGCGGCAGAGGAGGAGGTGGTGGAGGTGACGTGGATGGGGCTGGGTTGACCGGCGACTATGGAGTGGGCAGCTCATACTAGCGCGGCATAGACGGTGACTGGCCGGTAGAGGCAGAGGCGCCAGACACCGTGTCCACCGACCTAGACTGGCGGGCCGGGGAGACGCAATCCTGGCGAAAACGACATGCACGGCTGGTGGCTCGTGAAGGCGAGCTACCACGCTTGGCCCCAACCTCCGACATCTTCAATGGGCAAATGCGCGCCCGTTGCCCCTCACATCGGCAGGTGCCGCTACACGACAGGAACTTGCAATCCGCCTTGACATGCCCCTCCCAGAGGCAATTGAAGCAGAGGCCAACAAGGTCCTCCAGCACTGGTTGCAGCGAATGTGGGCGCTAGGAAGCCAGCGATGCCACTGACGGTGATTGTGCACCTCCCAAAACCCATCCGCATCAGGCTTGGAGGAGAGGCGCGCAGGCATGTTGAGCAGTGGGCCTCCGCCACGGCCGAGGGGCCTACCCAAAGGTGCCCCCCGGCGACGACGATGTAGCACGCGGCGGACGACAAATACCCCCTTCCCCTTCCCCGCAGGAGGCCGCGACTGCCTGGCCGAGCCCTCCGACAGCTCCTCGAAGTTGGAGAAGCAGAGTCTTCCCCCCTGCCGTCATCGAAGCGGAAGATGGAAGGCGAGAAGGGTTGGGCGTCAAGGTTGAGGGTGGAGCCCCCAGATCTACATGACGGGGAACCCATCCCCAAGGCATAGAGGGTTGGGAGATGGGGGGGAGGGGAGGTGCAGTGGACACTGGTGCCGGAGTGGTGGCCACCGGCGGAAGGGGGGGTTGGGGGCGGGGTGCGGAGCTCAGCTCTGCTCATCACTGCAGTTGATTTACACAGAAGACCTAGAACTTAAACATTTATTAGGACTCCGATCTGATAGTGGGAACCAGTTTGGGCCCGCTAGTATTCCTTTCCCTTCATCCAAGCCCATCACTCTCTTTGCTGATGAAGAAAGAGGTGAACTGCAGGAACCAAGTGATGTAGTACATACGGACAATATGACATCATTGACTACCTTTATTATTAAGACTTTTCTATCTTATTGCGCTTTGCTCAGGGGAGTCGATTAGCTTTGCGTCTGTTGCAGATTTGCAGCTGGGGATTTAACTTTTGGATTGATTGATTCACTAGTAAATATTACATTGTTTATTTTTACGAGGCATAGATTGATATTAAAAAATTACAATTTAATAGATTTAATTTGTCTAGAATATGTTGTCAATTGGTCCAGTTTTACTACCTAACCATGCATTATACGAACTGTGATGCGTGATACTCCCTCCGTTTTTTGAAATATAGTCGTTAGGATAAAAGTTCTAGTTCATTTTTTAACTAGATTTGTCATCCTAACGACTATATTTAAAAAACGGAGATAGTATTTTGTTATGAAATAACCCATCTATGCAATTATATATATCTAGCCGCTGGATGATGGTTAATAATCTAGGGTGAAGGCTAGACAAATCCACAAAGCCAAAGAGTCTAGCTAGCAGTGCATATTGAACTTGCACCCAATTTTGATCACGAAACTCTCACTGATATGAATGTAAAGGAACGGTCCTTAATTTTTTACTGTTGCAGGTACACCGTCGGAGTGAACGTGATAGTCTGTTTCTACTCGATCGCGCAAGCATTTATCGAGACCTGCCGTCCGGCCTCACCGAGGCTCCAGACCACTTCGTGCTACTGCATCGCCCTCTTCCTCGACCAGGCAAGCATGGCATGGGCATGGGCATTCTTTGTATAATTATATTCATCAATCAGTCAAAGCCATTGGTGATCTACTGATTTGCGAGAACCCATTGATCGAGTTCGTTCATCGCGCGAGGTGGTTGATGAGTTGGCTGATCTCGCTGCAGGTGTTGGCGTACCTCCTCATGTCGGCGTCGTCGGCGGCAGCGTCTCGCCACCACCTGTGGGTGTCGCGGTTCGGCAAGGACTGGTTCACGGTCTCGACTCTATTCATGCTACCATTCTCGGAAGAAGCTTTCTCTGAATTCGAAAATCTGTAGATGCAATTAAGATCGATTGAATATGACCAAGAAGGGGTTGATACATGGAAACCGATATGGGGTGATACATATACTTCCAAAAAAGTATTATACATATGTGTTCAAGGGGATGGAATCACACTCCATTTTCAAAGTGATATGGAAATGCAGATGTACACCTCGGATCAAATTCTTTGCATGGTTGATTCTGGTGGATAGGCTGAACACTAAGGATATGCTTCAACAAAGACACCTGAATGTACAAGGTACCACAACATGTGTCATGTGCACATCAAGAAGCTTGGAAACTTTACATCATCTATTTTTTGAGTGCCCATTCGCACAACAATGTTGGTCCAGAATTGATATCACCTGGGACAATTCATTGGAGCTACTTGACAGATTCATGCATGCTCGGGCAATGCATCCCATTCCTTTCTTTACTAAAGCCACATTTATTGCAGCATGGGAATTTTGGAAAATTAGAAATGATAAGGTCTTCGCTCGACGGGATCCAACGACAGCCTTTTGGTGGTCTAATTTCAAAAGTCAGTGTCTTTTGCAATCGGTTAGATTTAAGGATGATCTGCGATCATCATTTTGTGTTTGGCTCGATGCTTTTAGCTAAACTTGTATGTATACCATGTACTCCTCTTACTTTAAATAAAATTTAAATTCACTGCAGGGATCTCCCCATAGTTTTTTGCGTAAAAAAAAACGACAAGATCAGTGTCGCGGTCGGATCTCGTTCCTGGCCTTCCTCGCGCTGTCTGGCAACGTGGTCATCTCCACGGCGAATCTCTTCAGCAGGATATGACGATTCAGGCCGCTGCGGGACTCTCTCTGTCATAGTAAATAGATATTTCCATATATATGACTTCGTGCGTTGGACAAAATATATTCTGGAAATAACTTGATATCCGTTAGCCGGAAAAATATGGTCTTTGCTTCCTCAGAGGAAACAATGGCGCATTTACAAACAATTAACAATAAAATATTCATGTACATAGTGTTTACAATTTTACTATTCTTTGACAAAGGACTGACAATACAACTGCGCCGAAATTCCTTGACGGAATTAGTTAGATGCTGCCGAGTGAGATACCGGGAGGCTGGATCTTGGGGCATGAAAAAAGTTTCAGAATTGTTTATTGGCTCTGCTACTTTGGAGGGTCATGCTAAGTTTAACATTGAAGCAGTATGAGTGGATTAAGTGTTCCACCTCTGAAAAAGTGTCACTGGACCATTTCCGTTTTTCCAATACTAACTTCGTTGCATCAATACCCTCAAAGAAGCAAAAAAGCATCTCAATAGTGGAGCAAGATTAATCTGAACACAATTATGAGATAGTAGGTAACAAAGTTCAAATGCTGCAACACTCGTCACAATGTTTGAGAATCAAAATGTTAGCACAATTAACTTGTCTTTGAATGTATATATGCCAGACGACCAGTCTCACTATCCTGATAACACAGACCCTGTCAATACGTTCGTCCCTGCGCCGTCACTGATGAAGGTTGGTGAAGTCCCTCATTGTGCTATACCAGCGGATGCCTGATGATCCCACGCCCTTCATCCAGGAAGAAGCTGTTGTCCCTGAAGTGCGCACTAGATAAGAACGGCTTCAGTCATAGATCTCATAATCTTGGGCCTGAAACAACAGATGCACCAAGTCAGAATCCAGATGTTGCGGTGGGTGCACAGCTCGGATAGCCAAGGAAGCATGTATTGAACATGAACTTCCTGTAATCGTGTCAGGCATTTGTATCCATGTTAGGGGCATTAGTTTGTTACATTTTCATTTAAGCAAGTTTTGTAACACAGCATAGAATCGTAGGCAGAGGCAGACTGCACGTCTCTGCGCCATGACCGCGTCCAGGATGGGCTCACCTCGCCATGGCGCGCAAGCTTGCATGTCGCACGGGCGTCCACAAATGATGGCGCAACATGCAGCTCCACTTCGTGGCGGGGATGTCAGATTGAACCAATAACTAAACCAAGTGAATGCATCTGGAAAAAGCTGCGCCATTCTGCAGTAAAAACACTCTCTATCTCTCATGTGTTGTTCGCTCTCGCCGTCGGTAGGGTTTTAGTCACCGCGGTCACCACTCGCCGGTGCCGCGCCGTGCTGAGCTCCTCACCGGAAAGTAGTTCCAACATTCTGGTATTGGAGCCGTGTTTATGCAATATGAGCGATTTGAGAGCCCACCAAGAGAGCCACCAAGGAAGAAGTTTGTTATCCCGCGACGAACACCGCCACCATCCACCATGGGCGACACACAAGGTTCCGGCGGCGGCGTCAAGGAGAGTTCACTCCTATGGCCAATGCTCACCTCCGACAACTACACCAAATGGTGATGCTGATGCAGTGCAATTATGAGGCGCTAGAGATCTGGGGGGTGATCGACCCAGGTACTGGCGTCATCAAGCGCTCACAGGATCGATAGGCGATGAGCGCGCTCAAGCGCCCAGTCCCCAGGGAGATATGGCAGATGCTGGGAAGGAAGAAGACCATGAAGGAGGCGTGGGAGGCAGTGAGGACAATCGTGTCAAGGAGGTCAATGCCCAGAAGCTGCTGAAGGAATTCGAGAACATCGCCTTCAAGGATGGCAAGTCCGTTGATGACTTTGGCATGCGGATCACAAACCTCATCAGCAATCTGAAAACCCTCGGTGAGAACATTGACGATGTGTGCATGGTGAAGAAATTTCTCTGCGTAGTGCCACCTCGCTTTGCACAGTGGTGGTTTCCATCGAGATGTTCTATGATTGGAAAGAACTCATCATGGGAGAGTTGATCGGGCGTATGCGGGTGGCGGAGGAACACCTGGAGGACAAGTCTGAGAAAATTACAGACAAGATGGGCCAGCTACTCCTCACCGAGGATGACTGGCTCGAGAAGCACAAGCATTGTTTCCACCCCAGAGCCAAGCCGGGTGGGAGCGATGGAGGCGGCGACGCTTCGAAGTTCAAGGCGGCACCACGCACTGATGGCGGCACCTCAAAGCTGATCAAATTGACCTCCAAGGGCATGCTGCATCGCAAAGGACGATGCCACAATTGTGGCATATACGGCCACTGGGACCAGGACTGCAAGCGTCCAAGGAAAGATAAGAAGGAGTAGGCTCTGCCGGAGGCGAACGTGGCCATCGGCGGCGTAGACTAGTCAGGCGCACTGATGTTGGCCACATGTGACGTCGTGCACAGGCAATCACAGTGTGTTCACCTGGCAATGGAGAAAGTGGTGCCAATGGACATTCCAGATTGCGTCTGGGTGCTTGACACTTGCGCCAGCAACCACATGACAGGAACACTATCAACGCTGACACAAGTTGACACAAGTGTTTGAGGAACAGTGCATTTTGGTGATGGCACACGTGTCGAGATCCATGGCATGGGTTCAATGGTGATGGAGGATCGTCATTAGGGCCACAAGGTACTAACTGATGTTCATTACATTCCCAAGTTGAAAAGTAACATTGTTAGCTTGGGTTAGTTTGAAGAAAAAGGATTCATGTGTGTTTTGGGAAATGGAAGACTTCATGTGTTTGATCAAGAACAAAACCTATTAATCTCTGCACCTAGGACAGGGAATACTGTATTTGGCAAAATTTGGGCTAGTACCACCTATTTGCTTGCTTGCTCAATTTAAAGATTAGTCATTGCAGTGGCATGCTAGGTTTGGGCATTTAAATTTCAGAACTTTGAATGAACTCAGTTCTAAGAAAATGGTTGATGGTCTGCCACCAGTAGCCAGGGTAGAGAAGGTTTGTGATGGTTGTGTTCTGGGAAAACAGAACAGAAAACCCTTTCCACAAGTGTCAAATTATAGGGCAGAAAAGGGCTTAGATCTTGTACATGTTGATTTGTGTGGCCATGTCACTCTAAAGTCAATTGGGGGGCATCCTACTTTCTGCTTGTTATAGATGATTACAGCAAATACATGTGGGTTGAGATGCTCAAGACCAAGGATCAGGCTCTAGAATGTTTCAAGAGGGTCAAATTGAGAGCTGAACTTGAGTTGAATGGCAAGATGAAAGCTTTGAGAGCTGATAGGGGGGAAGTTTATTTTCAATTAGTTCTCAATTTTTTGCAGTGAAGGTGGCATCAAGCAATATACTACTACCACATATTCTCCCTAACAGAATGGAGTAGTAGAAAGAAGGAATCAATCAGTAGTTGAAATGGCCAGGTGCTTGTTGAAAACAATGAAGGTGCCATCTGAATTCTAGGGTGAGGCTGTGTGCACTGCTATGTATATTCTGAATAGATCTCCCACAAAGGCACTGAAAAGAAAAACTCCATTTGAAACTTGGCATGGTAAGAAGCCAAAAGTTAGTCAATGAGGACCTTTGGGTGTGTTGGTCATATAAAGGTGGTTGGTCTAGGTCAGACATAATTGTCTGACTGATCCTGCCCAATGATGTTCATAGGTTATGAGTCAGGCACAAAAGGCTACAGATTTTATAATCCCGCTACTAACAGATTGGTGGTGAGCAAGGATGTCGTCTTTGATGAAGAAAGGCCATGGGATTGGACTGATGCAGGGAGCAACACAGAACCACTGACAGACAGCTTTGTAGTTCAATATGAACTGCCTGACAGAAATCTGACAATAGAGGAAAATGCAGACAATCAGCCTGCAAAGCATGAGGGTGAACAATTGGCTAATCAAGGGGGTGATGGTGAACATGTTGCGGCATCTCCTAATCCTTAGATCACTCCTAATTCAAATGAAGGAGCAGGTGGCATGTGGGCCACACCATCCAGTCAACACTCAGAAGAGACATTTGGGGGGCCTTTGAGATTCAAAACCCTAAATGATCTGTTGGCCTCCACTGAAGAAATGCAAGATTATGATTATAGTGGTGTGTGTTTGCTGGTGCTGATGAGCCATCTGGGATAGATGAGGCACTCGAAGAAAAATGCTGGGTTGAAGCAATGAACAGTGATCTGAAATCAATTCAAGAGAACAACACTTGGTGCTATGCAAATTTACCAAAGGGTCACAAAGCTATTGGTTTGAAGTGGGTCTACAAAGTGAAAAGGGATCCAGAGGGCAACATTGTTAAACACAAAGCAAGACTTGTTGCAAAGTGATACGCTCAAAAAGTATGGGGTGGATTATGAGGAAGTATTTGCTCCTATGGCTAGACTTAAGGCAGTCAAGCTCATGCTAGCACTTGCAGCCAATGGAAAATGGGAAGTACACCATATGGATGTAAAATTAGCTTTTCTCAATGGTGAGTTACAGAAGGAAGCATATGTACAACAACCACCTGGTTTCCAAAGTCCAAGGCATCAGGGCAAGGTTCTAAAACTGTCAAAGGCATTGTATGGCCTAAAACAGGCACATAGAGCCTAGAATGCCAAGTTAGATAAGAAGCTGGTAAAGCTAGGCTTCTGCAAGAGTGATGAAGAGCATGCAGTCTACAAAAGAGGCAGTGGTAATTCTCTGTTGCTCTTGGGAGTTTATGTGGATGATCTAGTCATTTGTGGGCCTGACAGAAGAAATATTTAGGAATTTAAGCAGCAAATGAGCAGATCTTTTGGCATCAGTGATCTTGGCTTACTGAAATATTATTTTGGTACAGAAGTGAAATAGAAACCTGGTGAGATCACAATCTGTCAAAGAGCATATGTAGCAAAAATAGTTGATCAGTATGGCATGACCTGCTGTAACTCTGTTGACACACCAGTGGAGCAAAACAGCAAGCTGTTGCCAGGGAAACCAAATTTGGCAAGAGATGTAACCAAGTTCAGAAGCATAGTGGGAAGCCTGAGGTATCTTGTGAGTACAAGACCTGGTTGCATACTCAGTAGGCATTGTCAGCATATTTATTGAAGCTCCTTCTACTGAACATTGGGTAGCTCTGAAAAGAATTTTCAGGTACATTGCAGGAACAACTGAATATGGGTGCAAGTATTCTTGTGGATCATTTACAAATCTGAAACTATTGGGTTACTCTGATAGTGAACATGCTGGTGACTTGGAGAAAAGGAAAAAGCAGTTCTGGGGTTGTGTTCTTCTTGAATGGAAATGTAGTGACATGGACTTCTCAGAAGCAGAGAGTTGTGTCACTGTCAAGCTGTGAAGCTGAATACATAGCTGCAACTTCAGCAGCATGTCAAGGTGTTTGGCTAGTCAGAGGCTTATTGCAGACCTTACTGGTGAGAAGGTGCAGAGGTTCAAGCTTCTGATGGACAGCAAATCAACTATTGAGCTGAGTAAAAATCCAGTGTATCATAAGAGAAGCAAACACATAGACACTTGCTATCATTTCATCAGGGAGTGTGTTGCTGATGGTATTGCAGAGGTGGAGCACGTTAGCACAGACAGATAGTTGGCTGACATTCTGACAAAGCCCCTTGGGAGAATCAAGTTTGTGGACATGCGTTAACAGCTGGGAGTCAAAAACGTGTGTCACGATTAAGGGGGTGAAATGTTGAACATGAACTTCATGTAATCGTGTCAGGCATTTGTATCCATATTAGGGGCATTAGTTTGTTACATTTTCATTTAAGCATGTTTTGTAACACAGCGTAGAATCATGGACAGAGGTAGAGACTGACGTCTCTGTGCCATGACCATGTCCAGGATGGGCTCACCTCGCCACGGTGTGCAAGCCGTGCATGTCGCACGGGCATCCGCAAATGACGGCGCACCGTGCAGCTCCACTTCGTGGCGGGGATGTCGGATCAAGCCAGTTACTAAACCAAGTGAATGCATCTGGAAAAACCAGCGCCATTCCTCAGTGAAAACTCTCTCTCTTTCTCTCTCTCTCGTGTGTTGTTCGCTCTCGCCATCGGCTGCCATCCATATATTATAGTGTACATGGTGATTGATAAACCAAATACATAAAGCTGGGGCGTCAATAGTAAAGTCTAGTAGCGGAAGCCTTGCCTCTCCCCGACCCCCTAGCGCCTCCTTCAGGCGACTCGGGGGGATCCCCGCCGGCGCCACCGCTAGGCCCTCCTCCGCCGACCCCCGACGGCCGCCGCCGCTGCCTGCTGTTCCGTGGCAGCGGCGGCCAGCGGCGGACCCAAAAACCAGCTACCGTCCTCGTCTCTCTTCCCCAATACCCCCACCTCCCCCCCGCGCCCTGCCCCCCTCACCCCCCAACCCTAACCATGTCGTCCGGTGAGCTGGTGGCGGATGACGACCGGATCCGGCCTCTCTCCGGCCGGATCCGGTGACTGGTGGTGCCCGAGCGCCCTCCCCGGTGGCGGCCGGCGTCCCTGCGTCGGTGGACGAAAATGGCGACGGCGGGCCGCCCGGCGACCTGGCGGCAGTTGGCGACCAAATGCGGCCTCCCCGGCGGCGGCCGGCGTGGATCTGGCGGCGGTGGGTTGCCTGGAGCTGGTGGCTGTTGGCGGCCGAATCCGGCCTCTCCCCGGCCGGATCCGATTCCTGGCAGTGCCCGGGCACCCTCCCCCTGCGGCGGCCGGCGTGCTTGCGCCGGTGGCCGGGTCCGACGGCAGCGGGCCCGATCCCATCGCCTGGACGGCGGGTGGCACGACCACTGCTCCTTTCCGGTGTGCGGCTGGTCCGTGCTGCGCAGGCATGCAGCTGCTATCGCTGGTCTGCGGTCGGGAGGTGCGAGGTAGCTGCAGTTTAGTGCCCTGCGTCCATGGCAAGTAAAGGAGTGAAAACCCTGCCCGTTATCCAGGCCGACGATGGTGGCGCAACATATGTCATCTACCTCCTTGGAGGCATCATCAAAGGTGCTTGTCTGGACCGGGCGATGGACGAAAGTCCAACTCGACTGCTCCCCAACTTGGTTGGCGTCTGTGGATGTCAAGCTCCTTCTTGAAGGCCTCGTTGAACTCTTCGCCCTTACCCTTCGACCGGTGTTCCTGGTGTCGCCATCTTGTCGCTGCTTGCTGAGGAGATCCTACTGTGCCTGCCGTGCTTCTTGTGTCCCAATACAATGGTGGTCCTGCTGCAAATGACCTCGCCGTCGTCGTTGCTTGCGGACGCTTTGCCACTATATCGTCGTTGCTTGCGGATGCTTTGCCGCTATCTCTTGCTCTATTGGCAGATGCTTTGCCGCCGTGTTTACTTGGCTCGTTGGCAGATGCTTTGCCGCCGTGGTCGCTTGGTTTGTTGGCGGATGCTTTGCCGCCATGATTACTTGGTTCGTTGGCGGACGTTTGCCGCCGTGGTCGCTTGGTTCGTTGGTGGATGCTTTGCCGTCGTGGTTCATTGGCGGATGCTTTGCCATCATTGTTCTTGTTGATCGCTCCCTAGGTGGATGCTTTGCCATCGTGGCTTGGTATTTGGCATAGGAAATCATTGTGTTGGATCCTTTTGCAGGCACAGTTGTATCTCTGGTTGTAGGTCTAGGTTAGGCGCAGTCGCTTCTTCTATTGTATCTTTTATTTTTTTGTTTTTACATTGTGTTATTCCAGGTTACTCACTACTGTCTTAGTGGTTATTAATCTGCACTATGAGGGTTCTCTCATAGCTGACTTATGATTCACTCCTCTTAATAAAAAACGGGCTATATTCTTCGGTCGCAAAAAAAAGTAAAGTCTAGTAGCCCTACAAGAAAAACACCATTGCAACTGAAAATTTACATTTCTTTTGACTCCAACGTACGGTAAGCCAGCACCATCAACTCCTTCTAAACAAGTCACCAATATTTTCAGGTGGGATATAATACCCAAAACAATATAAATGGCACGCTAAACAAATTAATCTAGCGAAATGACAAAAAGAGAGAGTAAATTCTGAACAGTCTCATTGGTACTAAAAAAACACAATTGTGTTCCTTTTCAGCTTTCTTACAACGAGGTTAGAGATGAGATCCCAGTAGCCTAAACCTCACTTTTTTTTGTTCTTTGACTCTATGAACCTATTTTTATTTTGCAATAAGGCCTATCGTCGTACTTATTTCATCACACAGCCCTCTAGTTCGATAAAAAAAAGAATAAGTCCACATTTGGCCCCTAAACTCTTGGCGTGGTCTAATTTTAACCCTAAACTGTAAAACCGTCTAATCCTGGCACCTCAACTCTCAAAATCGTCCACTTTTAGCCCTGAGCGCGTTTGAGCTGTTTCCGCTCACTTGACCTGGTTTTGACCCGCCAAGCGGGCATTGACTGCCACGTTAGACTGCCACGTTTGCAAAAATTGAGCCGTGGCAGAGCAGCTCGCCGCCGGCGACCTTCGATGGTCTTCCAGGCGCGTCTGCAGCTGCCAGCGAGCTGCCTCGACCCCTCCACGTCGTCCTTGCGTGTCGCCCGCTCAATGCACTCCACCGCGCTATAAAAGGCCCAGCAACCACACCGCCGTGCCTCCCATCTCCTCCTCCGTTCAGTCACCATCACCGTCGAGTTTCATCGCCGGCCGATGCACCCCCTCCGCTCGCCCTTTTCCAACTTTGAGAGCACAACCAGCTTCACCTTCGTCTCGCGAGTCTGCTGAGCCCCTACGCGTCGCCTCACCCATCGAGATCACCCGAGCCACCGTCGTCCTCTTTCTTCCTCTGCTTCGCCACCGCCGAACTCGACCTCGTCGACCGACTTCACCGTTGAGCCACTTCGCTTAAGCTCTCGTGAACCACTCCGTCAGCTCCACGCACTCCTCTTGAGCCGCTTGCGCCTTGCCTTTTTCCCTGGAGGCGGCCCGGGCGCCATCGTCGTCTTCGTGGACGGCAACAGCGTCCGCCACCGACGGTTTCTCCATGGCCAGCTCCCATCGGCGAACCACGTGCCACGTCTTCGCGTGCATCGGTTTCACCATGTTTCACTGCCACTCACACGTCCTCTCTTTACGGCTCTAACGACCCGGACGTGCCAGGACCATGCCACCGCCGTCCACCGAGTTCCGCCGTGCCCACAGGCTCGTTTTCGTGCACGCCGCGACCGTGGTGAGCTCTTGCACGTGCTCGTGCTATTGGTTTGGGGTTTGCAGCGTCGTAATCATCGGGCCCCGTCGCCGCTGTCGGGTTGCCCTGTTCTGTCGCCGCCGCGTGCGGCGTCGGCGGCGACGCCCGAGCAGCCCGGCAGCGCGCGAGCAGGCTCCGGCGGCTACCCCCTCCCTGTGCCGCAGCCTACGGCGGCTACCACCTCCGTCGTCGCGCAGCCGCCGCGCTGGGCTCCCTAGCCGCGGGCGCGAGGTCTGCCGCTGTCGCGTGTGGGCTCCCAGGCCGCGGGCACGAGGTCCACCGCCTCGCGCGCTCCTCGGCCACGGGCGCGAGGTCCGCCATGGCGGCCTCTCCGGTCCGGCCAGCGTGGAGATGGAGAGGGAGGTGATAGAGTGGCTGACGCGCGGCCCCATATGATCAAAACCGCTTTGCTCTCGCCCAGGTGCTAAAAGTGGACGATTTTGAGAGTTGAGGTGCCAGGATTAGACGGTTTTACAGTTCGGGGTTAAAATTAAACCACGTCAAGAGTTCAGGGGCAAAATGTGGACTTATTCCTAAAAAACGACATCTCGTAGGAAAATAAATCAAAACATGACGTAGCATAAGTGCCACTACTATTCGTAGGGCATTCCTTAGTTCAAAGGCTTTCTTCTTTCTTGAGTTTTGGACGCATCATGTAAACAAGAAGACCAGCAAAGCTCTTCTAGCCCAATCGATGGCCCACGCCTTTCTGATTTTCAGGCCCAACCAGAGGCTTGGGACTTGGGCCATGAGACCGTCCAACCACACATACGGAATCCCACTTACTCCATCCTTAATTTGTTGCTATCTACACGAACACGTTGTGATTTTATCACATGCCTCTTAATTTGTTGCTACACCACATAGATTTCGATTTATCAACAACAATGTTTCCATAATTCGTTGCGTAAACCTACACGATCACACGTTGGCAACCAAGAAATCTTCACTAAAGCATGCAAGGAAGTATACAACAACTAGCCAAGTGTACTCAGACTAGATGACAGGCATCACTAACCAGTAACCACGACACGGCATCAGGAAGACACACACACGGGCATACATACATAATAGCTATCCTACGACGACAACTGTCAGGGAGGCATCTGGTGTCATCATCCCACGATAAACAGGGATTCGAAGGAAAACACTTCGTGGTTAGAGCAATCAGCGGCTTTTGAGCAATCCTCTCCGGGTCTGTGTCCGAAACTCTGATTCAAAGGGACTGAAGACTTGCAACTTTCTCTTCTTCTGCTCTCTTTTTCGGCCTGTGAATAAAAAAAATCCGTATATGCATGTTATCCCTTAAGCTGTAGAAATGTTCGTGAATTAAACCACAGCCTAGGCAAAGTTATTTTCTCTTCTGATTGTGACAAGCATGGAACTGAAAAAGAACACAGAATAACGGCTTCAATATTTTTTATCTTATATTTCACTATACCATACCGACTTCTCTGACAATGAATGTTCAAAATCAGCTCTTTCCTCACCTACTAGAATTATTAACCTCCTCTTTTCAATTTTCCTCACTGGTTACAACGTCAACAACAGGCTCATACAGGTACCATTCTTTCCGTTTCCTGATACACACAAAGGAAAAGCAGAATCAAGGCGATTTCAATGCCAAACACGCCAGTAAACTAGTAACGTACTACTTCAAACACAAAGTGAATATTGTTAGTCACTACTTCCCTATCAATACCATCAAAACTGAACTACAGTAATCATTAACATATCAAGGTTTTTTAGAAGAAAAAGATTGTACCGGATGACGCTTCCTTTGCTGCCAAAATACTTGAACAAATCCACTGCATTGTTCAAGGCTTTACTGCAAAATATGGTCATATCAATTTCAGTAACAAATAGAGAAACAAAACAGCAAGAATGGCATTTAGCTCGAGTGTGCTAATTAGCATCTTTATGCCAGTTCCCCTACATTTTCTTCAAAGAAAAAAGAGTAACTCCTCCACAAACCTATTTGAAGAAAATTCTGGTGGTCGCCTTCCCTTCTTTGAAGAATTTTGCTTCTCTCTCATAACAGAGACACTCTGACTAGCAATCTACAAAGTTAAAATATATTTTTTCAATACAAAGCCTTATACAAAAACAAGATTAACAATATATGTGAAGGAACCACAGAAAAACTTTATATGTTCTGCCTCTAAAGGAATATCAAAGTCATGATATTGTGAAATAGAGTTGGGGAAGAAAAATATATCTAACCTCATAAAGCTGCTTACGGATGGAAACTGCTATTGCAGGCTGACGTCAAACAAAAAGACTTTGTCAGCATAGAATGAAGTTTCAGAAATAATGCACACGTTTTACATTAAAAGAACTGCAGTGCAGGAGATATTCATATAACAGCAAATTCACGACTAAACTCATCCAAAGTTCCGCTAGGCGCTCGCCTAGGCGCGAGTCGAGCCCCATCGCCTCGACTACGGGTATAGTCGCGCATCTCGGCGCTGGGCGGCGCTAGGCGGCGCGGAGGCGCGCGAGACCGGCGCGCGCACGGGCCCGCGGAAATTTGGCGAGGCGGCTCGGAGCGCGCGAAGTTTCCGCGCGGCTCATGCGCTTGGCGCCGAATCCAGGCGGGAGAGGATAAGAGGCAGAGGAAGGATTCCCGCGTCCCATTCTCGTCCCCGCAGCCGGTTTTCCTCGCCGCGGACGAGCTCCGTCCGCTGGTCAAGCTCCTCCCGCCAGTCCTGCTCCTCCCCTGCTCGTCCCTGTCCCCGACTCGCCGGTCCTGCTCGTCCTCGTCCCCTGCTCTCCCCAACTCGCGGCTGCCGGTCCTGCTCGTCCTCCACTCACCGCCGCCGGTCCTGCTCGACCTCGACTCGCGGCCGCGCCTGGAAGCGGCTTGCTGCTCATCCCCGCGGCCACCCAAGTTCCCAAGGTGAGTTCCCTTCCCTCCCTGCTCCTCCCCCCCTGGTCGATGCCCCTGCTCTGTTCCTCTCCCCTCCCCTGCTCTAGTTCTATTCAGATTCAGCAGGTTGCTTTTATGTTTTCAGTATTTCAGTAGGTTGCTTTCAGTAGCTCCAGTTCCATTCAGTTCCATTCAGTAGCTCCAGTCCCCTGCTCTAGTTCTATTCAGATTCAGCAGGTTGCTTTTATGTTTTCAGTATTTCAGTAGGTTGCTTTCAGTAGCTCCAGTTCCATTCAGTTCCATTCAGTAGCTCCAGTTCCATTCAGTATTTTAGTATAAATTGTTGTGGTTTCACTGGAATATACACTCTAAAATAAGGCATTGTTTCTTTAAACATCAGATCTTCAGAGGCCCTGTTCCTCTCCACTGCAGCTCTGTTTTTTTTTTTAATCTGAATGAGGAGTTCACTGCATTGATTGGATTGTAGTTGTAGTCAAAGAGATAGCAGTTGCCTCTTTTCCTCAATTTGAAGCTCCCTTGTATCTGCAGTTTTAGAAACCAAAACAATTTGTCATGTTGATAAAACACTGCACATAATCTTGCTAGAAATTAACAGTAGGCTATCTGAATACTTGTTTCCTCATAGATGCTAACCTTTGGTTGGCTTAACCCATGGATGTTTGATGTATGTCTCTGTATTTTGTGATTGCCTGGCTGCAGAATGTCGACAACAGAGTCACAGGCAGCTGGTACTGAAACAGAGGCAACAAATCTCCTGAAAAGGAATTCGGATGATGTTGGATGGGAATATGGTGTGCTTGTTGATCCTAACAACAAGGACAAGGTCAGGTGCAACCTCTGTAAGAAGGAGATGTTTGGAGGAATTCATAGGTTGAAGCAACATTTGGCTCATGATGGAAAGAACGTGACGAAATGCACGGCTAGAACACCGCAGGCTCAGGAGGCTAAAGTGAAGTGCAAGAAAGCACTTGATGATGCAAAAAGGAAGAGGGAGGAGAAGACTGTTCGTGAGCTAGAGCTTAGAGAGGAAGTTAATGTATCTAGGGTTGGAGCACCAGCAGCTGAAGAGTCAGATGAGGTCACTTGTATTGGAAGTTCAGAGCCTCACAAATTAGGACCCATGGACAATTGGACACGTGCTATTGATCCTAAAGCTACCAAGTCTGATTCTTTGAAGCAACAGCAGCTGAACAAGGAGTTTTGGAAAGAAAGAACACATGAGGTGCATAAGTTCATTGCAAGATGGGTCTATACACATGGTAAATTGCTAGTATACTTTTCTGCATTTACTTGTTCAAGTTCATTAGCTGTTCTGATCACTAATTAGGCTTTTTTTTTTTTTGACATTGGCAGCAATACCTTTCAATGCATGTGACAATGATGAGTTCAAGCAAGTGTGTGAAGCAATTGGTCAGTTTGGTCCAGGACTTGCACCTCCATCTCAAGATTTACTGCGAGAGAAATTGCTGGAAGAAGAGTATGCAAGAACCAAGAGTTTGCTGCAGGAAAGAGAGGCTGAGAAGATAAAAAATGGTTGCTCTATTATGACCGATGCTTGGTCAGATAGGAAGAGGAGAAGCATAATGAATCTGTGCACTAATTGTGCTGATGGAACCACCTTCATCAGCTCAAAAGAGATGTCAGATGTGTCTCACACAAGTGAAGTCATCTTTGAACTAGTCGACAAAGAAATTGAAGACATTGGTCCAGAAGATGTGGTGCAAGTAAGGACTGACAATGCCTCTAACAACATGGAAGCAAAGAAGCTATTGCTTGAGAAGAGACCACATATTTTTTGGACCTCTTGTGCAACTCACACAATCAACTTGATGCTCCAAGGAATTGGCAACATGCCTCGGTTCAAGAAAGTGATTGACCAAGCAAAGGCATTTGCCGTATTTGTCTAGGCCACACAAGAACATTGGAGTGCTTGAGACACTTCACAGAGGGGAAAGAGGTAGTGAGGCTAGGAGTCACTAGGTTTGCTTCAAACTTTCTCACTCTGAACAGCATGCAAGAGAAGAAGGATCAGTTAAGAAAGATGGTGGTTGATAGGAGGTGGGACACATTGAAGGATGTGAAATCAAAGAAAGGAAAACAGGCCACGGCAACTATATTGAGTACAAACTTTTGGAAGGATGTGAAGCTTACATTGACTGTTTTTGAGCCATTGGTCAAAGTCCTCCGTTTGGTTGATCGGGATGTGAAGCCATCCATGGGTTTCGTTTATGGAGAACTACTAAAGGCAAAGAGAGAGATCAAAGAGGCCTTTGGCAATGTTGAGTCTCGATTCAAGGATGTACTAGCTGTTATTGAGAAGAAGATGGATGGAAGACTTGATTCTCCATTGCATTTGACAGCTTATTTGCTGAATCCACACTATAGCTATAGTAACCCATCAATCTTTGATGAGCCCAAGATTACTGAAGGGTTTATAGCTTGTGTTGAAAAATTTATTATCATGATGAGGACAAGCAAGATCAAGCTGCCAACATTGAACTCAGAAAGTTTCAGAATACAGAAGGACCATTTAGCAAGAAGCTTGCAAGGACTTTTGAAAACTTTGATTACAACCCAGGTAGAGGTACTTGTTAATTTGTGGCAGTTTTCAATTTTTCATCTAACATGGCTGCTTGCTTTTTTTAACACTAATAGAGGTGTTTTTCTTTGATTTCAGCATCATGGTGGCGGTTGTATGGAACTGAAACACCAGCTTTACAGAAGACGGCTACAAGGATCTTATCTTTGACATCAAGTTCTTCTGGTTGTGAAAGAAATTGGAGTGGGTTTGAAGGGGTTAGTACCTATCTATTATGAAAAGCATCATTATAATTAAATTGCATAACTAAAAATGTTCTTTGTTTTCTTATTTATAGATACACACTAAGAAGAGAAATAGGCTTACTACTACCCGCCTCAACAAGTTGGTGTATATTCAATTCAACAAGCTGCTCAATAAGAGACAAAAGATCAAGACAAAGAAAATCACCGATGTTCTCTTGTCTAGTGATACAATTGAAGCTCAAGGCTTTCTCCAAGAGGGTGGTGATGATTGTTCATTAGTTGTCTTTAGAGATGAGGAAGATGAGGATGAGATGGAAGGTACAGGGATACCTTGGAGAGTTATTGGAGAGGCAGTTAGAGCAGATGAAGAGCTTGAGCGGTGTAAAAGTGCAAGAGTGAGGCATCTCTATGAAGGAGAAGAGTTTGAGTCTGAAGAAGAAGAGTTTGATGAAGATGATGATGACATTTATGCCGAACCCTATTGAACTGCAGCTGTGTGACTATGTCTGTGTGTGACTGTGTGTCTTCTTTTGTGACTTTTGCTTGTGAGAACTGAGAACTAAGAACTATGTGCTTGTGCTGTCCTTTATTTATAAATTGTGCTTGTGCTTGTGCTTGAGATTGTGTTTGTGCTTTCAAATTTTGTAATTACCAGCTGCTGATATGGTGTGCTCATGGATGGGAGGTTGCTGAAATCATTCAGATAAGTGACAACTTAGTGTTTTCTATTTTTTTTTTTTATGAACAGCTTGCTGTCTATTGACTATTTAGTACTTACAAGCTCTCAAAATGTCTTGTAGGAGCTAGGAACATGCAAGAATAAGCCACCAAGGAATCAGGTATGTCTACTAGCCCTCTTTTTATATGTATCATAACCTATATATTCAGAAATTTTGCCATATATAGTTATATACATAATATATATATATATATATATATATATATATATATATATATATAATGGCTATATTGCCAAAACGCCTAGGAAAACGCCTAGGAACGCCTAGGTGCGATTACTCCCGCCTAGGCTCTAGGCGAGGGGTCAGCGCCTAGATTCCGCCCAGCGCCTAGCCAAACTTTGAACTCATCACAATTCTGCAGCCATGCAAAATCACACATCACAAATAATAAAAAAGGGTAATAACAGTAGTAGTGTTTTTCATGACTTGGAAGTACAATAAAGTTAAATGCAAGTTCAGAGAAAATGTGAAAAATAGTCATCTGGGAATCCAAATCCATCCTATATAACAATTTGGGAGAATTGAAATGCGTAAATAGAGGCCAATTGACATGGAAAAGCATCATCATAAAATATGTTGCAGTGTTCCTTTAGTTCAATTAACAGTTCATTGCACTGAACATACAGAGCTTCATTGTTTAAGGCATACCCCAACTTCAGGATCAGTGATATTCAAATCGTCACACAGCGTCCTCGCAAATTCTTCAGGGTCACTATCAAGGTTGCCGATATCCTGACCACCAAGAGTAGAGTAGATGGGAGTTAAAGCAAATCATCAGGACATGAGGACTCCCAAAAACCACAAACACACATGTACATACCCATAAGAACTGGTCTCTAATTACAGTGTTGTTCACTCGTAGGTCAATCTGCAGATTCAGCGTATGTACAAGCTATCACTTGAGGACATAAACTCCATTCATCTAAGGATAAATACACCAGGCCCAGAAACAGTCTGCTGATGAGCAACAGAACAGCAAAACAAACCTTGAGAGGCACAATCTTCTCCTTGATTTGCATTTCCTGCCCCTCGTAGGACCGGAACTCCGCAAGTTGGCCCTAAACGGAAAAAAAAAAACATACAGTGGATTGACCATTAGCAGTACAGAACACCTTGCAGGATTGGATATGGCAGGTAAGC
The DNA here is from genome assembly GCA_023333625.1 of Bothriochloa decipiens. Classification (NCBI taxonomy): domain Eukaryota; kingdom Viridiplantae; phylum Streptophyta; class Magnoliopsida; order Poales; family Poaceae; genus Bothriochloa; species Bothriochloa decipiens. The sequence goes on along the minus strand of CM041639.1, from coordinate 10,490,473 downwards.
AAGAGAAATGAGGGGGCACCTGGATGGACTGGAGCATCTGGGGGACGAAAGTGGCCTGCAGCTTGAGGTCCTTGGCCGTCCGCTTGGCGAAGCTGATGATCTCCGAGTCGGGATCTGCCGGGCAGGCGCAAGGGACCAGCGGGTCAATCCAGGCAGCGAGCGAGAACGCCACGAGAACTGGAGATGAATGAAGCGAGGGAAGAAGCGAAGGCCGGGTACCTCGCGGGTTCCAGGTGAAGGCGTCCCTGTAGCGCTGGCCGTCCACCTCGACGTCGACGCGTATGGGCACCAGGATGTCCTTCGTCTGCCTGCAGCACGGAGGTGGCAGAGGGGAACGAATCAGCAGCCACCCGCGCCATCTTCCTCTCACAGCAATCGATCCAAGGCGTCTCTCTAATGGAAGCGGATAAGGAGGGAGCGAGGGAGGGAGGGAGAGGGCGTACATGCGGAAGTTGACGGTGGAGGGCCTGGAGGCGCCGAGGCTGACCGTCTTCATCTCTGTGGCCCTCGCCGGCGCTAGGTGCCCCGCCGCCGCCGTAGCCCGCTCCGACCCGATGGCTCTCGGCCTCCGCCGCCGTGCAACACGAGAAGAAGTAGTACGCCGCCCAAAGAAGTAGTACCGTGTGCGTGTGGGCCTAACTCATTAACTTAAATTGGGCCCAATGTCAAGTCGTCTTTGCAAGGGCGCCGGGATGAGATTTAATGGGCCGAATTCACGACAACATTTATTTGCCGCTGACCGGGCCATTTATGTTCCCCTCAATCAAAACAAACTAAAAGGAAAAAAAAATATGGACGCGTTTGGTTGCCTGCACCAAGTCAGTCTGGCCTGTGCCCCCCAGCCAGGCCCGCTTCGGCCAGGCCCAACTCGTGTAAGGCTAGTTGTTTGTTGCCTTCCTAGCTTGGCCTGGCCGGCCACGGCCCGTGTGTTTGTTTGCCCGCACGGGGTGACAGGCAGGCCTAATTACCTCCCAACTGCCATGTTGGGATGGTGTTTGTTTGCCTGCACGCCAGGAGCTGCACCAGCAGCACCAACAGCCTCAATAGCCACAACAAGCATCATCACCATTTACAGAGAGCAAAGCCTTCATACTAAACATTTTTTTTACATAATTCATACTTAACACCTCCATTACATGATGAGCTTTGACAATACGAGAACTTATGTAGCCAAAATGAAAAAGACTACAAAAAAATCAAGAAATGCAACATGTGTTAGCCTCAGATTCACTTTCCAAGATAAGTTCAAGGCAGGCATGGAAGCGTGACCAACGTCCATCCTCTAGCCTTGAATTGAAAAACATAGTAGC